>CATNUY010000002.1:0-532500 GCA_951217065.1 Baccha elongata
GCCAACAAGCGCTCTAAGAGCAAGCTTCGCTACAACAGCAGCCTCCTCAGGAACAAAAACCACTCCCAGACCAGCAGCAGCCACAGAAGCTGCAGTCAAAGAAGCAGCCACAGAAACAGCTTCAAAAGCCACAACAACCGTCTCAGCAACCACAGCATCAGCCTCAGCAACAGCAAGCAAAACAAAAACAACAACAACAACAACCACAACAGCAACGACAACAGACATAGAAGCAGCAACAGCAGCAGCAACAACAGCAACAGCAACAACCGCAACAGCAACAACCGCAGCAGTCACAACAGCAGCAGAATCAACAGATGCCGATGCAACAGCAGCAGAGACAACAGCAGCAGTCACAACAACAGCAACAACAGCAACAGCCACAAGCAAAGAAAGGTAAGGTGCCTCCTATTAATACTATAAAATGCATTTAAAAGACACAATTGAAATATGTAGGTCGGTCATATGCAACAATTTCATAATTAAGCGGCTTAACGCAGACAGGTATTCCATTCAGTGCTCATCTTTAGAGCACTACAAAAAAGTGAAAGACCTTCTGTCTCAAACTAGAACAGAATATTATAGTTTCACCCCGAAGCAAGACAAGGTTCAAACAGTCCTCCTGAAGGGTATCGAATCCTCTACGGATCCGCAGGCGCTCTAAGCTGAGCTACGTCAAGTGGCGAGCGACGATCTCGAGTTTATCGGGGTCCGACCGTTCACCACAGTCAAAGCCAGACGGGAGAAACGGAATGTACCATTTTTCCTAGTTCAACTCTTGCCCCAAAGCAAATTGAGTGGTCTAAGGAATATAACAGTCCTGGATTACCAAGTTGTACGATGGGAAAAACTAAATAAGCAGAAAGACATGCTTCAATGCATGAACTGCCAAGGGTTCGGACACGTTGCAGTTAACTGTGGTATGGACGCAGTCTGTGTTAAACGTGGAGATACCCACAAAACAGTGGAGTGTAAACTCGGTCAAGATAGGGTCACAGACATGACCCAGTTAAAATGTGCGCTCTGCCGAGGTTCCGGGCACCCCGCAAACTATCGGGGATGTCCGAAGTTTCAGGAGATAAGGCAAAACAAAGTCCAAAAGAAAACAGTTGAGGTGAGACGCCCTGAAGTACGCCAGAAAACAACTTCCGTTAATCCCGCAATTTCTTACGCCCAAATCGCGTCTGGAAAGGGAAACACGGTACAGCCTCAACCACAGGTAGCCAAACAGGTCCAAGTGCCTACGGTACCTGTGCCAGAGGCAGATCTGATGCAGGTGTTGATGACCATTCATGGTCAGTTAACCGCCGTGCAAAAACAGATCAGGGAGCAGGCGGCTAGGGTGGATTACCTCTACTCTATTCTGCCGGCAACGCGAAATGGTTAAAGGCCGCTGCCTGAGCGACCCTTTAAGATCCTAGCTGTGAATGTAAATTCGCTGAATAGGACCGAACGTAGAGCAAATCTCTTTCATTTGCTGCAAGACCAAAGTACTGATGTGTTTATGGCTAGCGAAACTAAGCTTACCCAGAAACACAAATTGACTAATAATAATTACAATATCGTGCGAAGGGATCGGCCTAACTCCTCTCAAGGGGGTGGGGTCGCAATCTTCATACGAACATTAAATTTAAGGTTATATATAATAGTGAAGTGCGAAGATTTGGGCAGCTAGAAGCCTGCATCATTTGCATTCCGCTCCTTCAGGGGAAAAGAATGTACGTGATCGCGGCGTACGCACCCGAAGCACCTCAGCCTGCTAATTTCAAATCAACAGACAAGAAACTGTTTACGAATGATTGAATACGACAGTGATCACTGCGGACTTGCCACCGTAATACAGCTTCCGAGCGAACTTGTGGAATTGGATGAGTATGTGCCTGTGCACTCTTACAATTTCAGTAAGACGCGCTGGCCACGCTTCTCCAACGCCTTGGCAAGAGAAATACGTTCCGATGACATTTCTCCACCAAATGACAGAAACCTGACGAACCTCGAGATCGACGGGTTTCTGACTCAAATGGATACGACTATAAAACGAACAATGGACAAAACAATCCCAAAATATAAGGAACAAGACCCTACTGGTTTATACAAGAACGCGACAATCGACGCACTACACCGACAAAAAAGTGGACTGCTGACTAGGTTGAAACTTCTTTATAGACGTTTCACGGACACACGTGATCTGGAGATTAGGACATTGAAGTCGTCGTTCAAAAACATTAACGTTCTAATTAGACAAAACTATAGATTATCCATTAATTTATAAGCCGATGGCCTAAGCTGCTAGTGCTTATATGTGTCTCTACTTCGTAGATTTATCTACGGAGTAGAATAATATGTAATGTAATGTAATTAATTTATATTGGGATAACAGAATTCGGGCTGTTAATTCTAGCGACCCTAGTATGTTTCCCCAAATAAATAAGATATTTAGAAGAAATGATCAAAACGATCTTCCATGTCTTAAACTCCAGAGGACAACAGATAACGAAGACGTACTAACGATTGCAGGAATTGATCCGGAAGGTGCCGTTTTCGATGACAATTTTTATATGATAGAAGATCCTCAGGAAAAGGTAGAAGCTGTAGGGGCTGCTTTCCAGCAAGTGTCTAAGGTGAATGCTAGCATTCGTCCGAATCATGACCTGGAGAACATGTCACATGTGACATGTGACATGTGACATGTGACATGTGACATGTGACATGTGACATGTGACATGTGACATGTGACATGTGACATGTGACATGTGACATGTGACATGTGACATGTGACATGTGACATGTGACATGTGACATGTGACATGTGACATGTGACATGTGACATGTGACATGTGACATGTGACATGTGACATGTGACATGTGACATGTGACATGTGACATGTGACATGTCACATGTGACATGTGACTTGTCAGAGCAAACGCTGCCCTAGCTCTGGCCAGAGCAGCATCTATATGTCGATTGAAATATAGATACTGATCTAGCCAGATACTAAGGTACTTTACTACATCTTTACTCGCCAGTGGATGTCCACTTGGTCCAACGATCACTAGATTTCTCCAGTTCTTTCTTGTATCCCTAGAAGCCTTAGACAAAGGGGTTCTAAACAGGATAGTTTCTGATTTCTGAAAGTTAATTTTTAACTTCCAGACATCACAATATCGCTGAATCTTGTCGAAGTCACGCTGCAAGAGAATTCTGATGACTTCAACTTTTAGACCCGTCCTGTACGCTACAAGGTCATCGGCATACGCAATCGCATGAGTGAGACTACCTATCAGATCGCTGGTGTAAATACTAAAAAGAATCGGTGAGTTCACAGCTCCTTGCTGTAGACCGTTTTTAATATCAAAAGTTGTGGTCGAAGTTACATTGCCACTTTTGACAACAAACTTTCTACCATTGAGCATGTGATGAAGCATATACAACAGTGGTTTACTTATGCCAAATCTGGTTAATTTCAGATAAAGACCCTCTAACCATACGGTGTCGAAAGCCTTCTCTAAATCAACAAGAACGGCACCTGTGCATTGATTTTTCGCTTTGTTCCATTGAACATCAGAAACTAACTTAGACGCGGCATGAATAGTGTCATGTCCCGCCTTAAAGCCAAACTGATTGTCTGGAATAATATTCTTGTCCTCAGCCCACTTGAACAGAGCTCTATTGAGAATCTTTTCGAATACCTTACTGATACTTGGAAGAAGACTTATCGACCGAAGATTTGCCGGATTGGAGCTGTCCTTTCCCTTTTTGGGGAGAGGATGGAACACAGCTGTCTTCCAACTCACTGGATAATATGCATTATTCAATGCGTTGTTAAACAGTGTGGTATAAATGTCTATGGCTTCCTCAGGGAGATGTCGTAACACAATGTTGGGTATACCATCGACCCCCGCAGATTTCTTTTTCTTTAATGTTTGAAAAATTAACTGAAGTTCTACCTTCGAAATTAACAATGAACTGAGTCCATTTCGCTCGGCGATGGTGGCGTTTGCCAAATTTTCGTCATTGAACCCGGTGAAACCAGTATTCTCAGATCGCCATTGCGTTATGTTATTTCCAAGATAGAAATTGTGCAGCAAGGCTCTGTTCTCCAGGTCATGATTCGGACGAATGCTAGCATTCACCTTATACACTTGCTGGAAAGCAGCCCCTACAGCTTCTACCTTTTCCTGAGGATCTTCTATCATATAAAAATTGTCATCGAAAACGGCACCTTCCGGATCAATTCCTGCAATCGTTAGTACGTCTTCGTTATCTGTTGTCCTCTGGAGTTTAAGACATGGAAGATCATTTTGATCATTTCTTCTAAATATCTTATTTATTTGGGGAAACATACTAGGGTCGCTAGAATTAACAGCCCGAATTCTGTTATCCCAATATAAATTAATGGATAATCTATAGTTTTGTCTAATTAGAACGTTAATGTTTTTGAACGACGACTTCAATGTCCTAATCTCCAGATCACGTGTGTCCGTGAAACGTCTATAAAGAAGTTTCAACCTAGTCAGCAGTCCACTTTTTTGTCGGTGTAGTGCGTCGATTGTCGCGTTCTTGTATAAACCAGTAGGGTCTTGTTCCTTATATTTTGGGATTGTTTTGTCCATTGTTCGTTTTATAGTCGTATCCATTTGAGTCAGAAACCCGTCGATCTCGAGGTTCGTCAGGTTTCTGTCATTTGGTGGAGAAATGTCATCGGAACATATTTCTCTTGCCAAGGCGTTGGAGAAGCGTGGCCAGCGCGTCTTACTGAAATTGTAAGAGTGCACAGGCACATACTCATCCAATTCCACAAGTTCGCTCGGAAGCTGTATTACGGTGGCAAGTCCGCAGTGATCACTGTCGTATTCAATCATTCGTAAACAGTTTCTTGTCTGTTGATTTGTTGCGTCAGTTATAACAAGTCGTGAGTCAAGCAGTAAAAGATCCAGAAAGCCACCGCTCCTAGGAAACGAAGGTCTATCTGTCGCAAAAAGATCGATCCTACACTCAACACTGTGACGACCCATCCAATTAAATAAATTGTACCCTCTCGGATTTTGAATTTGATTTCCCCAATCTTCATGTTTGGCATTCAAATCTCCTGCCATTAGATAATAATTTTCATCCAAGTGTAGTCTTAAGCATTCGAAAAGTTTTTCGAGTTCTGCGATAAAATTAGCAGGCTGAGGTGCTTCGGGTGCGTACGCCGCGATCACGTACATTCTTTTCCCCTGAAGGAGCGGAATGCAAATGATGCAGGCTTCTAGCTGCTCAAATCTTCGCACTTCACTATTATATATAACCTTAAATTTAATGTTCGTATGAAGATTGCGACCCCACCCCCTTGAGAGGAGTTAGGCCGATCCCTTCGCACGATATTGTAATTATTATTAGTCAATTTGTGTTTCTGGGTAAGCTTAGTTTCGCTAGCCATAAACACATCAGTACTTTGGTCTTGCAGCAAATGAAAGAGATTTGCTCTACGTTCGGTCCTATTCAGCGAATTTACATTCACAGCTAGGATCTTAAAGGGTCGCTCAGGCAGCGCGCCTTTAACCATTTCGCGTTGCCGGCAGAATAGAGTAGAGGTAATCCACCCTAGCCGCCTGCTCCCTGATCTGTTTTTGCACGGCGGTTAACTGACCATGATTGGTCATCAACACCTGCATCAGATCTGCCTCTGGCACAGGAACCGTAGGCACTTGGACCTGTTTGGCTACCTGTGGTTGAGGCTGTACCGTGTTTCCCTTTCCAGACGCGATTTGGGCGTAAGAAATTGCGGGATTAACGGAAGTTGTTTTCTGGCGTACTTCAGGGCGTCTCACCTCAACTGTTTTCTTTTGGACTTTGTTTTGCCTTATCTCCTGAAACTTCGGACATCCCCGATAGTTTGCGGGGTGCCCGGAACCTCGGCAGAGCGCACATTTTAACTGGGTCATGTCTGTGACCCTATCTTGACCGAGTTTACACTCCACTGTTTTGTGGGTATCTCCACGTTTAACACAGACTGCGTCCATACCACAGTTAACTGCAACGTGTCCGAACCCTTGGCAGTTCATGCATTGAAGCATGTCTTTCTGCTTATTTAGTTTTTCCCATCGTACAACTTGGTAATCCAGGACTGTTATATTCCTTAGACCACTCAATTTGCTTTGGGGCAAGAGTTGAACTAGGAAAAATGGTACATTCCGTTTCTCCCGTCTGGCTTTGACTGTGGTGAACGGTCGGACCCCGATAAACTCGAGATCGTCGCTCGCCACTTGACGTAGCTCAGCTTAGAGCGCCTGCGGATCCGTAGAGGATTCGATACCCTTCAGGAGGACTGTTTGAAGCTTGTCTTGCTTCGGGGTGAAACTATAATATTCTGTTCTAGTTTGAGACAGAAGGTCTTTCACTTTTTTGTAGTGCTCTAAAGATGAGCACTGAATGGAATACCTGTCTGCGTTAAGCCGCTTAATTATGAAATTGTTGCATATGACCGACCTACATATTTCAATTGTGTCTTTTAAATGCATTTTATAAGTATTAATAGGAGGCACCTTACCTTTCTTTGCTTGTGGCTGTTGCTGTTGTTGCTGTTGTTGTGACTGCTGCTGTTGTCTCTGCTGCTGTTGCATCGGCATCTGTTGAGTCTGCTGCTGTTGTGACTGCTGCGGTTGTTGCTGTTGCGGTTGTTGCTGTTGCTGTTGTTGCTGCTGCTGTTGCTGCTTCTATGTCTGTTGTCGTTGCTGTTGTGGTTGTTGTTGTTGTTGTTTTTGTTTTGCTTGCTGTTGCTGAGGCTGATGCTGTGGTTGCTGAGACGGTTGTTGTGGCTTTTGAAGCTGTTTCTGTGGCTGCTTCTTTGACTGCAGCTTCTGTGGCTGCTGCTGGTCTGGGAGTGGTTTTTGTTCCTGAGGAGGCTGCTGTTGTAGCGAAGCTTGCTCTTAGAGCGCTTGTTGGCGGGTGCGCTGCTCAAGAGCAACTATGCGCTCCTTCTCCCGTCTTGCCTCCTGCTTCTTCTTGAGCGCTTCAACAAGCTCTATGAGCGAAGAGATCTGCTCTGTTAAAGCCTCGATTTGCTGGTCCTCTTCTTCGTCGGACAGCTCAACTACCTCGCCACTGACGTAATGTCCTTCTCCTTCCACAGACATGTAGGAGATGTCATCAGCATTATCGTCAGCGGCGTTTTCTTCGCCGGTTAGACTGGCGTCCTTATCATTCGCCTTCTACGTTTTTGTCGTTGTTTTCGTTGTCGTCATCGTCGTTGGAGGAGCTATCCAGCTGCCTCTTTTTTTTTGCCTGAGGCGAGGCCTTGGCTGAACGTCCGCGCCCTCCTATTTTCTGCGCTGCTTCCACATCTGAGGTACTCTTTTTAACTATATGCTGCTGGTACCGACCTCGGCACGTGCCGATGACGATGTTGTTGTAGTTGTCGTTGCTGTTGTTGTTGTTGTTGCCACTTTGGGCTTTACTGGTCCTGCTGCTGCTGCTGCTGTTGTTGCTGCTTTTTGGGCTTTGGACTGCACTGATACAGTTTCTCTTTGAGCTTGGCCTGATGGCCCCGCTATTTGACTGTCGGATGACACATCACCTGATGTTCCTCCAACTGTCTTCCTTGTTGTTGGGGGACCATCTTTCGATGTCCCCGTTGGTTTTCCCATCTGCTCTTCTTGTTGTTGCTGCTGTTGTTTTCTTCTCTTTGAAACCTCCTGCCAGAAATTATTTAAAAAAAGGCTTTGCCCGGGGTGAGAATCAAACCCACGACCTTCCACTCTGGAATCTGCTCCTCTACCACCTAGGCTAACTTGCCACTTGGTTTTGGAAGATCTAGATCACTACTTTTAGCACTCGCGCCTCTAAGTAAAATTTCCACTATGAAAGTCGCCAACGATGTGCACACTTCCACGGTTGCTGAACGACTGACATATGACATGTGACATGTGACATGTGACATGTGACATGTGACATGTGACATGTGACATGTGACATGTGACATGTGACATGTGACATGTGACATGTGACATGTGACATGTGACATGTGACATGTGACATGTGACATGTGACATGTGACATGTGACATGTGACATGTGACATGTGACATGTGACATGTGACATGTGACATGTGACATGTGACATGTGACATGTGACATGTGACATGTGACATGTGACATGTGACATGTGACATGTGACATGTGACATGTGACATGTGACATGTGACATGTGACATGTGACATGTGACATGTGACATGTGACATGTGACATGTGACATGTGACATGTGACATGTGACATGTGACATGTGACATGTGACATGTGACATGTGACATGTGACATGTGAAATGTGACATGTGAAATGTGACATGTGACATGTGACATGTGACATGTGACATGTGACATGTGACATGTGACATGTGACATGTGACATGTGACATGTGAAATGTGACATGTGACATGTGACATGTGACATGTGACATGTGACATGTGACATGTGACATGTGACATGTGACATGTGACATGTGACATGTGACGTGTGACATGTAACATGTGACATGTGACATGTGACATGTGACATGTGACATGTGACATGTGACGTGTGACATGTAACATGTGACATGTGACATGTGACATGTGACATGTGACATGTGACATGTGACATGTGACATGTGACATGTGACATGTGACATGTGACATGTGACATGTGACATGTGACATGTGACATGTGACATGTGACATGTGACATGTGACATGTGACATGTGACATGTGACATGTGACATGTGACATGTGACATGTGACATGTGACATGTGACATGTGACATGTGGCATGTGACATGTGACATGTGACATGTGACATGTGACATGTGACATGTGACATGTGACATGTGACATGTGACATGTGACATGTGACATGTGACATGTGACATGTGACATGTGACATGTGACATGTGACATGTGACATGTGACATGTGACATGTGACATGTGACATGTGACATGTGACATGTGACATGTGACATGTGACATGTGACATGTGACATGTGACATGTGACATGTGACATGTGACATGTGACATGTGACATGTGACATGTGACATGTGACATGTGACATGTGACATGTGACATGTGACATGTGACATGTGACATGTGACATGTGACATGTGACATGTGACATGTGACATGTGACATGTGACATGTGACATGTGACATGTGACATGTGACATGTGACATGTGACATGTGACATGTGACATGTGACATGTGACATGTGACATGTGACATGTGACATGTGACATGTGACATGTGACATGTGACATGTGACATGTGACATGTGACATGTGACATGTGACATGTGACATGTGACATGTGACATGTGACATGTGACATGTGACATGTGACATGTGACATGTGACATGTGACATGTGACATGTGACATGTGACATGTGACATGTGACATGTGACATGTGACATGTGACATGTGACATATGACATGTGACATGTGTCATGTGACATGTGACATATGACATGTGACATGTGACATGTGACATGTGACATGTGACATGTGACATGTGACATGTGACATGTGACATGTGACATGTGACATGTGACATGTGACATGTGACATGTGACATGTGACATGTGACATGTGACATGTGACATGTGACATGTGACATGTGACATGTGACATGTGACATGTGACATGTGACATGTGACATGTGACATGTGACATGTGACATGTGACATGTGACATGTGACATGTGACATGTGACATGTGACATGTGACATGTGACATGTGACATGTGACATGTGACATGTGACATGTGACATGTGACATGTGACATGTGACATGTGACATGTGAATATTTCTAAAAGTAATAGTATGTCTTTTTATCGTGGTACGTCAGCAATATTATTTTCTTTTGATATACACAGATCTGCTCTATCCAAAGTAACCGAAAAAAAAGATTTGGGTGTGATCTTTGATTTAAAATTCACGTTTTCCAACCACATTTACTACATCGTCTCTAAAGCTAGTTCAATGCTTGGATTTATTTCTAGGAATTCAAAAGACTTCTCAGATCTTTTTACTCTAAGATCTTTATATTTTTGTTATGTACGGTCAATATTAGAATACTGTTTTTCCATCTGGATTCCTATGTATGCTGTCCATTCAATGAAAATAGAAAGAATTCAGAAACGTTTCACTAGATCTGCAATTCGGATCCTACAATGGAATGTTGATATGCCATCATATAATACGAGGTGTTTACTATTGGGCATTCAATCCTTGGAAACACGCCGTAAATATTTTGATGTGATGTTTATAAGTGATTTAATTAATTATAAAATCAATTGCCCTTATTTACTTTCGTTTGTTGGTTTTCATGTTGCAAGTCGTGGTTTACGAAGTAATCGTTTATTTTGTGTACCTTTTCATAGGGTTAATTATGGAAACAATGAACCCTTAACGCGTTGCTTAAGACAAGCTTATTCTTTATGTAATGTTATTGATTTTAATTTATACTTTAGAAGAGATTGTTTTAAAAAAAAGTTGTTATTAAGTCTTAATTACGGTGGGTAATTATTTATTTCTTTCTTATAAGTTATTTTGTTAATTATTTTTAAGTAGTCTATAAGAGCTGCGTCTCTGCTTGAAGAATAATAAATAAATAAATAAATAATATAATATATTATCATTACATTTTTTAAACAAAATTATAACTCTATGTAAATTTTATTGTTTTAAAGTTTTCTTTGTCGCAACTTCATATATTTTTCTTAAGATTTTTAATTTTTTTAAAGTTATGTGTATGAAAACCTAGAAATCTATGTCAAAAAGCAGCAACAACTACATTTATAATAAGTAAGTTCCAAAAGAAAATATTTTTTACCTCTTTTAAAAATCGATTTGTCGTCCTGAAAAGGACGGTTTTTTATTTAATACTGTCGAAATATTTATTTAAGCACTCTTTTCTTTCTTTTTTGGCAACAAAACTGCTTGGATATTAGGAAGAACACCAACTTGGGCAATTGTTACTCCAGAAAGCAATTTGTTCAATTTCTCGTCATTACGGATAGCCAATTGGGCACGAGTACGATAACTTTGGCGCCAAGAATTGATAACGGTTTTTTGTTGAACAGTTCAATACAAGTGATAAAATAATTATAAATTGTATTGCTTATCTATTAATCGAACCATGAAAAAAAAGCGAATCAAGTAAACACCGATCAAAAGACCTCAATTCCAATAAATGAAAAACAAACGAAGTCTTCTTATTAATATGATGAACAATTTTAATTATTAACTTTACCAGATGTGTACAGCTTGGTGGTTGATTATAGAAAGAGATCGATTATAATAGGAAATTGTTGACGACAAATAAAATATAATATGACGAAATACAGATAAGAATTTACAGCAAATTTAGCATGGCCGTTATATGAAATGCAATTTTGGTAAACAAGTTATAGGGTATTATATACATATGTTTGGCAAAGTGCCGCACATAAAACAAAAATTATTAGCACATTTAAAAGAATAGCAAAATATGCTTAAATAATAAATACAATATGAAATTAATTAAGTTAGATAATTTCTCATAGTTGAATACAGAACATTCAGCCCGCCCTGAAAGACCCAGTTCTTTCAGCAAAAGGCAAAACTGTTAATTTAACAATTGGTCGAACGTAGTCTCCGGTTTGGGTAGTAATAGTAGCCACTCGAACTCGATTATCTATTCCTGGATGAACTTGCTTTATTCGCCCAAGAATCCATTTAGCTGGTGGAAGGTTTGAGTCCTTCAGCATGACAACATCACCAGGTTTGAGGTCGAGTTTGACATCTTGCCATTTTGGACGCTGCTGCAGTGATGTCAAGTATTCAGAATGCCACCGCTTCCAAAAACCTTGTTTGAGTGACTGAAAAAGAGACCAATTAGTAAAAATATTTATATCAGAGGTAATAGGATGAGGAATAGAAGTCATGGTTTCACCAATCAAAAAATGAGCTGGACTAAGAGCTATTGGATCCATATCTGATGTCGGCCCCATAGGTCGAGAGTTCAACAATGCCTCGATTTGTGTTAAGAGGGTGTACATCTCCTCATAAGTCAGCCGATGATCGCTGATAACTCGATTTAGGTGGAATTTGACAGATTTTTTCCACCAAAATGTGGAGAGGATGGGAGATTAAATTTCCACGATATGTTGTCCTTTGAAAGATGGTCAATAACGATGTTATTGCGCTGTTGACTCAGGAGTAGCTGGAACAGTTCATCCAGACACCGATTAGCTCCATGAAAATTGGTCCCATTATCGCTCCAGATTTCCGACGGTTTGCCACGACGAGACGCGAAGCGATCAAGAGCAGCGAGAAAGGCGTTTGTAGAGAGGTCACTAACCAACTCTAAATGGATAGCCTTGGTCGAAAAGCAAATGAATAATGCGATATAGCCCTTGGTAAATTTTGGATTTCGTCCGCGCGCTTGTCGTAAGCTTATAGGACCTGCGTAGTCTACACCGACTTTGCTAAACGGGCGTGAAAAAACGACACGATCTGCCAGCAGATTAGACATTTGTTGGGTCGAGGTTATTTTTCGTCGGCGGAAACACTTAACACAATTATGAATGACTTGGCGCAGCAGATTTCTACAACCGACAATGTCGTATTCCTGTCTTATAATGGCAAACAAAAGTGAAACACCTGCATGACAATTGGTATTATGGAAACGTTCGACGATCAGTTTTGCAATACGGATGTTTTTGTCGAGAATAATAGGGTGTTTTGCGGAATCAGGTACATTTGACTCTTCGATACGACCACCGACGCGTAAAAGTCCATTGTTATCAACAAACGGCGCAAGAGATGCTAGCTTATTAAACCTTTTTAAACCCTTACCATTTCGAACGGTGTTTATTTCGTACGAAAAACTTAAATCCTGATGAAATTTCAATAATTTTGTCTTTGCCGTATATAGTTCGAGAGAAGACAAGGCCAAAGATTGCTCTTTGGTACGAGCAGAATTATCTAGAGAATTTGAAATAAACCGAAGTATATAGCCGAGTACACGCACGGATTTAAGAAAACGAGATGAATCATTAATGATGATATTAAAAATGTTTGTAGGGTCTAGTTTTATAACGAGTACCTGATACGGTTGTCTTTTTCGTTCTTCGATGTATACGTTTTGTAAATTATTTTCGACTGAATGCTCCGAATTCGGCCATTGAGCAGGTTCTTCTATAATCCAAGATGGTCCGGTCCACCACAACTTATTTTGAAGTAAATGAGGAGGTGATATACCGCGAGAGGCACAGTCAGCTGGATTGTATTGAGACCGTACGTGATGCCATGATTCTCTAGGTATCGTAGCGAGTATTTCCGAGGTACGATTACCGACGAAAACTGACCACCTCTTTGGTAAAGCCGAAAGCCAATGAAGGACTATTGCGGAGTCAGTCCAAGCAACAACCTATGTTTCTTTATCTTGTAAAGATGTTTTAAGTTTCGTTACTAAGCGAGTTAGTAGAACTGCTCCGCAAAGCTCGAGACGCGGGCGAGAAATAATTTTAAGAGGACCTACTCTGCATTTAGCGGCAACAATGATACTGGTAATATTTCCAGCCGAAGCGACGCTTCTGCAGTATAGGTTAGGTTAGGTTAGGTTTATGTGGCTGTCAGGAAGACTACTGACACACTTAGACCACAGATAGGTCCGTTGTGATACCACAAAATGAGCGAGGGAGTATTTCTTTAATTAAACCAGTTGGAGCTTCTTATGAAGCGATGTAAAGATAAAATATCAACGTTCGACATATAGCTTGGATCGTCGAAAAAGAAATTACCCAGGTGTAATTTACGTCTTTGGGAGAGAGCTGGGCATGAACAGAGAAGATGGGTGATAGTCTCCTCCTCCTCCTCGTCCATGCAGCTTCTGCAAAAATCATTAGAGAATACGCCGTCTTATGGCGTGTCTTCCTATGAGGCAGTGTCCGGTTATGACACCAATTACGGAGCTAAGATGTAATCTGCTCATAGATAACAAACATTTAGTACGTTTCTGATTTAATTTTGGCCAGATTTGTTTTGTCGCTACGCAGGTAGTAGTGTTTGTCCATCTTAAATTTGTTTTCTCTATGGCATCTAGTTTTAGCATGAGTTTGCTTGTAGCGATAGGTATACCAATATTCACCTTGTTAGGTAAAACCGGTAGTAGGGTTCCATTTCTGGCGAGTTCATCGGCTTTGCAGTTTCCCTCAATGTCTCTGTGTCCCGGCACCCAGAAAAGGTGAATATTGAACTTTTCTGCCATCTCCATGAGAGATGATCGACAGTCGCGGGCAGTTATTGAGTTTGTGGAAACAGCACTGATTGATTTAAGGGCTGCCTGACTGTCTGAAAATATACGGATATCCGATACAGATATCACGTTTTCCCTTAACCAGGATAATACCTCTTTAATCGCCAGAATTTCCGCTTGGAACACACTACATTGGTCAGGGAGACGGAAGGAGAGACTTAAATTTAGTCTGTCTGAGTACATGCCACCACCAACCCCATCTTTAGTTTTTGAGCCATCAGTATAAAAATGAACTGATTCATCTTTCAAGAATCTCTCATTTTCCCAAGTGGATCTTGGTGGGATGGTGACTTGAAAATTCTTGTCAAAAACTAGCTGGGGTATAGAGTAGTCGGAGTGACTTAGTTTTGGTCCGAATGTTTTCAGAATAATGGAGTGACCAATTGAGTTATCGGTCCATTGAGAGATGGCTTTGAGACGAACGGCTGTGCTTGCGGCCGTTTGTTTGCTAAAAATATCAAGGGGTATGAGATTAAGTAGAATGAAGGTGTCGAACGGAGAGCTCCACTAATACACATACAGGCTGACTTTACTTAACTTGTCACGATATGTAACTTTGTCTAGGGCAGTCCACCATACTGCTACCCCGTAAGTTATTATCGGACTGATGACCGCTGTGTAGAGCCAGTGGGTTATGTATGGGGATAAGCCCCATTTATTTCCGATAGCTTTTTTGCAAGAGAAGAGTGCTACTGTGGCTTTCCTAACTCTTTCCTGTATATTTGCTTTCCAATGTAGTTTTTTGTCCAGGATAAGACCTAGATATTTAGCTTCATCTGAAAACCTTAGTGGAGTTCCCGTAATTGATGGGGGACTTATTTGGGGAATTTTATATTTTCTTGTGAAGAGGACAAGTTCAGTTTTGTTTGGGTTTATACCCAGTCCGCATTTTTCTGCCCATTTGAGCATAATATTTAGAGCATTTTGCATTAATTCAACGAGAATTTGAGCATGTTTTCCTGATATTGCAATGGCAACATCGTCGGCATACGCGATCACTTTGAAACCTTCTTTTTCTAGGCTTTTTAACACCTCATTTACGACTATGTTCCATAGAAGTGGGGAAAGGACTCCGCCTTGAGATGTACCTCTGCTGACAGATCTTCTTTCATGAGTGCCACCTAAAGAAGAATTAATAATTCTACTTTCTAACATAAGATTAATTAGGTCATTCAGTGAACCATGTATATCTAGTTTCTTCAGTGACGCTGTGATTGCTTGATAGCTGACATTATTGAAGGCGCCTTCAATATCGAGAAATGCAACTAGAGTGTACTCTTTATGATGTAGTGAGTATTCGATGGTTCGTACCAGTGTATGTAAAGCCGTTTCTACCGATTTTCCTTTACAATAAGCGTGTTGTGCAGTAGATACCAGATTAGGATCTATAGCATTGCGCAGATGGATATCGATCAATCTCTCTAGGGTTTTGAGAAGGAACGATGATAGGCTGATTGGTCTGAGATCTTTAGGGTTAACCTGGGAGCATTTACCGTCTTTGGGTATAAAGACAACTTTTACCTCTCTCCATAAAGAGGGAATGTAAGTAAATTTTACGCAACCAATTAGGATGATCTCTAGGATGGGTGTTATGATATCCGAGGCAAATTGAAGCTCGGCAGGTATAATGCCGTCGGGTCCGGGAGATTTGTAAGGATCAAAGCTGTTTATAGCCCATTTCAGTTTATCCTTAGAAATCAGACCAACAACATTTGTATGTGTGTTGCTTGATAATAATGAATCAATGCTATTTATATTTTGTGAGCTACCTGGAAAATGGGTGTTTAGTAGCAGGGTGAGCGATTCTTCGCAAGAATTGGTCCAAGAGCCGTTAGCTGTCTTTAAGGAGCTAGGCATTGTAGGATTTTTTGATTGAATTTTTCTTAATCGTGAAGCTTCTGAAGTTTCTTCTATTTTTCCACAGAAGTTCCTCCAGGAGGTTCTTTTATTATTCCTTAATTCTTTTTTATAAATTTTTAGGGATTCTTTATAAAATTCCCAGTCCAGACTATCTCTAGAATGTTTAGCTCGGTTAAAAAGTTGTCTGCACTTTTTCCTGAGCAGTTCTAGACCCGAGTTCCACCAACGTGGTTTCTGTTTTCCTCTTATTTGAGTAAGGGAACAAGAAATGGCCATTGATTTATTGAGAGCTAGGGTGAGATCTTTGACTTTATCATCAAGATCATTTTTATTAGAAGGGATACTTAAGAGTGATGGTTTAACTAATCTTACTAAAGTTTCTCTATATAGTTGCCAGTTGGTTTTCCGATAATTTCGGAAGGCTGGCTGTTTTTTAGATTCTTCATCAAGACAAAATTGGATGTATCTGTGATCAGAGAACGAATGTTCCTTAGAAACTCTCCAGTTTTTGATCTTGTGATGAATCGTATCGGAGACAAGAGTGATATCTAGAACCTCTTGTCGGTTTTTGGTAATGAATGTTGGTTCATTGCCAATGTTACTTACTATAAGGTTAGTACTTAGAATAAAATCAAAAAGTGACTCACCTCTGTCATTTATGTCTGTACTTCCCCAGACGGTATGATGGGCATTAGCGTCACACCCGATTATAAGGCAGACTTTCTGTCATTCTGCTTCCCTGATTAGATCCTGTAGCTTGTCACCAGGAAGAGGGCCAAGGTGGTCATGGCCGAGATACGCTGATGCTTACCAGTACGCCCCGTTATTGGTTTGTAGTCTAACTACGGTTACATCACGATCGCTGTAATCAGGGAGTAAATATACATTAATGCTACTTTTTACTAATATGCAAGATCTAGGGTCACCTTTATTTGATGCATACAGCAGGTAGTATCCGGGACTCCTGAGTCCTTGAACAGTGGAATTGACAATCCAAGGTTCTTGGATCAGGACGATGTCTTCCCCTTTATTTTGTAGACGGAGAAGAAGGGAAGCCGAAGCCACTTTGGAGTGATGGGTGTTAATCTGTACTAACTGCACCATCTTGGTTACAGCTAGGTGGATCAACCCCCACCACAGTTTGGTCGAGATCTACATCGGAATCGAAATCCGATTTAAGAAGGTCGTCCTCATTGCAAGATGTTTCATTTGCGGAGTCAAGAATATCCATGTCGGAGTGTTTGTCAACGTTAGGAGCCTCTTCGACAGATGGCGGTTTTATATAAACGGAGGACGACACAGTGGAGGAGGTGCATGGAGTATCTACCTCCATTGTCTGAAGGTCGATACCCGAGGCATGTTCCTTCTCTGCAAATACATCCTGTGATTTTGATGGCATCGCGTTCGATGCGTTTTCCTCGTCTTTTTTGTATACTTTTAGAGTTATGGTAGACCATCCAAACCTAACCACACCTTGGGTTTCAGCCAATGGAGCCAAAGAGTCCTTATTTATCACCACTATGGCTGATCTATAAGAACCCCGTGGGTCTTCAAGCTTCGCAACCTTCCAGTCGTGAGTAGGCAAGGATGGATTACCATACTGTAGCATCTTGAGGATGATTTCTTTATTGGAGAGATCGGCCGGGACATTAGTGCGGGCTCTTGGTCTGCACGGGATATTCTCCTTTGCCACAACCTCGAGTTTTGCATTTGGCCATAGGCCCTCTAACCTGCTGACAGCGAGTTTATACAGGTCACACGATCTCTCACTATCAAAGGCAACTAGCTTGACTCGACCTTGATACCATCCCGCATCCTCAAAAATTGCAGGTTCCCCTGGATTTTCTAGCATGAGGGTCCAGTATCAGGCTTGGAGTTTATTCAAAACCATTTGCCAATGATCGGGAGAGATCGCGCCATCTGCATTACTACTGTCGATGACAGCTAGAATGGTTTTGTCTTTTAGCACGGCACTAAAGGACAGATCTTTCCTGGTAAAGGATGGAGCGCCAGCGGTGTTCGCCTTTGGCCTTTTGGGTTCCGGAGTGGTTCCCTCGGAAGACCTTAGTCGCTTTGACGTTAAGTCGCTGCAGGTCTGAAGTTGGGCTAATGTGTTTTTGGCCCAGGCAAGTTTTTCGGATTGCTTTGAGTCTAGTTCAGATGCTGGCAAGGCACCGATCACCTTCACTATTCTCGTAGCGTTCCTGAATTCCTTTTTCATTGTCATTTTCTTCCACTTCTCGGTGGGAGTAGGTCTACATGACGTATTACCACTGCCATCGAGGAGGGGAGCCTCCGTTGTGTTCGGAAGAGATCTACCTTGTCTAGTGGTGGGACCAACAGTCGTGGTCGAACCTTGAGCCAGAGCAGTAACTCCCGAATACACGAGATGTTTTGTACGGGCGGTTTGTGTGGGAGTTCCACTAAGGGCTGCGTTTTTTGCAGCAGAAGAGAGGTTGGCAAGACCCTTGTCAGCTTCTTTGAGTCCTACCGAGTTCGGAGTGGGTACGTTACCAGCTGGCAGATTGATATCTCCTCCGCAGGTAGTAGCGTCTAGACTGTGGGACGCTCCACAACCCCGGGGTGGCTTGTTAACCTTTCCGGAAATTGTGGTCGTCACACCAGTCCTACCGCTATTTAAAGCTTTTTCAGTTGGAATGGCCAAAGTTTGTTTTTTGTTTGTGTTCGTGTTGTTATTTGTCACTGGCGACTTATCCTCTTTCGAGGCCAAGCCATCGCCGGCAGTCGTGACTCCTACCGACTTTTGAACCGATATCCCAGTTCGATTTTTATACTTTTTGTTTACTTTTTCCATATTTTTTTATTTTCCAAGTCTTCATACTTGTGTTTTGTTTTTGAGTTATGTTGGTTTGTGTGGCTCTGTAGCTGGATTGCTAGAGAACCCCACAATTAAGCACCCCCACCACGACAAGGTCATTTCATAGGGGGTGTTCTGCAGTATATGACTGCTGCATAAGCCTCGAGAGATGCGTCGCGAAATTCGTGGTATTGGTTGTTTTCCTTTGATGTCCACATTAAACGCGGAATTGTTATTTTATCGATAGTAGGAAGCTCATCGCGAATGCAATGCCAGATTTTAGCATGCTCACAAGTAATAACTTCATCCCATTTATACTTTTTCCTATATAGCTCCTGAAACAATATTTGTATGCTGATGACAACAGGAGTGAGAAACCCGATAGGATCAAATATCCTTGAAGACTCTGAAAGTATTTGACGCTTGGTTGCAGATGCCTTATCGTTCAAGTTGACTTTATAAAAAAACGAGTCATTTGCTGGAGACCATTGTAAGCTTAGAAGTTTGACTGAACTGCAGTTTTCGAACTCTTTTGGTGACATTTCCCGTTGATTTTCGGGTAAACTGATTGAAGCCAGCAGATTTAAGAAGGCTAACAAGTTCTAATCTTAGTGCCGTAACTTCTTCGATTGAATCAGCCCCAGTCATAACGTCATCGACGTAAAAATCGTTGAGTAATACCGCTGAAGCTTTAGGGTGAGTATTTGCTGAATCAATTGCCAATTGTTTTAGAGTGCGTACAGACAGACAAAAAGGTGCACAAGCCGTGCCGTATGTAACGGTCAAAAGACGATAGTGTTTTAAAGGCAAATCACCTGACTTTCTCCAAAGAATTCGTTGGAAGTCAGCATGTTCCTTTGAGATCCTAATCTGGCGAAACATTTTTTCGATATCACCAGATATCGTATAGCGATGACGGCGAAAGTGAATACATATTGAAAAAAGATCAAGTTGATATTATTTACCAACTAAAAGCGATTCGTTGAGAGAAAGATTATTTTTAGCTGTTTTAGCCGAACCATCAAACACCACCCTGACCTTCGTTGTGCTGATGTCGGCCTTGAGAACAGCATGATGTGGTAAGTAAAAACATTTGTGAGAAGACATATTTATCTCGCTAGCAGGAACTTCTTTCATGTTAGAATTAGAATTAGAAAACAATTTATTTTTCTTATTATTCAAATTACAATTTTAACACTAAATTCAATTTTAAGATAAACTTAAACAAGTAATTTAAGGTGTATAAGAAAAATATGAGACATTCTATATTTAATTACAGTGTAATAAAAATAGTGTTGAATGCCACTTCAAAAATAAAATAAATCTATGTAAAAGTGTAAAAGTATGGGTGGAGTGACCCTTAATTCTTACATAATTAACAATTTGATTATATGAATTGAAATAAAATTAAAAAACTTACAATTTAATTCATAGTTATGACAATTATCATCATGAAAAACTAAAATAATGAAAAGAAAATTTTGCATTATTGAAAAAGAAAGAAAAATGTTAAATACACTCGCATTATTATTTAAACCAGAATACCAGAAATTAAAGATTCTAAATTAGAATAATCCAAGTCCAACAACCAGAGTTTTAAAAGACAAGTGAACAAACCAGGAGCAGTAATTGTTCTTAAAGATGGCGGAAGCTTATTAAAAAGACGATAGGAAGAAATTGAATAGAAATTTCGAAACGCAGTAGTACGGAATAAAGGAACTGATAAAAGATTTGAAGAGTTACCACGTAAATTATGACTTGATATAAGCCTAAAGTTACGGCTTCCCGATTTCATAAAAAAGGACTTAAGAACTTTGAAACAATATAAATGACGCACTGGAAGAATTTTCAAGTCATGAAACAAAGACAAATTTTTCTAACGACTTGTTTTTGCAAAATTAACAAAGGTTTAATTTTGTTAACATGAGTACCACCCCAACATACAATCCCATATTGCAACTTTGAATGAAAAATACCAAAGTAGATAGTTTTTAATAAATCAGCTGAAACTATGTTTTGCAAGTAATAAAAGTATCTCATCGTACAACGGAAATACTTTCCCAAACTAGTTGTGTGATTTGAAAATTTCATATTACAGTCAATAGTAAGCCCTAGATATTTAAATTCATTTACTTTCTCTACTAAAAAACAATTAGCACAACAATTTAAAGTGCTTATGAAAGTTCCATTAGTTAAAACCTCAGGAGAACAATTTCGAACGGGCAGTTTAAATCTTTCACATTCAGGAGCGTGGAAATAGAATTCAACATTGAAATTATTAACTGATGATAAACTGAAAAACATAAGCTTCGTTTTTGAGCTTATAGTTAAATTATGTTCCGCAAACCAAACCCTTGAAAGATCAAGATCCCAATTAATGTCGGATACCAAATCCAATGGACTATTTGAACCATAAGACAAAGCAATATCATCAGCAAACGCAGTAGGCTTTCCTCTAAAGGGAAGTGTAAAGATAGAATTTATGTAGACCAGGAACAAAATAGGCCCCAAGACGGATCCCTGAGGTACACCCAGGTTAAGTTTTCCAATATCACTCCTAGACCCACACAATTTAACTCTTTGACTTCTATTCTCAAGGTACGACCTTAACCAATTAATCATGAAACCACGAAAACCAGCTTTATGCAATTTTCTTAATAAATAATTATGGTTCACCATATCAAAGGCCTTGGTGAAGCAAATGGAATTTTCTTTTACGAAAGAACGACGTGCGATAATGTCAAAAGAAAGAAACTGTGGACATTGGCTTAAAAGGTGATTTTGCTTGCACCTTGGACAACAAGAACTCGATTCCACTAAATGCGATTGTATGAACTTTGGATTTTTGCCACGAGAAAAATTCGGCCGAGAAAGAGATTGAGCAGACTCCAAAGCAATCGCAACGTAAATTAAGAAATAGTAAAAACTCCTTAATAGAAGCGTTTGACCTTGCTCCTATCTCATAAGCCCAAGCCTCTCTAGTATCGTTATCTAACTTAAGCAGTAGCAGATAAATCACCCAAGGATCGCGTCCGTTAGCTCTTAAGGCATCTAAACCACGTATAGTTTCATCGGCTGTGTCAGATATCTTTCGAAGACACTGAATGTTAAACGAGTTAATGTTTGGAATCGCAAGCATGCTTTGGGTATGAGATTGGATTACATAACTTGGTCGATCGAATCGCTTTTCTAATTTTTCCCAAGCATCAATGAAGTTAGAATCCGAAATTTTTATGTCGCGAATTAAATTAGCTGCATCTCCGCGAAGAAAGGATTTCAGATAATAAAACTTTTGCGTAGCGGTTACCCCGGAATTACTATCTATAGAGCCTAAGAAATGATCCCTAAAGCTGGGCCATTCTTTACAATCTCCCGAAAAGACCGAAATTGAAAGCTTAGGCAAAGCTATAGAACACGACGATGTTTTAGGTTCATTTAATTTTTCTAAAAATGAAGCCTGTTGATCAGCTAAGTTTTTAATTAGAGAATCATGAACGGCGGGTACAATCGGAGCAGCAGCTAGCTTTCGACCACGAATTACTTTTAAAAGAGTTGATTGAGCCGTGAAATATTTATTTTCGTAGTCAGAAAAGTCATCATTAGGGTCGACATAATCTTGTTCGCAAGAAAGGTTTAAAAGTTCGTCTGTTAACCTTACGAAATTATTCCACGCTTCCGCGAGATTTTCTAAGCGTGTTTCGAGAAGCTCTAGGGAAACGCGTTCATCTAAACTTTCTGCGAAAGATGCTGCCCGAGTCAAGCACCCTTTCAAGTGACCACGTTTCGCTTTGATAGTGTTCATTTTCAAAATTTCAGATAAAAAACTACGAATTCAATGTCTCAATTATTTGACACGACGAAATAGTCTTATAAACGAGGTATTATCCTATTATTGATATTCAATTAAATCAATTACACTGCACGTGTTTTGTGTGCACCGAATCACCCAATCACTTTTTTATTAGTTTTTATAACGTGCACTTCTTATTTTGTAGGTACATAGATGCAATGTACTTATAAAAAATCATTCATACCTATTGTATGTCCAGTTTAGGATTTTTAGAGAAAATCCACTAAGAACCGCGAACAATAGAGAAAACGTTCATTTAATTTGGCTGCGAAGGACCATGATAAAATAATTAGAAATTGTATTGCTTATCTATTAATCGAACTATGAAAAAAAAACGAATCAAGCAAACACCGATCAAAAGACAGACCTCAATTCCAATAAATGAGAAACAAACGAAGTCTTCTTATTAATATGATGAACAATTTTAATTATTAACTTTACCAGATGTGTACACGTGTACAGCTTGATGGTTGATTATCGAAAGAGATCGATTATAATAGGAAATTGTTGACGACAAATAAAATATAACATGACAAAATACAGATAAGAATTAACAGCAAATTTAGCAAGAGGCACACATGGCCGTTATATGAAATGCAATTTTGGTAAACAAGTTATAGGGTATTAAATACATATGTTTGGCAAAGTGCCGCACATAAAACAAAAATTATTAGCACATTTAAAAGAATAGCAAAATATGCTTAAATAATAAATACAATATGAAATTAATTAAATAAGATAATTTCTCATAGTTGAATACAGAACAACAAGCATTTTTTACTATGGGTGGGGGGGTCTATCTCCCTCCGTTTGGGCGGGAGGGGCAATTTTATAAAAACAGTGCTAAAAATTTAAAACAAATATTAAAAAATAACGGTAATACTAACAACTAAGTTTTATATCTTTTTTTAAAGCCAATACTTTTTTCTATTAGATGTTTTTTAAATCAAGTGAAACCTATGCATAGTCTTTGAAAAAACGGACTTTAAACTCAAAAATTGCAAAAAAAAAGGTAAAATTAAACTTTGAAGTGTGATTTTTCAAAACTGTAAAACAAAATACAACTTTTTTTTATAAAATTCGTTGCTCATATTAATTTCGAATCATAAACTGAAAATTAAATGATTTTATGATTTCTGGTTTTTGAGAAAATGAAAAATTACTAAAACTACTTTTTTATAAGAGTTTCGGCACGAGTACGATAACTTTGGCGCAAAGAATTGATAACTGTTTTTTGTAGAACAAATCAATACAAGCATTTTTTACTATGGGTGGGGGGGTCTATCTCCCTCCGTTTGGGCGGGAGGGGCAATTTTATTAAAACAGTGCTAAAAATTTAAAACAAATATTAAAAAATAACGGTAATACTTAAAACAAAGTTTTATATCTTTTTTTAAAGCCAATACTTTTTTCTATTAGATGTTTTTTAAATCAAGTGAAACCTATGCATAGTCTTTGAAAAAACGGACTTTAAACTCAAAAATTGCGAAAAAAAGGTAAAAAAAACTTTGAAGTGTGATTTTTCAAAACTGTAAAATAAAATACTACTTTTTTTTATAAAATTCGTTGCTCATATTAATTTTAAATCATAAACTGAAAACAAAATGATTTTATGTTTTCTGGTTTTTGAGAAAATGGAAAATTACTTTTTTCTATTAGATGTTTTTTAAATCAAGTGAAACCTATGCATAGTCTTTGAAAAAACGGACTTTAAACTCAAAAATTGCAAAAAAAAAGGTAAAATTAAACTTTGAAGTGTGATTTTTCAAAACTGTAAAACAAAATACAACTTTTTTTTATAAAATTCGTTGCTCATATTAATTTCGAATCATAAACTGAAAATTAAATGATTTTATGATTTCTGGTTTTTGAGAAAATGAAAAATTACTAAAACTACTTTTTTATAAGAGTTTCGGCACGAGTACGATAACTTTGGCGCAAAGAATTGATAACTGGTTTTTGTAGAACAAATCAATACAAGCATTTTTTACTATGGGTGGGGGGGTCTATCTCCCTCCGTTTGGGCGGGAGGGGCAATTTTATAAAAACAGTGCTAAAAATTTAAAACAAATATTAAAAAATAACGGTAATACTTAAAACTAAGTTTTATATCTTTTTTTAAAGCCAATACTTTTTTCTATTAGATGTTTTTTAAATCAAGTGAAACCTATGCATAGTCTTTGAAAAAACGGACTTTAAACTCAAAAATTGCGAAAAAAAGGTAAAAAAAACTTTGAAGTGTGATTTTTCAAAACTGTAAAATAAAATACTACTTTTTTTTATAAAATTCGTTGCTCATATTAATTTTAAATCATAAACTGAAAACAAAATGATTTTATGTGTTCTGGTTTTTGAGAAAATGGAAAATTACTAAAGTGTATAAACAGTGAGGTATGTAAGAGGGGGCATGCTGCCCCCCTGCAACACCCCTGCTTGGACACACTATAGGATTTGGGGTGGGTGCGAGGTGAGGTGGGTGCTAGGTTGGGTGTATGCAAAGTTTCTGTTGCATTTAAAGATGCCCAAGCATAATTACAAAAACGAACCTACGTACAACATTCACCGTATACCAAAAAAAAAGAAAACTCTTATAAGAAAGTAGTTTTAGTAATTTTCCATTTTCTCAAAAACCAGAAAACATAAAATCATTTTGTTTTCAGTTTATGATTTTAAATTAATATGAGCAACGAATTTTATAAAAAAAAGTAGTATTTTATTTTACAGTTTTGAAAAATCACACTTCAAAGTTTTTTTTTACCTTTTTTTCGCAATTTTTGAATTTAAAGTCCGTTTTTTCAAAGACTATGCATAGGTTTCACTTGATTTAAAAAACATCTAATAGAAAAAAGTATTGGCTCTAAAAAAAGATATAAAACTTAGTTGTTAGTTTTGCCGTTATTTTTTAATATTTGTTTTAAATTTTTAGCACTGTTTTTATAAAATTGCCCCTCCCGCCCAAACGGAGGGAGATAGACCCCCCCACCCATAGTAAAAAATGCTTGTATTAAACTGTTCTACAAAAAACCGTTATCAATTCTTGGCGCCAAAGTTATCGTACTCTCCCCGCCAATTGCAAATGGCGGGGAATAATTCTGGTTTTCTTGTTGTCGCAAGAAGCATTTCCCGCCAATTCCAAAACTTCTGCTGCTAAATATTCCATTACAGCTGCCAAATACACTGGGGCACCAGCTCCCACACGCTCAGCATAGCTTCCCTTTCGAAGTAACCGATGGATACGACCCACGGGGAACTGTAATCCAGCACGATTTGAGCGCGACTTTGCCTTTCCCTTCACTTTTCCACCTTTACCACGACCAGACATGTTGGCAATTTGTTTCACAATTTAATTTCATAAATAATAATTAATTACTGCTAGTGTAGTAGTATCCTCGTTCACTGTTCACTGTGTTCTGCCAGAGTATAAAATACCGCTTCTATTTATACAAACATTTCTATTGAAAATGGTGGTTGTTCAGTCACAAACTTCTCGGAAATTCAAACTGCCGTCCGTTTGTTGTTGCCTGGTGAACTTTCCAAGCATGCTGTTAATGAAGGAACTAAGGCAGTAGCCAAGTATACTAGCTCGAAGTAATTCTTTTTTATTGAATTTCTTCAAAATGGCCCTTTTCAGGGCCGCAAAAAATTAAATAAGAGATATAATCGAAATGATCATACCAACTTTTTTTTTCATAAAAAAATATTATTTGGCCGGCGTACGTCGTGAGTACGATGTGTGTAATACTTTTTTATAATAAATAAAATATACTAAAATCTTTTCATGAAAATATTACCTGACCTAATTTTTTTTGTTTTGCAATAAAAACGTATCGTTATGATTTAATATATTAATACTAATAACACTAATAATTTTAGTAATAATTTAAGTCCTGTCTCCTGCTCCTTATTTACTTGAATTTGTACCTATTAAGTACTTACATATACCTACTTATACCAAACGGGCGATTCCATTATCGCGGGTGCAACATTTAGACGCATATAAGGCTTCTTAGTAATAGAAAAAAAAACATTTTTAGTGAAATTATTTTTTGAAGGGCTACATTTTAGTTTGGTCTCTTTGAATTTATTTAAAAAATCTTAAATGAAATGTATAGATCGTCGCTAGGGCGGTTGAAAGTGCGATCGCGGGTGCAACAAAATTGGATACTCTTTTCTGTATCGTAACACAAAAACACAAAAGTCTGCTAATTGTGAATAATTTTTTTTATAATTCTATCACATTTTAAAAGGCGATAGATCAATAGACTATTCAGTAATTGATAAATTAAAGAAAACACAAATAATTTAGCTATTATTCACTTTTTAAGCAATCGCGGGTGCAACGTGAAATTATCGCGGGTGCAACGCGTCCAAATCAGGTGAACATAAACCACATTTTAAGCATAAAAAAGACAGAAATAAAAGTAGAGCGATATATTTTATTTATAAGTTTATTTATTAGTTAACTTACTTATTATTTTTTCTTTTCAAACACATCAATATTTTCAGAAAAGTCTGTTATTATTGCCATCAAACTTCTTCTCTGGCACTTTTAGTTTTGCAATTATGTTTCCAAATTGAACATACCTGCTATATCATTCATGATTTCAATGAAGCGTTGACCATCAATTGTCGTCAGAAACTGAATTCTAACTTCTCCATCTTCATCTATGTCGTTCTTGCACACCCCTACATAACGATATTGTGTAACTTTTCTGCCGTACTTGCAGGAGAGCTGTACGAGTACATACGTACCAGCGCAAATGTCTTTTGATGAAACAGCATTGAGTCCACCAGGTTAAATATGTACTTCTGCTGGTAACCTTGATAGTTCAAAAGACGTTTTAGGAGATTCATCGCTGAAAGATTCATCATCTGAGTCAGGGTCTGAGTCACTGTAAACATCGGAAACACGCAATTTTATGTGGCATAGTAGACTGAATCTTCTGATCTGATACTGAGGACACACTTTCATTAGAACCCCGGGCTTCTTTGTGTACCGGACGTAAAAGAACTTCCAAATTTTCATCGTCACAATCACTTTCCGTTTCAGGGGCAGTTTGAAATCACGATCCCTTCTTCTCCGGAGATGGTCTGCATGAAGTTCAGCATTTGCTTTCAGTTTTCTTCTATACCTTTGTGAGGCAGTCTCTATTCTTGTGTTTTCTTCCATTTTATCCTATTGTAAAAGAGGGAAAAATATTATTAATATTATTATAAAAATAAGTATTACATATTTATCTCTAACAAAATATACCATTTATTATTTTCTGAGTCCAAATCAATCAATAAAAGATGCATAATGTTTGATGACAGAAATGTTGCACCCGCGATCCCAATCTCGCGATCGCGGGTGCAACCAATTTAAGTCAAGATATATTCCATTTTAACTTACCTTATAATCCTTACTTCGATTGAATTAAGTTTAATTCTTGTTTTACCTTACTTTTGTCAAAGTTTCAAAACACTAGCACTTTAATTCTGTGAAAAAACCAAACTTTTATAACTTTTTTATCGCGGGTGCAACGAGCTTACAATGTAGTTTCTTGTAGTCGATAATGCGTACAAGTAAGAACCGTACTCACCGGTTTTTGCATGAATGAATAAGCAAATGTTGTTACCAAGTGATTAACCGGTAGTATATATCAATTCAAACGGTCGGCCATAGTTTTTAGCTCAAGTGCAGCCAGGTAATGGTTTTTAGTTTTCACCATACCTTAAGTTGTTGATATTTTTAAGCGCAGAAACAATTTAAATATAAACTTATTATGGTAAAAAGTGATTTTATTGTAAAGTTTGAATATTTTTCTTTGTATTGGCATGGAAATAATTAACAAATACTGTGATTTAGAAATTGATGTCCAAAATCGTACTCAGCGGAATCGCCCAAACGCTTTTTTGTGATGCGATTAAAAACTACTTTGCTTTTGGTACTTTAGGCTTAGGGGCAGCAGCCTTGGCTTTTGTTGGTTTTGCTTTAACTGCACTTGTTTTTTTCACACTTTTCACTTTAGGGTTTTCCACTTTTTTTTATCAGCACTTTTCTTGATTGTTGCGGCGGTTTTCTTTACTTTTTTTTCAACAGTTGAATTCTTCACTTTTTTATCACCGACTGCAGCAGCTTTTGGTTTGGGCAGCAGATTTTTTCTTTTCAACAGACTTAGCTTTTGGTTCCTTGTTTGCTGATGCAGACAATTTAAACGATCCAGCTGCACCCTTTCCTTTATTTTGCATTAGTTTACCACTTACAACCGCACCTTTTAAATATTTTTTTAATGAATGGAGCCAATTTTTCCTTCAATGTCTTAATGGCGGCTTCAACCATTTGCTGAGTGGGAGGATGAGTTGGAGTTGATTTGGGTTTCTTTGAACCACTTGCGGCAGCCTTCTTGGTTTTTTTTCTGCAACAATTGCAGGAGAAGCAGCAACACTATCAGCCATTTTTATTATGTATTTATTATGATTTTAACACTTTTTATATCACTTTTAAATATATATTTAATATTTCCTTGAACCGAAATAGATCACTTCAGTTACTTAATTCAATGAGAATCAACAAGAACGAAGGTATAGAAAAATTTAATTTATTTGAACGCTTAAACACTTTTGCTTCCTTGGGTTCCTCTAAGAAATCAAAGAATTTTCGTCTTTTTAGATTGAACTTTATGAAACTACTTATTGATTTAATTCTAACAATACGATAGATCACTTATTTAATAGCTCTGTTTATACATAATTGCAAAATACTGAGGAAATTGCTGTTGGAGTCGACGTTTGATGATTGTTTTCAATACTTCAGAGCCGCAAAAAATTAAATAAGAGATATAATCGAAATGATCATACCAACTTTTTTTTTCATAAAAAAATATTATTTGGCCGGCGTACGTCGTGAGTACGATGTGTGTAATACTTTTTTATAATAAATAAAATATACTAAAATCTTTTCATGAAAATATTACCTGACCTAATTTTTTTTGTTTTGCAATAAAAACGTATCGTTATGATTTAATATATTAATACTAATAACACTAATAATTTTAGTAATAATTTAAGTCCTGTCTCCTGCTCCTTATTTACTTGAATTTGTACCTATTAAGTACTTACATATACCTACTTATACCAAACGGGCGATTCCATTATCGCGGGTGCAAATTTAGACGCATATAAGGCTTCTTAGTAATAGAATAAAAAACATTTTTAGTGAAATTATTTTTTGAAGGGCTACATTTTAGTTTGGTCTCTTTGAATTTATTTAAAAAATCTTAAATGAAATGTATAGATCGTCGCTAGGGCGGTTGAAAGTGCGATCGCGGGTGCAACAAAATTGGATACACTTTTCTGTATCGTAACACAAAAACACAAAAGTCTGCTAATTGTGAATAATTTTTTTTATAATTCTATCACATTTTAAAAGGCGATAGATCAATAGACTATTCAGTAATTGATAAATTAAAGAAAACACAAATAATTTAGCTATTATTCACTTTTTAAGCAATCGCGGGTGCAACGTGAAATTATCGCGGGTGCAACGCGTCCAAATCAGGTGAACATAAACCACATTTTAAGCACAAAAAAGACAGAAATAAAAGTAGAGCGATATATTTTATTTATAAGTTTATTTATTAGTTAACTTACTTATTATTTTTTCTTTTCAAACACATCAATATTTTCAGAAAAGTCTGTTATTATATTATTGCCATCAAACTTCTTCTCTGGCACTTTTAGTTTTGCAATTATGTTTCCAAATTGAACATACCTGCTATATCATTCATGATTTCAATGAAGCGTTGACCATCAATTGTCGTCAGAAACTGAATTCTAACTTCTCCATCTTCATCTATGTCGTTCTTGCACACCCCTACATAACGATATTGTGTAACTTTTCTGCCGTACTTGCAGGAGAGCTGTACGAGTACATACGTACCAGCGCAAATGTCTTTTGATGAAACAGCATTGAGTCCACCAGGTTAAATATGTACTTCTGCTGGTAACCTTGATAGTTCAAAAGACGTTTTATGAGATTCATCGCTGAAAGATTCATCATCTGAGTCAGGGTCTGAGTCACTGTAAACATCGGAAAAACGCAATTGTATGTGGCATAGTAGACTGAATCTTCTGATCTGATACTGAGGACACACTTTCATTAGAACCCCGGGCTTCTTTGTGTACCGGACGTAAAAGAACTTCCAAATTTTCATCGTCACAATCACTTTCCGTTTCAGGGGCAGTTTGAAATCACGATCCCTTCTTCTCCGGAGATGGTCTGCATGAAGTTCAGCATTTGCTTTCAGTTTTCTTCTATACCTTTGTGAGGCAGTCTCTATTCTTGTGTTTTCTTCCATTTTATCCTATTGTAAAAGAAGGAAAAATATTATTAATATTATTATAAAAATAAGTATTACATATTTATCTCTAACAAAATATACCATTTATTATTTTCTGAGTCCAAATCAATCAATAAAAGATGCATAATGTTTGATGACAGAAATGTTGCACCCGCGATCCCAATCTCGCGATCGCGGGTGCAACCAATTTAAGTCAAGATATATTCCATTTTAACTTACCTTATAATCCTTACTTCGATTGAATTAAGTTTAATTCTTGTTTTACCTTACTTTTGTCAAAGTTTCAAAACACTAGCACTTTAATTCTGTGAAAAAACCAAACTTTTATAACTTTTTTTATCGCGGGTGCAACGAGCTTACAATGTAGTTTCTTGTAGTCGATAATGCGTACAAGTAAGAACCGTACTCACCGGTTTTTGCATGAATGAATAAGCAAATGTTGTTACCAAGTGATTAACCGGTAGTATATATCAATTCAAACGGTCGGCCATAGTTTTTAGCTCAAGTGCAGCCAGGTAATGGTTTTTAGTTTTCACCATACCTTAAGTTGTTGATATTTTTAAGCGCAGAAACAATTTAAATATAAACTTATTATGGTAAAAAGTGATTTTATTGTAAAGTTTGAATATTTTTCTTTGTATTGGCATGGAAATAATTAACAAATACTGTGATTTAGAAATTGATGTCCAAAATCGTACTCAGCGGAATCGCCCAAACGCTTTTTTGTGATGCGATTAAAAACTACTTTGCTTTTGGTACTTTAGGCTTAGGGGCAGCAGCCTTGGCTTTTGTTGGTTTTGCTTTAACTGCACTTGTTTTTTTCACACTTTTCACTTTAGGGTTTTCCACTTTTTTTTATCAGCACTTTTCTTGATTGTTGCGGCGGTTTTCTTTACTTTTTTTTCAACAGTTGAATTCTTCACTTTTTTATCACCGACTGCAGCAGCTTTTGGTTTGGGCAGCAGATTTTTTCTTTTCAACAGACTTAGCTTTTGGTTCCTTGTTTGCTGATGCAGACAATTTAAACGATCCAGCTGCACCCTTTCCTTTATTTTGCATTAGTTTACCACTTACAACCGCACCTTTTAAATATTTTTTTAATGAATGGAGCCAATTTTTCCTTCAATGTCTTAATGGCGGCTTCAACCATTTGCTGAGTGGGAGGATGAGTTGGAGTTGATTTGGGTTTCTTTGAACCACTTGCGGCAGCCTTCCTGGTTTTTTTTCCGCAACAATTGCAGGAGAAGCAGCAACACTATCAGCCATTTTTATTATGTATTTATTATGATTTTAACACTTTTTATATCACTTTTAAATATTTATTTAATATTTCCTTGAACCGAAATAGATCACTTCAGTTACTTAATTCAATGAGAATCAACAAGAACGAAGGTATAGAAAAATTTAATTTATTTGAACGCTTAAACACTTTTGCTTCCTTGGGTTCCTCTAAAAAATCAAAGAATTTTCGTCTTTTTAGATTGAACTTTATGAAACTACTTATTGATTTAATTCTAACAATACGATAGATCACTTATTTAATAGCTCTGTTTATACATAATTGCAAAATACTGAGGAAATTGCTGTTGGAGTCGACGTTTGATGATTGTTTTCAATACTTCAGTTCAAAAATGCTTTTGATTTATCTATAACATATATTTTCGAATTAATACAATTTTATTCATAAAGTTAATCAGTTAAAATAATTAGAAATGTTAGTTAAATTTCACGATATTTTCTTATAATTAAATGAAAACTATTTGAGTAATGAAACGCATCCCTTACTTTCTCTGCATGGCGGATTTTTTTTTTACAATATTATATTTTCATTGGCGCAAAACTATAGTCGCCTCGTTTTAAATCAGTTAAGTTAATCCTAACTAACATCAACTTAACATTATCACCAGGTGATAAGTTTGTATCATATAATAAACAATTTATGGACTTTCCAGTAATATCTTCCAGTGAGATATTTTGTTGTTGGAATTAAATAGTGTTTGTGTGTAGTTTCGTTCTCTTTCTAGAGAGAGTTCAGTTTTTCTGTCAGAAAATTAGACTCGGATCTAAAAAGATAAAATGGAGATTTCCTGGTTTTAAAGTATGCTTCATTTAAGAGTTAGCTTTATCTGTCTATAGGTTGTGAAAACGTTAACAAAGTATTAAATTCTTTTTAGGACCGTGTTATATTGACTATAATTTTGCGCCATTGTTTCTAAATAAAATAGCATAAAAATAAAACCAAAGAACTCAATTCCCTAAAAAACAAATATTAATATATGTTTTTTATTGTATTTTTATAATATTATGATTTGTTGCAACTGAAAAATGCTTTCTTTCTAAATGCACTTGATCAAATCTCTAAATCATATCTACATTTTCAACTAAAACGCTGTAATAAAACATTTCACAAGACCTTGATATTTTTAAGACTTTAAAATACAAAATCCTTATACCCTCTTGTGGTTTTTAATTTTATTTTTTATAAATTAAAATATCCAAACAAACTTATGATGCACAGAAGAAATTAATTATATTTCTTGTTATCATTTATAACAATTACAATATTAGCCAGCATTTATGATATTTTGGTGTGTTAAAATAATGAAAATTTAATTTAAATGTGAAGTACTTTTTCAATTGCAAATTTAGAAAATATTATTAGTATTAAATATATTTGAGTAGTAAGTACTGTAGACATAGTTAATATTAAGCACGTTCACCACGAATGCGTCTGGCCATTTGAATGTCTTTTGGCATAATTGTAACACGCTTAGCATGAATGGCACACAAATTGGTATCTTCAAAAAGACCTACTAAATAAGCTTCACTGGCTTCTTGCAGTGCCATTACAGCTGAACTCTGGAAACGCAAATCAGTTTTAAAATCCTGTGCGATTTCACGAACTTACCGTTGAAAAGGCCATTTGCGGATCAACAATTCAGTGCTGTTGTGGTAACGATGGATTTCACGAAGAGCAACAGTTCCGGGACGATAACGATGTGGTTTTTTGACACCTCCAGTTGCTGGAGCACTCTTACGAGCTACTTTAGTAGCCAACTGCTTTCTTGGAGCTTTTCCACCAGTTGATTTGCGAGCTGTTTGCTTTGTACGTGCCATCTCAAACTTTTTTATTTTTTTCTCTAAAAAAAATACACTTCACAATACTGAATAAAATAACCATGAAAATATTTCAAATTGAAATCTTATAAATTTATCACCTATCTTTGTCTCCGTTCAGCTGTTTTTATTTCTGACACATTCAGTCAATTGGATTTATCCAGAAAATAAATATAAATACTTGTAGACGTCTGCTGCAAAACGCAAAAGTACAGTGACTTTCGTGCAGTGTGTTTTATTATCTTAAAAATAAATAACCAAAAATGACTGGTCGTGGTAAAGGAGGAAAAGGCTTGGGTAAAGGTGGCGCAAAACGTCATCGTAAAGTGTTGCGTGATAATATCCAAGGAATTACAAAACCAGCAATCCGTCGATTGGCTCGTCGTAGTGGTGTGAAGCGTATTTCTGGCATGATTTACGAAGAAACTCGTGGTGTTTTAAAAGTCTTCTTAGAAAATGTCATCCGTGATGCTGTTACTTACACTGAACACGCCAAGCATAAGACTGTTACTGCAATGGATGTAGTATATGCTTTGAAGAGACAAGGGCGTATTCTTTATGGTTTCGGAGGTTAAAGAATCATAAAGTTTATATTAACCCGTAACAATCGGTTCTTTTCAGGACCACAATAAAATATTAAGGGCCATAAACTTTAAATTCTGTATATAGTCAAATATATAATATTTATAATATAAATGATATACAAGCAAAATATTATTTTTATCAATTTTTCTAATAAATAGGCAGTTTCGAAAAAAAATTTAATGATTTATTATTTGAATAAAAATTCACACTTTCAAGAAAAAACAAATAAAGAATTAAAAGACAAGCTAAAAAAAATCCTCACAGTTCTCGTTCAGTGAAACAGTGCAATTCAGTGAAACAGTGAACAAAGTGAATTTAGTTTTAAAAAAAAATGCCGCCGTGGTAAAGCAGCTAAGAAGGCCGGAAAGGCTCAGAAAAATATTACAAAAACTGATAAGAAGAAGAAACGCAAGAGGAAGGAAAGTTACGCAATCTACATTTACAAAGTGCTTAAACAAGTTCATCCTGATACTGGAATCTCCTCAAAAGCCATGAGCATTATGAACAGTTTTGTAAATGATATCTTTGAAAGGATTGCAGCTGAAGCCTCACTACAACAAACGTTCTAATATCACCAGTCGGGAAATTCAAACTGCCGTCCGTTTGTTGTTGCCTGGTGAACTTGCCAAGCTGTTAGTGAAGGAACTAAGACAGTAACCAAGTATACTAGCTCGAAGTAATTCTATTTTATTGAATTTCTTCAAAATGGCCCTTTACAGGGCCGCAAAAAATTAAATGAGAGATATAATCAAAATGATCATACCAACTTTTTTTTTCATAAGAAAATATTATTTGACCAGCGTACGTCGTGGGTACGACGTAATACTTTTTTATAATAAATAAAATATACTAAAATCTTATCAGCCATCAGACGAATAGGGAAATAACATGTAGCATACGAAAACATGCACGTGCCGTAACTATTCGAGACTGGTGGAAGTGTGATCATAGCCTCTTCGCGGCGTCCCCTAGTAACAAGCCTTTTAAAAAAGGTTTGGCTAATATGATCAGGCTGGTTCCTCAGATTGGCAATAGGTAAATTCCCTGTTCCGTAAAATTTAGAATTACGTTTAGAATTACCCGACAACAAGCCTCTGAAACGTACTGACCAACGCAACGAAAGCGGCAAAACGATTTACGAATTTTCTTATGGTACATACGATCGCTCTAAAGAGCTCGAGCTGCTCAGCAGCTAGCCGATGCCCTGTCAAAATATAGAGCTGACATAACAGCACTACAAGAAATCAGATGGACTGGGAATGGTATTTTACAGAAGAAAATACCCTCAATGCCTGTCCAAGGTATGACGTAAAAATCATCCTTGGGGATTTGAACGGAAAAATAGGTCGGGAGCCGGTATTCAGGCATTACGCAGGCACTCATAGTTTGTTTTTTTTTTTTTTTTTTTGTATATTAAGTTTTTATATTTCAATTTTCTTATAACTACTTACTTGCTAGACAAAAACCTTAACAACTAGCTTACATATTAACTTAACTAACTTACTGGACCTATGCGAGCGCTCTAAATTATACCATAACCAACTTAAAATTATTGCCTTTCGGCGTTCCTAGCTTAAATATTATAGAAATTCATTTATTAATTAAAAATAAGAAAATTAGGAAAAAAAACTTATTATATGTATCATTTTTTAATTTTTTATAAAACTTAAAACTTAAAACTACACTTAAAATAACTTATGACTAGAACAGCCACAGCAACTTTTTTTTTTCTTTTTAGTGCCACCATGATTGTTTTGTAATAACCTAGCCTACTTTTAAAGCCAAGGACACGCCTAAACCTGCGCAAGTCAAACCAAGGCAATAAACTCAATTAGTGAACTTTTCTTATTATTTATTTTTTAAATTTTATTAGTTATTTTACATATGATTCAACCACCAGAACTGGCGATTTTGGTCCAATCTATCTATCTGGTCCCTTTTGGACACAGCCCTACTGAACCGAAGGCGCTCTGCTCCGCTTTCTGCGACGACGTCACGACCATAAAGGAGTCGCCTATCCACAGTTTTTCGGCCGACGTGGTAGATCAGCGGTACCACCGAATCAGCCCTCGACTGTCTAAAAAGAGGAAAGCGTCGGGTGGGATAAATCCGCTTAGACACACACTTTCGTAGTATTCATCTTTGGGGTAGTAAGCCCCGAAAATCAAGCCATTAGTTGAAGTCATCGCTCTTGCAATATGACCCCGAATCAGCTTGATTAAAAAATTATCTATTCTGTTTATGTTAGCCCTGTTGTATAGAACCTCGTTGGAATAATATTTTATGTACTCCGACTCTGGTGTTCTGTGCAATCCAAGGCAGTGTCTAAGACACTGCCTCTCAAATACCCGAATCTTTTCCATTTGAGATGGTGCAACGTTGAACCACACAGGACATCCATAGGCAATCATCGGCCTGATTAAAGCCATGTAACAAATCACCTTCACCCTGCTATCAAGATGGCTGCTGTAAAACAGGCGTCTTGTCAGGGCAAAGGCTCCCCTAGCCCTGGTCAGAGCAGCATCTATATGTCTGTTGAAATACAGATATTCATCCAGCCAGATGCTAAGGTACTTCACGACACTTTTACTTGCCAGTGGCTGTCCAAGGGGTCCAACGATCACAAGTTTTCGCCAGTTCTTTTTCGTATCCGCAGAAGCTCTAGACAAAGGGGTTCTAAACAGAATAGTTTCGCATTTCTGAAAGTTGATTTTCAACTTCCAGTCATCGCAATATTGCTGAATCTTGTCGAAGTCATGCTGCAAAAGAATTTTGATAACTTCAACTTTTGGACCTGTTCTGTACGCTATTAGATCATCGGCATACGCAATTGCATGAGTTAGACTACTTATAAGATCGCTATTGTAAATGTTGAAAAGAATCGGCGAGTTAACCGCTCCCTGCTGCAGACCATTTTTTATTTCAAATATTTTGGTAGACGTTACACTGCCACTCTTGACAACAAACTTTCTACCGTTGAGCATATCATAAAGTATATACAATAATGATTTACTAATACCAAGTCTGGTCAGCTTTAGATACAGACCTTCTAACCATACGGTGTCGAAAGCTTTCTCCAAATCAACCAGACAGGCACCCGTGCACTGTTTTTTCGCATTGTTCCATTGAATTCAGAAACAAGCTTAGACGCGGCATGAATAGTATCGTGTCCTGCCTTAAAGCCAAACTGTTTATCAGGAATAATATTTGTGTCCTCAGCCCATTTGAACAAAGCCCTATTGAGAACTTTTTCAAATACCTTACTGATACTCGGAAGGAGACTTATCGACCGTAGATTTGCCGGATTGGAGTTATCCTTCCCCTTTTTAGAGAGAGGGTGTACGCACTGGATAATATGCATTATTCAGTGCGTTGTTAAACAATGTTGTGTAAATGTCGACTGCATCCTGAGGTAGATGTCGTAGTACAATGTTGGATATACCATCTACTCCTGCCGACTTCTTTTTCTTCAATGAATCGAAAATGATCTGAAGTTCTAGCTTCGAAATTAACAGGGAATCAGACCCGTTTCGCTCGGCGATGATGGCGTTTGCCACTCATAGTTTGTATGAGATCACTAATGACAATGGACTTCGAGTTTTAGAATTGGCAGCATCGAAAAACATGGTCGTTGCGAGTACCAGGTTCCCGTGAAAAGATATCTACAAAGCCACCTGGGTATCTCCTGATGGAGTCACTCGTAACCAAATAGACCACGTGTTGATAGACCGTCGCCACTACTCAAACTTGATGACGGTACGAAAGTACCGAGGCGCCAATATCGACTCGGATCACTATCTTGTTGGTATGGTCTTCCGAGGGCGGATTGCATGCGAAGACGTATTGCATCCGCCGATCAGGTTCGAATCAACACGGCTTCCCTGCGCAATAAAAATGCCAGTAACACCTTTGGTAATGCGTTAGGACTCGCCCTAGAATCACTTGATCTAGGGAGAGTAAGTCCTGGAGCCAGTATGCTGGGCGTAGATGAGAAGTGGACACGCCTTAAGAATACTGTCATTAGTACAACTCCATCTTAGGCAGAAGTCGTAGAAATCGGAACGACTGGTTTGATGATGAATGCAAGCTAGCGACTGAACGTAAGAATGGTGCGTACCGAGCAATGCAACAATCTCATAGAACGCGGGCACGCGAGGAAGAATAAAAAGAGCTCAGAAGACAGAAAAAATCAGCCTAGGAGAAGAATCTGTGTAATCTGTGAAATAGAAAAAAGCCGAGAGCGAGGTCCGCACCAGGCGCGGAAGTTCTACCAATCCGTCCAAAACATGACGCAGTACACACCACGCTGCACATACTGCAAGGACGGAGAGGGAAATCTGATCACCGATCCACAAAGCATACTGGAGCGATGGGAAGTGTACTTTAATGAATTGCTAAATGGTCAACTCACTGCAGAGGTGGAGGCTCCAATGCTTCAAGACGAATACCCTATGTTGCCGTCACTAAGCATAGAATAGGTTGTGAAGGCTATAGGCCGGCTAAAGAAAAACAAAGCCCCGGGAGCTGATGGTATACCAGCCGAATTATTTCAACACGGTGGGCCAGCTCTTTGTCAGGCAATTCATGATATTATAGAGCACGTGTGGGAGCACGAAGAAATGCCAGAAGACTGGCGAAAAGGTATAATATGCCCCATACATAAGAAAGGAGATGTCACAACGTGCAGCAACTATAGAGGTATCACGTTGTTGAGTACCGCCTATAAGATACTCTCCTCTATCCTACAAGACCAGATAACCCCATACGCTACAAACATCATCGGACAATATCAGTGTGGTTTCATTCCAGGCAAATCAACAACTGATCAGATCTTTACCCTTAAGCAGGCGATGGAAAAATGTCTAGAATTTAACATCTCAACATAACACCTGTTTATAGATTTTAAGGCCGCCTATGATAACATAGCCAGGGTAGAACTTTACAAAGCCATGAGAGAATCCGGCATCCCAAATAAATTGACACGACTATGTAGGTTGACCATGACCAACGTAACAAGCCAAGTAAAAATAGCCGGATTGCTATCCAGACCAATCAACATCTTTAATGGACTCCGACAAGGGGATGGTTTGGCCTTCCTCCTCTTCAACCTGGCGTTGGAGAAAGCAATCCGTGACTATGGCACGGCAACAAGAGGGACCATCGTCAACAGGTCCAGCCAGATACTGGCTTACGCAGACGACATCGACATCATCGGAAGAATCGAGCAAGCTGTACACGATTCCTTCATCTATTGGCAGCACAAAATCTGGGGCTGCACATTAGTGAAGGTATAACAAAGTACATGGTGGCGTCGAATGCGAGAGAAACAGTTGGTCAAACAATCAAGATACCAAAGCACGAATTTGAAGTGGTGCAATCCTTTAAATACCTTGGGTCAATAGTAGCAGCCGATAACAATATAGAAGAAGAAATACGCGGGCGGCTTCTCAAATCCAACAGAGCCTACTACAGTCTGTCAAAGCTCTTCAAATCCAGAAATCTAACCATAACTTCAAATCTGCTGCTGTACAGGACTTATGGTCCTGCCAATATTCACATATGGATCCGAGACTTGGGTGCTTAGCAAAAGGCACTCCGACATCTTAGCCGCGTTCGAGAGAAAAGTCTTAAGGAGAATTGTTGGCCCATATGTGAGGAAGGACGATTCCGGAGACGGTACAATCATGAACTGTACGCAATCTACCTTGCAGCAGATATCGTGACAAAAATTAGGCTCGGTAGACTCCGGTGGGCAGGACACCTAGCTCGCATGAGCGAAGAGGAACCTGCTTGGAAAGTTCTTTGTGGTACATTCTATGGCAGACGACAGCGTGGTAGACCATGCTTGCGCTGGACCAGGACGCCCGGAGCCTTGGGGTGCGAAACTGGATGGCGTCGGCTCGAGACCGGGATAGGTAGAGAGACTTGTTGAAGGAGGCCAGGACCAGACCCCGGTTGTCGAGCCGATGATGATGATGATGAAAATCTTATCATGAAAATATTACCTGACCTAATTATTTTTTTTGCAATAAAAACGTATCGTTATAATTTAATATTTGAATACATTTCATCAGAATAATAACTTAAGTTCTGTATCCTGCTCCTTATTTACTTGAATTTGTATTAAGTAGTTACATATACTTATACCAAATGCATTTTTGTGATGTGATTAAATTTTTTTTTTGTAAACTAACAAATACTTTTACATGTGATGTACCTATGTAACTTATAAAAAAAAACACAATTTTTCAAGAATACTGAATACCAAAACGAAGCATTTTTATTTTATAGAAAATATTATTTTTCAACACTGAGCTTTCCAAATGCATACATAATTGAGGTTTTGATTTTTATATCTCTTTAATTAACTTTTTTGTAGCCCTGAAAAGGACTGTGGATTTGTATACAAATTTCACATTTTACGTAAATGGGGTTTTTTCCTTGCAATAATAGCAAACCGTTTCTTTTCTTTATGAGAACATTCATTAGTCGTATGCGATGTCACTCCACAGCGAAAACATTTTTTTATATCGGTATTCTTGACATCACGAGATTTTACCGTATTGTAGTGTTTACGTTTTCCGTAGGAACAATAATCCTTTTATTCTTGTGTTTTTCCTGAAGTTTGTTAACGCTACCTTCTCCCCCGTACTGATGCAGCTCTACTCCACCTCGTTCAGCACTCTCATTTGCCGTTGCTGTGTTTACCGCATCGTCTAACGTTAAGGTTTTTTCTCCAACAATCTGCTTTGAATCCTTTGATTACGAAGACAAAATACCAATTGATTCCTAATAGCGGTGTCTTAATATGAACCAAAATTGCAACCCACAGACAATCTACGAAGGGCGATAAGAAATTCTGTACAATTTTCTTCAGATTTTTGTTTCTGCATATGAAATCTGTAATTCTCAAGAATTTCATTAGGTTTTGGATCAACGTGGGCTTCTAGCGTGTCAACGATTTGTTGGTACGCGATTTCGTCGGGTTTCAGCGTTAAAATTGTATCCATTGGCTAAATTATGACACTAATGAGGTGAATATAAACTTCAAAATTTTAGCCAGTGGATAATTTTCTATGTCTATGAGGGAGTGAGAGAGTCGGCGTAATGTGTTTGTTTTGATTATTGCATTGCTTTCATTTGCATTTATTTTTGTTTGTTCGAGTAATATCGAATTTTTCGTTTGTGTTTTTGTGAATTGTGTTTTATATAACACTAATATTTAACGAACAAGCAATAATTAACCGGTTTTTTACATTTCTATTCTGTGAAACAGATTTTTTATATTTTATTTTGGAAGTTCAGCTGCCAAAAACCAGTGTGACGTGTGTTTTGTTGGATTCATTTCATTTTCGTTTGATTTTGTGTTGACGTCGAATTTTCCATTTGTGGTTTTGTGAATTCCACTTAATTAAACTGTGTTATGAACGAACAATTACTTACATTAACCGATAATACTTTTTTACATTCCTATTTATTGTGAAACAAATTTAATTTTTTTTTTAAGTTCAGCTGCCAAACCAGTGTTCTGTACCGCGTTAAAACTTCCCAAAATTTAAATTATTTTATAGAGTAGTGTCTATTTTATTTCTTTAACGAAGTACAATTTAGAATAGCCACAATTATGAAATTGCAAATCATTAATAAATTGGTTTTTTGAAATTTCAAATTTGCGTTTTTAATTTTGTTTGTAGGGAATAAATTCTTTATTTAACCTCTCGATATTTTTACAATAGTATAAATCTAAGATAAATTGCACAAATAAATAAAGTACAAATAATATTATCCAAAAGAAGAAGCTCCTGTTGAGAGGAAGTAGAGGATGCTTCAAAATAGGACTCGTCTTCTGAGGGGATCCAATTAACGTTAGGCAAATTGAAGTCACCCACCAGTAAAATATTACTATTAAAGCCAGCTGTAACAATTACATGATCCAAAGCTAAGGAGACCTCAGAATAAATTGCTGCTGGACTTTTAGGAGGAATATAAACATTCAGAATGTAAAAATCTTTGGATTCAATTGAAATTCTAAGGCAAATAAGTTCAATTGATACATTAAAAGGGAATGAGACAAGATTAGATGTGAGGTGATTACGAACAGCTATCAAAACACCACCACCAACTTCTTTGGGCTTATCTACATGACGGTCTCTTCTGAAAACATTGAACTCTTCGTCAAAAATTTCCTTGTCTAAAAAGGTGTCATTGAGCCATGTTTCAGTAAGAACAATGATATCATGCGGAAATGCCTGAGATTTTTTGAATATTTCAGCAGTTTTGCTGCGAATCCCTCTAACGTTCTGGTAGAAGAGGGATAACCTATTTAGTTTTTTGAAGCAGGGATTTCCGAAGATTTTCGATTAACTCTTTGTTTAGAACGCACCAAAAATTCCTTAACAAGAGTATCGGTAGGCCAATACTTGCTATTACAAAGAGCATCAAATAATGATGGGGGAGCTGTTATTTTGAAAGAGGATACGAAGCTATCAGGTTTACTGATTTTAATGCATTTAATGCATGAAGAAGAAGAGATACATTTGATGTCCACCAGATGTTGGAGTATATCACTGGATTGAAGGTTGGGGTCCAGTCGGGACACAAATATTAATTTTGGCCTAGGTACTGCTTCAATTTTTTTCGGTGCTACAGAGGTTATCACGGAAAGAGAACTAATGGTAGGATTTTCAATGTCAACTGTTTGGATGGGCGTATCAACGGAAGCTATTGGTTGATCTAAGTCAGCATTTAAAATGATGGCGGGTGAAATGTTCATATCCTGGACAGGAACTGAAGCGTTTTCAACAGTTTTATTATTATTGCTCCTAAGGTTCGTACGTTTAGGAGCAGGGTAAGGGTTTTTCGATGACGATGAACCCTCACGGCCTCTTTTCTTGCTCTTAGAAGAACTAGAAATTTTTTGATTTATTATTTCAGTTGAAACTAAGTTTTCATCATCTGTTGAAGTTGATTTAACAGATGTTTCAGTTGCTAACGGAAACGAGTTGACATTTGAAATTATAGAATTGAAATGCACTAAGAGATCTTCAAATGTCTTCGAAATTTTCAAGACATCTGTTTTCAAAGCCGACATTTTGAAAGAAAGTTGGGAAAGAGACAGTTGCCTACAATTAGCACAATACCAAAAAGCAATTTTTGAAGAAATTATCTTTTCAATAAAAGCACTAGTTGAGCCAAGGCACTTGGCGTGGAAAGATTGACCACAAGAACCAAAGCATTCGAAAAGGGGGACTGAGTCCGAATGCTCAAGGCACTTAACAGCTGAGCAATTCATAATAATAAAGAATCAAGAAACAACAAAAATTAAATAAAAAAAAAAAAAAAAAGAAAGTAAGAACAAATAGTCTTGTCTGGGATTCGAACCTGAAAAAATTTATCACTTGTATGAACTTAACCACGAGCAGACACGCACAACCAGCGAGCTCAATAAAAATATGAATTTAGAGGAAAATTAAAATAACAAGATAGTACTAAAAATTATTATGACATCAAAAGAGCTTCTATGATGATAATATTAATAGGTAACAACACTAAAAATAACACCATCAAAATCAAACTACCACTATATCAGCAAAAAAAAAAATCACTACAAATTTCCAAATGGGAAAACAAAATTATTAAAATATATTATGAAGCAATCAAAAAGAAGTAAACATATTACCACATTATCAAACAAATTCTTATTTGTAAATTAAAAGGAAATTTAATAATTAATAGACTTATAATCTTATGTTAAATTCACAAAAACAAAATAAAATTGTAGAGCTAAAACAAAACACGACCACAATAACTAAAACCACAAAACACGACCACAATAACTAAAACCAATAACTAAAACCAGTGCTGTCACTGTTTGGGCTTTGTTCAAACATTGTAGATAAAGAGAGTCATCTACTTTAGCTATACATCTATAGAACTCATCCTGCCAATCGTTATGAGTTGTGTTACTGAGATTGAGATTCAGACCGTATTGATTAGCCAACTCGTTCCACTCTTTAAAAGGCGATAGCTGACAACGGAGGGCGTATTCCATAATATGTTTTTGAAGGTTCGAATCGTTCCTATTCATTACTTTAACTATGTAATCAGCATTTGATTCTAAGTTCTTTAAGAATATTTGTGGTATACCGGATTCAACGTGGATAGCATAAGTTGGAGTAGTATCGTTCCTATTCATTACTTTAACTATGTAATCAGCATTTGATTCTAAGTTCTTTAAGAATATTTGTGGTATACCGGATTCAACGTGGATAGCATAAGTTGGAGTAGTACTAGCTAGTTTAAAAATGCGCTTAAAGAAAAAAACGCTGGATTACTTCAAAACCTTCAATGTTTTGATACCCAAAAACTTGGTTTGCATAGCAAAGACATGTTCTTATGGTTGCATCAAATACCTTGAACTTGGCGGAAGCATCAACATATTTATTACAAAAAAATTTACTCCACATAAGGTTTATTGCTGTTTTTGCTGCAACACATTTTTCTTTAATATGCGGGCGGAGATCAAGGTTGTATGTTATTAAAAATCCTAAGTATTTGTATTCGCTGACAATTTCTAAAGGTTCACGGTCTAAAAACCATTTTTCGTGAAGAAGTCTTTTTCGGCGAGAGCTTTCAAAAAACATTATTTTTGACTTTGTGACATTGATTGAAAGGTCCCATAAATCACAAAATCGTTTAAGCTTATTTATTTGAAGCTGCAAAGATGTTGGGTCATCTGCCAGTATGACAATATCGTTCGCTATAGAAGCATCTTTATTAGAATATCACCACACTTAACTCCTCCCGGGAAATCCTTGGATACATCATCAATAAATAATGCAAACATAATTGGACTAAGCCCTTGTGGAACACCAGCACATATATTAAAAAAATCGGACATTGAAACTCCATTCCATACAGCAACAGAGGTATCGGTAATAAGTTGCTTATATAAATTGAGAAACTTTGTCGATAAACCTAAAGTTGATAGCTTATAAATCAAAGAAGCCCTATTTATTGTATCAAAAGCTGCCCAAAAATCGACAAAAAAGCATATAATTTTTTTTCTTTCTTAAAAACATTTTGGCTATATTTGTTAGAGCAAAAATATGATCCACCGTGGATAGTCCCGCGCGAAATCCTGCTTGAAAAATACTAAGGAGTTTCTTCTCTTCAACCCATCTCGTCAGCCTATGGTAGATATAAAAGATGGATGAATATTTTTCTAAGACAGGGTAGTATCGATATACCCCTGTAATTACTTGGAAGATGCGAATCGCCTTTTTTAAAAATAACACAAATCCACGCTTTCCGAAATGATTTTGGTATTGATTCTGCTTCTAGAAATCTGTTAAAGAGAGATGTTATTTGTTGCATGAAATTCGGTGTTGAATTCTTATAAAATTCAGCAGGTATGCCATCAACCCTGCTGCTTTATTATTTTTCATTGACTTGAGGGTTTCCTGCAACTCTCTCATAGTAACTGGCCCATCAAGTTCAGGGACTACAACTAAAGGTAGAGCATACTGGAATGGCAAATGAGATTCTACCGGATTTAGGAGCTCTTTGAAGTAGTCTGCAAGTTTTCCCACTTCAATAGCCGAAGCTGGTACAATTTTACAGCCACCTAGCAGTCTCACCTTCGACCAAACCGTTTTTGAGTCCTTACAGAATGAAAGAGTAGCAGCTACATCACAGATATACTTTTTTTGTTTTTGAATGCAGATAATTTTGTATAACTTATTTGATTCTAAGTAGAGACTTTTAAAAAAACATTGAACTGGTTTTTCTGAAAAAGAGAAAGATTTTTTCCGAAGTTTCTTACATTCCCAGTCAAACCATTCAGCAACAAACATACCAACAGATTGAGGTTTTTCCACAAACGAAGCCTGTCTAATACACTGTGAAATAATTTCCACGGGTTGATCACAATTACTATGCTCCTCAACAGGAAGGCAAATGAATTGAGCATCAAGTCGCCACCTAAACACTTCAGAACGTTTTTCTACCCACTTTATACTTTTGATTGCTTTGTTTGGTAACAATGACACACCTTCAAACCTCAGAAATGTTACTGTTGGCAAATGGCCAGAGTAACTTGCGAGTGGAACTTCAAAATCATTAATTAAACTAATCCAATTACCTCTCGCCAAACAATAATCAATAACTGAAGTACCTTGACCCGAAACGAAAGTAAGTTCACATCTCTTGTCACTTCTCGTGATACCATTTAGTACCATCAAACCAAAATCTTCAATAAAATCTATAAGTTGTCTCCCGCTACTATTGACTAATTTATCCATAGAGTTTCTTACACCTTCTAACAAATGCAAAACGTTTTGCACCAGAGAAGCTATATTTTGAAAACTACCGATTCTTCCATTTAGATCACCGACTATTAAAATGTTCTGCAGTTCATTTTCATTGAAAAAAAATTTTAAATCATCAAAATCACTAACCCAATTGTTACAATTTAGATAAGTTGGAATAATGTAATAGTGGTCATGCCTATGGTTTAACTCTATAACAGTTTTCCTACTTATCGACTTAACTTTCACAAAATTATTCAAATTACATTTAATTGCGATTAAAATGCCACCGCTAGCTCTACCAAAAACGTTACTTCTATTAGCTGGAATAAATTTAACAGAAAATTCTTTAAAATATTTTATAAATTGTGTTGCACTACCTTCTTCAAGAAATGTTTCAATAAAAATAATAATATCAAAAGTTAGAATGAATTTAAAAAAATCTGGAATAATTAATTTGTTTTTTAGCCCAGACACATTATAACATAAAATTTTTAAATTTAAATGACAGACGGCAGCACTACCCTAACTTTGATTTCGACGTTGGTTAAGTTGTCTGCTGCATTCTCCTTGTGAAACTGCTGGCGCTGTCATCGCATAGTTCTGACGGTTGTTGTTGCTGTTGCTGTTGACGTTGTTGACGTTGTCAATATCAAAGAATTGCAATCCACCTCCTCCAAATGTGTTTTTTATAAACGTAAATTCATCTGCGTTTTTTACAACCAAACCTCGCGAGAAGTTATAAGAAAATGAAAGGTTGTTAATGTTTAGTTTAACTCCTCTTATAACAATCTTTGTTGTCGGTGCCATATCTAACAGCTTAGTTTTGATTTGGTAGAGTGCACTTCTTTTTTGCCGTGTTATAATTGATTGCTCGCGATGTATTACAATTCCAGTGTTTTTTAATTTCGGTGTAGCTTCGATTACTTTGCTGGCAGTGTCACCGGGATGGAAATTGATAATAACAGTGGTTTTGTTTGTGTTGCGATTTGTGAAATATTGTGTTTGTTTTATGTGCAATTCGTCATTCTCTTAGAGCTGGAGAAGACCTTTACAAGTTTTTTTTCGCAAAGTCAACTTTATTGGTCTTCCCTTCTGCCGGAAAATGCACAACAAAAGAATTTTCATTCTCTTTCCGCGAAAGTGTTTCAAGCTGACATGACGCTCTAAAGTTTGGCAATAGTTTTCCATGTTAGATATTCGGTTTAGCAGGTAGACGTTTTGAGACCGTAATAACTGGATGTCACTTGAAACAGCTAAGACTTCTTTTTTTTATTGCGGTGTCTTTTAATTTTGGAGTTAAACATTCATCCAAAAGAACCTTAAGTTGGTCAATTGACATATTTCAAACTGCCATTTCTTTAGAGTAATCAGCTAAAGCTTTCTTGTTAATTTGTGAATGTTCCGGCGAAGTTTCTTGCAAATTTCGTTTTGGTTGCATATGCAGTTAGTTTAGCGGTGATTGGTGAAATATCCCCCAAGAATTAAAAATTACTAAAATCATACCTTGTGTTCTTGTGCTGATCAAAATTAATAGTTTCGTATGTAATTGAACTGAAAAGAGACGTTAAGACTTTAAAATACAATCAATTAGGCTTAATTTTCTTAAATTTCAACAAAATATCGAGAGCACACATTTTTGATATGTTATAGGATGTTTGGTAATAAAAAAAAAACAATTTCCACAACACACCCCCTCCGCCCCCTTTGCCATTAGGAAAAAACTGCAAAAATCGGCTTATTACGACTAATAAAATTCTTTCTGGTAAATTTTATCGAAAAAAAAACTAATTACTAAACCCAATACAAATAGAGCCACTTCATTATTATGTTTTATACACATTTTTTTTAATCAATCCTCATTCCATTGTATTGTTCCCGTAATAAAAAGTTTTCCACTAAAATTAACCATCACGAACTTATTGCGCTTTAAAAGTCAAAGAAACTCAATATTTTAAAAAGTACCAACTTTTGAGTTCTTTTGGATGAATCATAGATCGTACAAATAAACTTTCTACATCACACTTGTAGGAAATTTTGTTTTCTACAAGTTTTGTTATTTGTTTTGTATTCGATAAAATGCACAAGAAAGAAATTATAAACGAAATAAGCAAAAAAGTGACGATTTTTTGCAGTTTTTTCCTTATAGCGAATGGGCGGAAAGGTTGTGGTAGGTAGGTGTAGGAAAATACACCATACCTACCTCGACAGCAAGCAACATAAACCCAATAACGTTAACACTATGAGTGCAATTAAAAAACCTGACCACTTTAAAAAAAATGTTTATACTTCATCGAATTTATTCCTAATTTGCGTTACCGACGTAAAAAGGTGACGGAATAAGATTTTAGTAAGCATAGACAATTCACTTGAATGAAGTTTATACACCAACCCAGTATTAGCATACACCACTACCCCTACCGGTATGGTAAGGCAAAAGTAATAATACTCATTCAAACGAAAGTCAACACATTATTCAAGCGGTAAGCAAAAATTTCAACACGAAGAAAGGAGTGGAGGAAAATGAAGAAAAACCTATTTAGAGGCATGCGGCATCATAAGAATGAACCGAGACAGCACTATACGTCAAGACCGAACGAAATGGCTGACACGGATAGTGATGTGTCACGAAGGGAACATACTACAAAATGATGAGCAGTACTCGAGTCGTCACCGTGGACGTGGTAAAATTTTGTATGTCTGTCAGAATCTTAGAAGTTGTCTTAAATGTATAACGAGCTATTTATATTAATCGAAAAGCAAGATACAAAAATGTAAGATAGAATTTGAAAAGACAAAATAAAAAGATTTTTTTTGTTCAGACATGGTACGAAGTTAGTCAATTAGTAGAAACGGTAGAACAATATTTCTCTTTGAAACAACAAGTGTAGAGTAGGCGAAAAGAAGTAAATAAAACCGAAAAACAAAAATAAGAAAAGAAAAAGAAAAATAAATATTTCTCTTCAATATACATGAAACTTAGACAAAGTAATACTGTCAAGAACGACCATAATGGAAATGAAGAGAACAGAAGATAAAACGTAAGAGATAACCAAAGATCAAATATGAATAGATAGGTAGAGTCAGTCTTTTAAACTGAAAAGTCTTAATAAGACAAAATAAGAAATAACAAAAATTTTCAGAGACATCGGTTAGAAGTAGAGTACCGGTCAAAGACAAAACGTAAGAAATTAGTTTTTTTTTATAATATTTAGCTCAGATGAGTAGAAAGGAGTCTGTCAACAAAGTCATTTCTTTTCTGAAAAATCTAGTACTCACCAATCCTAAAATCAATTTGAGAAAAGAGAAAATACTAGGATTAATTAAAAAGGTTCGAAAAAGATTGCTATATACAACTACTTACTCACTTCTTTCATAAAAATCTCTTTGCAAAACTTATAATACTTATAGTTCAATTTCTAATTTCAACTAGACTCACACCTAAAGAAAAATTAAGAATTTATCGCTAAAAGTTTTTTTTGACAAAAGAATAAAAATAAAACTTACCTACGAAAAACTTATCTGTCAATATGAGAATTAAATTGATATACTACTTACCTTTAATGGGAAAAAGTCATAAAAAGTTATAAATAAATCCATCTTAACACTTCACGTGAATCTAAGTGTAGACAGTATATGAGTCGGCAAAGTAATTCACCCATGTACTAGATTCAAGAGCAAATGAATGAACTTAACTACAGCCAAGTTCGTACTTGACGTAGAAGTGAACTTTCGTAAATAAACGAGAATCAAATTGGATAAAGTCAACCGACAAGAGGCAATAAAAATTTTTAGTAAGTCTTTTTAATTTTACATCTCAAACTATAAATTTTAAATTGTTAATAAAAGTACAGAAAAGACCGTAACAATATAAGATATTGAATCAGCAAAAATAAAAGTAAAGAAATCCTAAGGATTACAGCACAAAAATAAGATTACAAAATCTAAAAGCGCAGACAAAAAGGAGTAAATTGAAACAAAAACAAAACGAGGTAAGAAAAACTTAAAATTGTACATTTTTGTAATGTAGAAACAACTTTTTGTGGTATATAAAATAACTTGCGTGATAAGATTCATCTGCGACAATTTTCTTTTAATTTTTTTTTTTGCAAAACTAAAAAAATCCCTTAAAACATCCCTAGTGAATGGTGGATGTGGACGTAGTCCAAAGTAACAAGGTGATTGGTAATAATCTTTACACGGAGCTCCCGGAATTGAGTGAGACATATCCCAAATCCAACTCCACATAAATCGACCAAATTGTAAAACGTGTCAGTCGGAAGGGAATACGGAAGGCTCACTCAAGGGATCACGTTAAAGCAGCGCTAAAACTTGGAGGAACATAATTGAAAAAATTTCATAAAGACAAGCCAGGTAACAAAAAGACAGTTTTTTTTGTGTATATATATATGTAATATATATAATGTTCAGCAATGACTGTACCTATTACTAGGCACCGTATATATATACGCAAAAAAAAAAGGCACAAAGTTAGAAAAATAATACCTAGGCAGACACGAGGTCTAAATACAATAGTATTTAGTCACAGTAAATACGTACCGTAGTAAAAATAACGCTTGTAGTTAGTACGCTCTTAGCATTTTTGATAAATTTCATTGATTTTGTTGGACATTAAAAATTTTTACAGCTAAAAATAATATTTTTTGAATACATACTAAAAATTTTGCTTTCCACACAGGCAGACGTCGTAAGCAGTGTGGCAGCCAACATAGGAGGTGACATAATTTTGTCAGAGGGACATCTGCAACCAAAACGTCCACTCCCAAAACCTCGTCACCCCCAGACGAAGCACTGCCACACTCCCACACCAGCCTGCCTGGCTTTCTTTCGATTCATATTCAATTTGGAGCATATCCAAAGTGATCATTATTGGAAAATCTTGTACCTATCAGAAAAGTTGATGGATTTATGTTAAACAGCTCCAACAGCACGTACTGAAGCAATGTGGTTTGTCACTACGAAAAAGTTCATCGAGGGAAACAGTTGTAAGCGGCTATCAACAATTTCCAACGTGGGACACAATTCATACACGTACAACAGTATCAAGATCTTGAATATTGAAGACATTATTTAAGTGGAATCTAACGTCTAGTAACTCCTTTAAACAAATATATGTATATATCTGGATGAAGGTATGACAAAACTATTATATAACATATATATGTATTTAGAAAAAAAAACTTAATATATTTATTCGAAAGTTTCTGCATATTAATTTTTATGATTCCCACGTCAATCTGAAAAAGAAAGTGTATTTTTTTTTTTGATAACTTGAGTAACGACCTAAAGGTGTAATAAAAAAATTATTATTTCTCAGTCTCTTCAAGACGATTAATACCAATTTCTGTTTCCTTCAAGGAACTTCTACGATGATAAGATAATCATTACAAGTCAATAATTTTTATAACATAATTTTTCTTGGTGTATGTATGTCATAAATAGTATGACTTAAATTTGTAGAACGGGAACTTGAACAATTGAGTTTATTTTAAAGTTTTTTTTTGTTGTAAAAAAAGACCGCCATATATGTGTATATGTATATATATATGAAAAGAAAAGGTGTGAGAAAACACGTAGCTTAATATAAAGCCCCACTCTGTGGCGAATACAAAAAAAAAAGGATATTGATCCACTCTCATACCTACGGCGAGTCGAACAAATACTTCGTCACTTTTTGATATAATTTCAACGTTTCATAACTGAATTTTATTTTTTTTTTTTTGAATTAACGTCGAATAGTACCTACGAAAACTACATCGTACTTTACTATATGAAAAAGGTGTGTGAAATTTAGTATCAGAATCTCTAATATCTCGTCTAATAAGAATAAAATACTTTAAAAAAAATCATTCTTTTTGAAAGTAATAAGCTACGTCAACGTTATTTTTTTTTTGTCGTCCAAGCGACAAGGTGCACCTTATCCTTCGTCGTACCTTTCTTATATTTATATTTAATGATTATATTACCCCTGAACTATATTGCATAAATTTACATAACATAAATATTTGTTTCAGCTTTTAGTATAATTTTTGAAATTTTTATTTAAATATCCGAACGCCCAATATTTTGGTGATGTTCGTGGAAAACTATTCTTATATTTTGGGCAAAGGGATTTTCTCATGCTGATTTTTAGTCATTGATTTGTTGTTATTTTTGTAATTTCAAGTATTCGTTGGGAAATGTTCCACCGGGAATTTCATCGGGAAATTTATTATTCCTATCACTCTTAACGAATTTGGTGTTTTTTGTTGTTGTTTTGTTCGCGATAGATTAAAAAGAAAACTAATTACAAGCAATCAGTCGGTAACGAATATTCTTTTTATCAAGTTTAAGGCTATCGTTAAGTCTACCTTGACTGGCTAAGACAAAGTCTTAGTAGAGTTAAGCAGCCGACAAACAAATTTCATAAAAATTGAGTTCACTTTAATTCGTTTGTCATATCGCAGTAATTTTAGATTGGAAACGATATTCATCGAGATATTCTTTCATGACGCGAAAAGAGGGGAGGTGAAATTCACATCCTACCTCAAATTTTGGAAAAATCCAAAACTAATTTCAGTAGTTGAGCAATGGTATTGAGTGAATCAACATCATTATCTTTTTTTTCGTCGATTTTGAATTCAGAGTTTTCACTAAGAAAGAGATTTTGTCTTTTAACAATTCACGATCTTAAACAGCGTAATTTGGAAGATATTTTTTTTTTATCTTCAAGATACATTGATAGTATAGTTTCAAGATATAGCAGTCTTTTTGGTTAACTTGTATGAATAGTAGTTATAGTTTTTTTGATGTTTTCATCAGATGACATAGAAATTGCATTTCTGATTCAGTTTGAGTTCACTTGCGAACAGTAGTAAAGTAAAGATATTGTCAATTCTTTTAATTCAAGATTTAAATTTGAATGTAAATAATTTTTTTGAATAATGAATAGTAACTTAAAGTATCATTTACCGGAAGAAATATATAGAGGTAGTAAGATTTATAGTTAGTTTTCATAATTTTATTTTTGATTAAATTTTTTCATTGATAACAACTTGTTAGTTTATAAGTTATGAATAATAAAAATTGTATAAAGTGAAAATTTCAATAACAGCTTTTTCTCGTTAAATTGTTGTTTTGATAAAACGATTTTAATCGTAGGGAAGCAATTTTCTCTTCTTTTTATTTAAAAATATTTTTAGGCAACATGGTAGCGTAAAAACCTTAGGATGGGGGTCGTGGCTGGCGTCACATGCGCTGGGCCTGGTGATGTCTCAGCTATTTCAACACCAACAACATCCGCAGTAATAACAACAACAATAAATACAACTGTGGAGTCGTTCTTCACTAAGTTGTCATCAATCTATAAAATGCATTAAAGCATGGTTACGAGAATTTTCTTGGCTTTAGCGGGATGTACCTACATAAATTTACGCCAATAGGTACGTCATTGGGAGGGTTGCGAGTTAAATTAAATTGTCCTTTCGCGACTTTCGGACGGAAAGTTAGGCGATAAAGGGGGAAACCAATACACCTGTTTCTCCCGACGCATTAAGGGTTCCTGTAAAATTATTCGGGTGATAAGGAACATTAGGAAGGGTTTAAGGTAAAGCAATCCGAATTGACTACCTACATCTTGTCCAGTTTGCTTGAACATCATTGTTCTTCTTTAACATTTATTTTTTTTCTGACTATATCTTCGTGAATTCTTCTATCGTCTCTTCTTGCTTCTTAGCATTAGCTTCTGAAATCTTCAATCGAGTCAACTGTCACCGAGACTCCAGGTCTAATAATTGTGGCACCTACTACTTGTTCCTGCGGCATGATCCACTTCCTTGAACCGTTGAGCTAACCAAGGTGAAGTTTAGCAGACCTGCAGCGGCAGTCGAACAATAGTCACCCTGTTGGTCTAGGCTTGGACGTGCTTAGCAATAAGTACTAAAAGTCACATAGGTTGACAGGTGTAGGATAATTTTTTTTTGCGTTATCGACGAGAGACAGTTGCTTAGTAAGCGATACCTACCCCGATTTATAGGTAGAGGATTTAAACCATCTTCAGAATATATCGCGAATCCTAAATCAATAGTGAGAGCATCATCGAATTCTACCTAAAACATGATTTCATCAGTCTTAACCGAATAATAGAAGTCTGATGATTCTAGGTGTGATAGTATCGACATATATATCATTTACATATGTCAAGTTCTCTCGATGTAGGGAGGGAAAGGTGGTTTAGTTTCGTTTAATGTTAGTGACCTTAGACATAAGAGACTAAAACTACTCTTTCGCTTTCCTAGATCGATGGAACTCACAATTTTATGTCAGGATCCTGGATGGGACCTCTTGTTACAAGGAAGATAATGAGCTAGCAGAGGGAAGTGAATTCTATACTTTTTAGTTCTCTATGAGACGATTTAGATTCAATCAATTCTGGTTTCGCTTGTCTTTTTTTTTTGAACTTGTCAGTATAGATCCATCCTTTTTTCCTTTTGTAGCGGGGGGATTCAACCCGTCCGTCCGTTACATAATGGCACCCATACGTGTAGAGCCGATGGAACAATTTATAGCGAATTTATGAAGAGATTTAGAAAAGAGTAAATAAATTTTTTGTAGTGTGATAAACATTTTTGTTTTAGAAAATTTTTTTTTTAGTTTTTTTGAGTCGATGGTTTTATGGAGATTTACCACCGGAGGATAATTGTCTTAAGTGTCGACCGGTGATTGGTTGATTATATCCTAATTACGTCAGCAGCGATAACCTGTACAATTCCTTTTTCACTCTCAATAAAAACAATCAATTGTTAATTTAGTAATTTTTCAAAGTTAGATGTCCGTACTGGACGTATTATCGTCTAGTAGCCGTAGCTTCTACTGCGAATCGTTTCAGTTTTTTTTTGCCTTTTCTTTTTTCGAACGTTTGTACTTTCGACCGGTGAATGGTTGATATACATCCTGTTTACGTCTGCAGCGAAAACCAAACGGCTGAAATACCAAGAAAAGAAAAATCAACCCAAAAATTTTACTTTTATATGCAACACTCAAAGGAGTAACTTTACATTTTTTTTGACGGCTAATTTTTATATACATATGGTTCCGTTCTGTTGTCCGCTAAGGAAGTCATATTTTTCATAGGTCTGTGGCGACAGGGGGATAAAAAAGTAGAAAGGAAGAATAAGAAAAAGTTGAATAAGTTGAAGAAACAGTGAAGATTCACGTAACCAATGAGTAATGATGTGTTGTTGATTTTTTTTTGAGACTCTATGTTGTTGAGGAATCACCTTGGGGGCATAAAAATTCCAGTCACGACTCCGCACCTGAAAATAATATAGAAAACAAGAAAAATAATTTTAGAATTATATTTTGAGAAATTTTTAATTTTTTTTTTTTTGAAATTCAGTTAAGTTTAGTTATGCTGGTAGCAATTTTTCAAGTTTATGCTGGTAGCACAATTTATTTCAAGTTTATGCTGGTAGCACATTTATTTCAAGTTTATACTGGTAGCACATTTATTTCAAGTTTATGGTGGTAGCACATTTTAGATATAGATTTTTTCTTAAAGTTTTTTTTTTTTGAAATTCAGTTCATTCAAGTTTGTATTTAGTTATAGATCAAGATTAAGTTTTTTTTAGATTTAGATCATTCAAGTTTTGGTTAGTAAGATTGAGATAAAAGAATAATCTTTGTGGAAATTTAGTGTTTAGATCAAGAATTTTTTTTTTGAGAATTTATCAAGGGGTTTACCTATAGAAAGTTTAGGTTAAGGTTAGTTAATAAGCTAGGTAGTAAGTTATAGTAGGATTAAGGTAGAAAGTCATATTAGGTAGTCAGTTAGTCATTTAGTAAGAATATCTAACATATATTTTTTTTGCTAGGTTCTCCACAATCGCGTAAAATTATTTTTTTTATAAATCATCCATATACATTTTAATAAATTATCAAATTTAAATCGGATATCATGGGAAGAAAAAAAAGAATATTGTCAGAAGGAAGAAGTAATCGGAGGCAAGAAGAACCTGAGTCACCGAAAGCAATGAGAGTACCATCCCCAGAACCACACAATACCAGGTTCCGTAAAAATCTGCATCTCACACACGACATGACAATGGAAGCGGGGGAAGCCGTTGACGAGAGTCACATCGAAGAACCTGGTCCATCAGTTAGTAGAAGAACAGCATCGGAAAGAGCTCAAATAGTATCCGACGAATTACTCAAAACACCGGAAAGACTACCAAACGTGGAAAGAACACCACCACGCCATACAGAAGATTATGAAGCATACATCAAAGAGGTAGCTTTGGCTGCGGTAGGTTTCAGTCGGGCTGAAGAAAGAAAAGCCTTACAGGAATCATTAGCTTAAAGTCAAGCTCTACTTATGGAAAAGATGAACGAGGCTATGAATAACGTATTAGCCCAAATCAATGTAGCAAGACAACCAGCAGCACCAACTATTCCATTATGCGACCTACCAACTCCAAACCTACCAACGTCAAACCTACCAACTTTTACTATTCAGAGAGAACCAACGGAAACTTCAAGACAAAACGTACCTGACTTTCCCAGAATTTGGCCAGATAGAGCAGCTACGACAACTCGTAGCGAAACAAATCGCAATCCAGAACCAGATTTCTATGAACATTTAAACAGAATACAGTTTAACAATACCTCCGCTAATAGAGATGCGAGAGTACCTATGCCTTCACCAGCAGCTTCAATGTACCGATCTCCACACTACCAGAAATGGGGAATTTCTTTTAATTCCAAGAACATGACGGTAGATGAATTCTGATTTCGGCTAGATAAAGTGAAAGAAATCTACGGCGCCTCATGGGACGAAGTTGTTTCGAACTTTCATCACTTCGTTAGTGGTCCTGCCGAGGTGTGGTACTGGATCTATCTGAAAAATAACCCACAAACTTCCTGGGTAGCGTTGAAGTTGGCGTTAATAGACCATTACGGCAGTTTAGAAACCGACTCCGAAATCTCTAGACAGATGGTAGAAAGGAAGCAAATGCCAGGAGAGTGTTTCGACTCATTTTATGATGCTCTTTTGAATGTACCGATCTCCACACTACCAGAAATGGGGAATTTCTTTTAATTCCAAGAACATGACGGTAGATGAATTCTGATTTCGGCTAGATAAAGTGAAAGAAATCTACGGCGCCTCATGGGACGAAGTTGTTTCGAACTTTCATCACTTCGTTAGTGGTCCTGCCGAGGTGTGGTACTGGATCTATCTGAAAAATAACCCACAAACTTCCTGGGTAGCGTTGAAGTTGGCGTTAATAGACCATTACGGCAGTTTAGAAACCGACTCCGAAATCTCTAGACAGATGGCAGAAAGGAAGCAAATGCCAGGAGAGTGTTTCGACTCATTTTATGATGCTCTTTTGAAACTAAATTCAAAAATGAGAAATCCTCGACCGAATGAGGAATTGGCTGAAATTATTAAGCAAAACGTTAAGCGCCGGATGGGCGAACTTTTGTTGACATTCAGAACGACTAGGTTAGCTGATTTAGTATACACGTGCCGTGAAATGGAACGTTGTCTAACTCAACATGAACCGATACGTCCGAGGATGCCGCCGATTTTCAACAACCCTGTGAGAAAACAAGTGAGTGAGATCGAGATCCAAACTGAATCTGTACCAGAAGACATGTCTCTTGCTTTAGAAGCATTTCAAAGGAATCGAAACCGTGAAACTAAAATTAATTTCGAAAAGGCCATAGGCTGGAACTGTCTCAAAACCGGTCACATCTTTTTAGTTTGCACAGAACCCCAAAATAAAATTTTCTGCTATCGATGTGGTCAACCCGAAGTCTTATCCTCTAACTGCCAACAATTTCAGGGAAACCAATCACTGAGTCAGCGATCGTCCGAGAGGGAGCTGACCAGGATGGGCCACTCGGGAAGTCCAAATTAGAATCTTTACCCATAGTAGACAAAAAAATTACCATCTTAAAGAAACCCGAAATACAGAACATTACTAATAATTTTTCAAAACCTACCAGAATTCCAATCTTAAGACCTCTTAAATCACTTCACCAGAGGCAAATTAAGTACGCCAAAGCGCGTCAACGCATTTATACATATCCTAATCATAACAAAAAAATCCAAAAACTTAGAAATAGATTTACTTCTAAACATAAGCTACATAGAGCAGTAAACATTGCCGAAATGGTATGTCTGAAAGACGATCCACGAACCTACTTAAAAGTAGAATTATTTGAACATAAATGGCTTGGTTTACTCGATTCCGGAGCGAGCATTAGTTGCCTCGGTAACGGTGCCGCTAAATATATTGAAGATGCTAATATTCCATATAGAAAATTTGATTCCAGTATTTCCACAGCTGATGGTACTAAACAGCGTATTGCTGGGGTGGTTACCACTAATGTCACGTACAAAGATCTAGTTCTTCCGATCGAATTGTACATAGTGCCATCCCTGGCTCAAGATTTATATCTAGGCATCGATTTCTGGAAGACATTCAAGTTAGCTCCACAAATCATATCTTCTTTAGATACCGTTACCGATACAACAACCGGTCAGGCAAATAAGCCGGAATGCCTCCTATCTGTAGAGGAATCTATTATTCTGCAAAATAGAATTAAGCAATTTCCGTCCTTCGCCGTTCGAGGCCTCGGACGGACACATTTAATAGAACATTCCATAGATACGGGAGACGCAGAGCCTATAAAGCAACGTCACTATCCCATATCACCAGCAGTACAAAGCCTTGTGTACGCGGAATTGGACCGTATGATCTCGTTAGGTGTTATCGAGGAAAGTCAGAGTGGTTGGTCATCGCCAGTTGTACTGGTGAGAAAATCTGGAAAAAACCGCCTATGTCTCGACTTCCGAAAAGTTAACGCCGTAACGAAGAAAAATGCGAACCCAATTGCGCATATTGAAGGATTGCTAGCACGCCTTTCCGAAACACGTTATATTTCTAGCGTGGATTTGAAAGATGCTTACTGGCAAGTGCCCCTAGAGAAAGAATCACGGCAGAAGACAGCGTTTTCAGTCCCAGGAAGACCCCTGTATCAATTTAAAGTGATGCTGTTCGGACTCTCGAACGCTGCGCAAAGTTTGACGAGCTTAATGGATAAAGTGATTCCACGAGAGTTGAGGGAGCAAGTGTTCATTTACTTAGATGACTTATTAGTCATCTCGAAAGATTTTAACGATCATATTTCGACTTCAAAAGTAGCAAAGCATCTTACTGATGCTGGTTTAACAATTAACGTAGAAAAGTCTAAATTCTGTTTCTTGGGTTATATAGTAGGACAAGGTTGTTTGAAAGCAGATCCAAATAAGGAAGCTGCTATTGCAGAATTCCCTGTACCAACCACTATACGCCAAGTCAGACGTTTTCTAGGTATGGAGGGATGGTACAGACGTTTTATAGAGAATTTTTCTACTATAACCGCACCCATATAAGATACATTGGAAAAGAAACAGAAATTTGAATTTGGATCTGAAGCCATTACGGCCTTAGAAACAGTTAAGAAAGCGCTGGTATCAGCACCAATTTTAGTCATTCCTGACTTCACTAAACAATTCATTATCTGTTGTGATGCTTCATCAACAGGGATTGGATGTGTCCTATGTCAATTGGACGAAGAAGGGAATGAGAAACCTATTTATTTTTATTCACAAAAATTGAATTCAGCTCAGAGAAATTACACTGTGACAGAGAGAGAATGCTTGGCAGCGGTTCAAGGAATTTACAAATTTCGACCATACATCGAGGGGTATAAATTCTTAGTGATTACTGACCATGCGAGTCTACGGTGGTTAATGAACTTGAAGGATCCAATGGGAAGGTTAGCTCGATGGAGCCTCAAGCTTCAAAGCTTCGACTTCGAGGTGGTTCATCGGCGTGGCTCTCAACACCATGTGCCTGACGCGTTGTCAAGGGTCTATGAAGTAGACGCAGTGGATATTGAGAAACCCACTTCCGAGACCAACACTTCGAACTCGACGGATGTATTACATATCGATTTAAAAAATCAAGCTTTCAAGTCAGAAGAGTATATTCAATTATCTACTCACATTAGTAAAAATATAGAACGCGTACCTGATCTTCAAGTATCAGATGATTTTATCTATAAAAGAGTAAAGCACGCGACAGGGAATCCACTTCAGGAAGACTTGTCGTGGAAGCTTTGGGTTCCATCACAGTTGACTGGAACATTGATAGAGCAAGCTCATTGCCCACCTAGATCGTCGCATGGAGGGATCGCTAAGACTTTATATCGCCTTCGCAAACAATTCTATTGGCCAGCAATGATAGTCAAGTGAAGTTATTCGTTAATAATTGTGATACGTGCAAAGCAACCAAAGCACCAAACAGTACTTTACGTACAGAAATGGGGAAAGCCTTCACGGTGGACCGACCAATCTACATACGTAGATTTTCTGGGACCTTATCCTAGATCAAAATGAGGGAACATTTTTATAAGAATGAACAAATAAAAACAATAAAAAGACTAAAAATAGTCGAATTAAAATTTATTTAGTGGAGTATTTATGAATGAAATTCAATTTTAAAGGTTTTGTGGCCTTTACTCCAAAAGCATTGCGTTTCGCCCTAGTTTGATGGTGGGCTCATCAGCTAGATGACATCAAACCCAATCTAGCAGTCGGTAATCATCGACAATTATTGCGTACTAGATTGGGTTTGATGTCATCTAGCTGATGAGCCCACCATCAAACTAGGGCGAAACGCAATGCTTTTGGAGTAAAGGCCACAGAACATTTTTATTGTAATAGCTCTGGATCAGTTAACTTAATTTGTACTCATTAAACCTTTAAAAAAAGCTAATTCAAATGAATTAATAAAATTTCTCACCGAAGAAACATTCTTAACGTTCGGAGTTCCGGAAACACTTTTATCTGACAATGGTTCACAATTCGTGAGTAAAGATTTCGGGACTTGTTTAAGTAATTTTGATATCAATCATATAAAAACAGCTTCATATGCACCACAGGTTAATGCCAGTGAAAGAGTCAATCGTTCAATACTGAGTGCTATACGCGCCTATATTGACCCTAAACAAACTAATTGGGACGTTCATTTAGCTGAGATTGGTAATGCTTTACGCACGTCAATATACAGCGTAATAGGTATGTCTCCATACGAGGCTTTATTTGGACAACAGATGGTAGAACATGGTTCAGATTATCGGTTACAATTGGACGGATTGAACCAATCTGAAATTAACTGGTTGCCTAAAGCTGCGAAGATGGGCATACTACATTCTTATCTAAAAACTACTTTGAATCAGGCACACGAAAATTACGAACATAATTATAATCTAAGAAGCAGATTAGTAACATACGAAGTAGGAGACAAGGTTTTCCGCAGGAACTTCACACTTAGTAGCGCCGCCAAACATTTAAACGCGAAATTATGTCCTAAATTTCTTAAAGCACAGGTAGTAAAAGTAGTTTGAAACAATCTATACCGTGTCAAAGATGAGAAGTGTTTTCAGATGGTAGTGTATACTAAAGATCTGCGAAAGGACAATATCAGTAGAAACAGTTTATCATAACCGGCTAACTCAGCTGCACATGAGACAAAGGGCCGTGGGTATCGTACTGAGTCTACAAATATTTCCACGACTTTATTAAACTCAATCAAAAGCATTTTCTGTTTCATCGTCGTTGCATGAGCTCGCTCTACATACAACGAAGATGCTTTGTAGGAAAATACACCATACTTACCTCGACAGCAAGCAACAAAAACCCAATAACGTTACCACTATGAGTGCAATTAAAAAACCTGACCACTTTAAAAAAAAAATGTATACTTCATCGAATTTATTCCTAATCTGCGTTACCGACGTAAAAAGGTGACGGAATAAGATTTTAGTAAGCATGGACAATTCACTTGAATGTAGTTTATACACCAACCCAGTATTAGCATACACCACTACCCCTACCGGTATGGTAAGGCAAAAGTAATAATACTCATTCAAACCAAAGTCAACACATTATTCGAGCGGTAAGCAAAAATGTCAACACGAATAAAAAGTGGAGGCAAATGAAGAAAAACCTAATTAGAGGCATGCGGCATCATAAGAATAAACCGAGACAGCACTATACGTTAAGACCGAACAAAATGGCTGACACGGATAGTGATGTGTCACGAAGGGAACATACTACAAAATGATGAGCAGTACTCGAGTCGTCACCGTGGACGTGGTAAAATTTTGTATGTCTGTCAGAATCTTAGAAGTTGTCTTAAATGTATAACGAGCTATTTATATTAATCGAAAAGCAAGATACAAAAATGTTAGATAGAATTTCAAAAGACAAAATAAAAAGATTTTGTTTTGTTCAGACATGGTACGAAGTTAGTCAGTTAGTAGAAACGGTAGAAGTGTAGAGTAGGCGAAAAGAAGTAAATAAAACCGAAAAACAAAAATAAGATAATAGAAAGAAAAAGAAAAATAAATATTTCTCTTCAATATACATGAAACTAAGACAAACTTTGCCGTCAAGAACGACCATAATGGAAATGAAAAGGACAGAAGATAAAGCGTAAGAGATAACCAAAGATCAAATATGAATAGATAGGTAGAGTCAGTCTTTTAAACTGAAAAGTCTAAATAAGACAAAATAAAAAATAACAAAAATTTTCAGAGACATCGGTTAGAAGAGTACCGGTCAAAGACAAAACGTATTAGTCTTTTTTTTATAATATTTAGTTCAGATGAGTAGAAAGGAGTCTGTCAACAAAGTAATTTCTTTTCTGAAAAATCTAGTACTCACCAATCCTAAAATCAATTTGAAAAAAGAGAAAATACAAGGATTAATTAAAAAAGTTCGAAAAAGATTGCAATATACAACTACTTACTCACTTCTTTCATAAAAATCTCTTTGCAAAACTTATAATACTTACTTATAGTTCAATTTCTAATTTCAACTAGACTCACACCTAAAGTAAAATTAAGAATTTATCGCAAAAAGTTTTTTTTTTCACAAAAGAATAAAAATAATACTTACCTACGAAAACTTATCTGTCAATATGAGAATTGAATTGAAATACTTACCTTTAATGGGAAAAAGTCATAAAAAGTTATAAATAAATCCATCTTAACACTTCAAGTGAATCTCAGTGTAGACAGTACGGCAAAGTAATTCACCCATGTACTAGATTCAAGACACAGAGGAGCTAACAGAGAGGGTAATCCTGTCATTTTATTTGACGTTACCTACAAGCTTCGACATCAGCTGATCTCAGCTTAGGTGAAAAAGTGTGCGTGAGAACAAAGGAAAACTGCACACACTCTCACCTAAGCTGAGTGGTGGATTAATTTTCCCGCCTTTTTCAAAATCATCAGCTTTTGGGGTCTGTTCACAAACTCGTTTATTTTTTGGTTAGGCTGTTCCTACACCAGTAACTCATTACTTCACTAGTTGCGTTTTCGTTTGTTTGTTTTGGTATAAAAAGAAATTTGGGGTAAGAAATTTACCTCCATTGAAATATTAGTATCTAATATTTAGAAGGTTGAATCATATACAATAAAAATACTAAAAGCAAAACTTAAGAATGTAGTACACGGAATATAAAAAACCACATGCGAATGTGTCTCTGACGTCCCGTACCAATGGTGTATTTGTGTTACTAGCGCAACATTTAGCGATGTTGTTATATCCACGAATATTTCGGTAGTAGGTACACCGCATGTTTACCCAAAAAGACACATTTTCAAATGTAACCAGAAGGGTTGCATTCGATGTGGTTACATAAGAATGCACATGTATTTGGTGCTTACGTATGGCTAGTATACGGCATGTAGGCAAATGTTTCACTGCACACTATTTGACATTTAAATGTGGTTTCCTAGTACACGAAACGCAAACATTCATGCAGCGCTATCATTTTTGAAACATTATTTTTGGTGTTGTGTTCTAGTTCAATATAAATTATACAAGAATATGCAAGAAATAATTGAAATAATTTGTTTAAAGTGCCAATTACAAGAAGAAACATTCCAAACTGAAAAAAAAATTAATTTCATTACAACTCTTAATATTAAGAAATTATCAAACAGTTATTCGCACAAAAAGACAATGTTAATATTGTTTAGATTATATTTAGACACAACTTTATTTTCCATTAACATAATACATACAAACAAATTTTTAAAGCATTTTAAAGGATCCGTCTCCCGAACCAAAAAATATATGAAAAAAACTAAAATATTCTTTGAAAAAACACGAAATAAAAATATATTTCCAATAAATATATATGTATATAAGTTACGATTTTGCGTAATAGAGTACCAGCTGAAAATACGTGATCATAGCTTAGCGTGCATTTATGAACATATCCTTATTCGGGAGAATTCTACCTCATTTCATGTACGAAATCCAATGAATGAACTTAACTACAGCCAAGTTCGTACTTGACGTAGTAGTGAGGTTTCGTAAATAAACGAGAATCAAATTGGATCAAGTCAACCGACAAGAGGCAATAAAAATTTTTAGTAAGTCTTTTTAATTTTACATCTCAAACTATAAAGTTTAAATTGTTAATAAAAGTACAGAAAAGACCGTAACAATATAAGATATTGAATCAGCAAAACGAGGTAAGAAAAACTTAAATTATACATTTTTGTAATGTAGAAACAACTTTTTGTGGTATATAAAATACCTTGCGTGATAAGATTCATCTGCGACAATTTTCTTTCCATTTTTTTTTGCAAAACTAAAAAAATCCCTTAAAACATCCCTAGTAAATGGTGGATGTGGACGTAGTCCAAAGTAACAAGGTGATTGGTAATAATCTTTACACGGAGCTCCCGGAATTGAGTGAGACATATCCCAAATCCAACTCCACACAAATCGACCAAATTGGAAAACGTGTCAGTCGGAAGGGAATACGGAAGGCTCACTCAAGGGATCACGTTAAAGAAGCGCTAAAACTTGGAGGAACATAATTGGAAAAATTTCATAGAGACAAGCCAGGTTACAAAAAGACAGTTTTTTTTGTGTATATATATTTAATATATATAATGTTCAGCAATGACTGTACCTATTACTAGGCACCGTTTATATATACGCAAAAAAAAAAGGCACAATGTTAGAAAAATAATACCTAGGCAGACACGAGGTCTAAATACAATAGTAGTTAATCACAGTAAATACGTACCGTAGTAAAAATAACGCTTGTGGTTAGTACGCTCGTAGCATTTTTGATAAATTTCATTGATTTTGTAGGACATTAAAAATTTTATTACAGCTAACAATAATATTTTTTTAATACATACTAAAAATTTGCTTTCCACACAGGCAGACGTCGTAAGCAGTGTGGCAGCCAACATAGGAGGTGACATAATTTTGTCAGAGGGACATCTGCAACCAAAACGTCCACTCCCAAAACCTCGTCACCCCCAGACGAAGCACTGCCACACTCCCACACCAGCCTGCTGGGCTTTCTTTCGATTCATATTCAATTTGGAGCATATCCAAAGTGATCATTATTGGAAAATCTTGTACCTATCAGAAAAGTTGATGGATTTATGTGAAACAGCTCCAACAGCACGTACTGAAGCAATGTGGATTGTCACTACGAAAAAGTTCATCGAGGGAAACAGTTGTAAGCGGCTATCAACAATTTCCAACGTGGGACACAATTCATACACGAACAACAGTATCAAGATCTGGAATTTTGAACATTATTTAAGTGGAATCTAACGTCTAGTAACTCCTTTAAACAAATATATGTATGTATCTGGATGAAGGTATGACAAAACTATTATATAACATATACAGGGTGTCCCGCTACTCTACGTCAAGCGGGTACCGGGTGATAGGGTAGGTTATACCCGTACTGCAAATAGTAAGAAAACAAAATTATCTCGCTGGGTTACGTAATAAAAGCAATATTTAGAAAAATTATGAAAATCGTTACCCACGGCCACATTTTTATGTACTGTGGTCACAAATTTTAATATTTTTCAGTGATTTTTTTTCTACGTAATTCTGAATAACCATGCTTCTGAATGCTATCTCGAAATCTAAAATAAATATTGTAAGTTTCGCAAGAAAAATGAAGTTTGGAAAAATTTAACACAAAAATATAAGGTAATGTTTACTAGGTACCTACTTGGAAATAACTTATTGTTTTTGACTTAAACATTTCAGTAATTTTTTGAGCAACACACGGGACACGGAGCAGGCGATGATGCTCCAATAGGAAAAGATGAAAAAGAAAATGGCCCTATTTTGATTTGATGCACAAATATGCGTCTTCCAAGGACAACTATCATCCCCCATTTTTCATGGTTACTTCGAGAGGAGCATTCTCGATGGCTTCGTCTCCTGTTGAAAATGTTCAAACAATGGGCCCATTATCATCAGGAACCCAACTGCAATTGCAGTTGGAAAAATGAATAAAAACACGGAACAAATCCAGTTGAAATTGCTTTAAATGTGCGACTAAAACTACGTTAACAATAGGAAGTAGATTTTATCATTAAGTGCATTAAGCTTTTATACATATAGGCAATATGATTATAACAAAACTATTAATAGGTACAGTGTTGCCAATGTTGTAGTACTAGTACAAATCCAATTTCTAATACTACCTCTCAAAACAGTGCCTATTAAATAATTATATTCAATACAAAAAAAATTAATTTAACAATCCAAGTTTCAAAGATAAATACTCATGTTTTGATTTGAATAAAATTTTTGTTAAAACATCAGCAACCATATCATTAGTTGGAACAAAATTTAGTATAATCAAAGACTTATTATAAATTTCCCTTATGTAATGAAATTTAATGTCAATATGTTTTGACCGCGAATGAAAAACTGGATTTTTAACTAGGTTCAGTGCGCTCAAGTTATCTCCGTTAAGTATTGTAGGACCTTTTAGAGCACAACTGAATCCAACTTCTTCCGTTAAACGCCGCAAATAAACAGCCTCTTTTGTTGCTGCTCCCAATGCCATATATTCAGCCTCTGTAGAACTAAGTGCCACTGATTGCTGTTTTCGAGACTCCCAAGATATAGAAGCGGCAGCAAGTAGGAATACGAACCCAGTGTATGACCTACGGTCGTTTACACAATTCGCCCAGTCAGCATCTGCGTACCCTTTTAAGGCTTCACCAGTTTTCCTAAATGAAAGTTTATAATTAATTGTTTTAAAAAGATATCTCAACAAGTGCTTAGCAGCTGTCATGTGTTCGTGAGATGGATCAACATTAAATTGAGCTAATCTGCTCACTGCATGCTGGATATCAAGCCTTGTTGAAATCGCCAAGTAAATTAATGAACCAATAAGTGACTGATATTGTTTTGCATCCACCCTTTTGCTTTCCATGTTTTCGGGGCATTTCTTAAGAACAACGCCTGGATCCAACGGAGTACTGCATTTTCTTGTAGACATCATATTATGTTGCGCTAGAAAACTTCGTATATATTGTTCCTGAGAAAGACTTATTGACCCCGTTTTTGGATCACATTCTATTCCTATTCCCAAGAAAAAGTCTATTGGACCTTTATCAACGATATCAAAAGCCAAACCGATTTCATGTTTGATGCTGATAACATGGCTTTTCTGTGAACAAGCAATCACAAGATCGTCCACATATACAGCAATAATGTTCGTACATCCATGTTCGTTCTTCGTGTACACACACGAATCAGTGAAGCAACGTTTAAATTCAAGTGCTTTAAGTGTTTCATCTAACTTGGTGTTCCACTCGCGACCGGCTTGCTTCAACCCATAAATAGCTTTCTTTAATTTGCAAACCTTTTTACTAGTTGGATTCTCTTCAAACTTTTCAGGCTGCTCCATGTATATTTCTTCTTTAACTTCGCCATTCAAGTATGCCGACGAAACGTCAACATGATGAACTATCAAGTCATATTCAACGGCTAAAGCTACTACTGGCGAAAAGGTCTCCATGTAGTCAAGACCAAAACGTTGACTGCAGCCTTTTGCAACAAGTCTCGCCTTGTAGCGAATTGGGTTTCCATCTTTGTCACGCTTTATTGTAAATACCCACTTGGACTTAATAGCATGACGATTTAGTGGCAGTTTAACTAAGTCCCAAGTTTCATTTGATTTTAGAGAATCATACTCGTTGTTCATTGCTTGTACCCATTCATCGGCATCTGATCTGCTTAAAACTTCTTTCACTGTAGCAGGATTGTCGGTCAGCTTCAAATTATTAATAAAGCAGTTGTTCATCAGGAACCCAACTGCAATTGCAGTTGGAAAAATGAATAAAAACACGGAACAAATCCAGTTGAAATTGCTTTAAATGTGCGACTAAAACTACGTTAACAATAGGAAGTAGATTTTATCATTAAGTGCATTAAGCTTTTATACATATAGGCAATATGATTATAACAAAACTATTAATAGGTACAGTGTTGCCAATGTTGTAGTACTAGTACAAATCCAATTTCTAATACTACCTCTCAAAACAGTGCCTATTAAATAATTATATTCAATACAAAATAAATTAATTTAACAATCCAAGTTTCAAAGATAAATACTCATGTTTTGATTTGAATAAAATTTTTGTTAAAACATCAGCAACCATATCATTAGTTGGAACAAAATTTAGTATAATCAAAGACTTATTATAAATTTCCCTTATGTAATGAAATTTAATGTCAATATGTTTTGACCGCGAATGAAAAACTGGATTTTTAACTAGGTTCAGTGCGCTCAAGTTATCTCCGTTAAGTATTGTAGGACCTTTTAGAGCACAACTGAATCCAACTTCTTCCGTTAAACGCCGCAAATAAACAGCCTCTTTTGTTGCTGCTCCCAATGCCATATATTCAGCTTCTGTAGAACTAAGTGCCACTGATTGCTGTTTTCGAGACTCCCAAGATATAGAAGCGGCAGCAAGTAGGAATACGAACCCAGTGTATGACCTACGGTCGTTTACACAATTCGCCCAGTCAGCATCTGCGTACCCTTTTAAGGCTTCACCAGTTTTCCTAAATGAAAGTTTATAATTAATTGTTTTAAAAAGATATCTCAACAAGTGCTTAGCAGCTGTCATGTGTTCGTGAGATGGATCAACATTAAATTGAGCTAATCTGCTCACTGCATGCTGGATATCAGGCCTTGTTGAAATCGCCAATTAAATTAATGAACCAATAAGTGACTGATATTATTTTGCATCCACCCTTTTGCTTTCCATGTTTTCGGGGCATTTCTTAAGAACAACGCCTGGATCCAACGGAGTACTGCATTTTCTTGTAGACATCATATTATGTTGCGCTAGAAAACTTCGTATATATTGTTCCTGAGAAAGACTTATTGACCCCGTTTTTGGATCACATTCTATTCCTATTCCCAAGAAAAAGTCTATTGGACCTTTATCAACGATATCAAAAGCGAAACCGATTTCATGTTTGATGCTGATAACATGGCTTTTCTGTGAACAAGCAATCACAAGATCGTCCACATATACAGCAATAATGTTCGTACATCCATGTTCGTTCTTCGTGTACACACACGAATCAGTGAAGCAACGTTTAAATTCAAGTGCTTTAAGTGTTTCATCTAACTTGGTGTTCCACTCGCGACCGGCTTGCTTCAACCCATAAATAGCTTTCTTTAATTTGCAAACCTTTTTACTAGTTGGATTCTCTTCAAACTTTTCAGGCTGCTCCATGTATATTTCTTCTTTAACTTCGCCATTCAAGTATGCCGACGAAACGTCAACATGATGAACTATCAAGTCATATTCAACGGCTAAAGCTAAAATGAGGCGAATGGTTGAGTACCTTACTACTGGCGAAAAGGTCTCCATGTAGTCAAGACCAAAACGTTGACTGCAGCCCTTTGCAACAAGTCTCGCCTTGTAGCGAATTGGGTTTTCATCTTTGTCACGCTTTATTGTAAATACCCACTTGGACTTAATAGCATGACGATTTAGTGGCAGTTTAACTAAGTCCCAAGTTTCATTTGATTTTAGAGAATCATACTCGTTGTTCATTGCTTGTACCCATTCATCGGCATCTGATCTGCTTAAAACTTCTTTCACTGTAGCAGGATTGTCGGTCAGCTTCAAATTATTAATAAAGCAGTTGTATTTAATTTTCTTTATTCGTTTCTCACATCACCTACTACTTCACCGACGTCCCCGTCGTTATTTACTACTAAATCATCATTGTTCACATCGTTGTCATCATCCATCATTTTGGGGCTACCATCCATTGCATCGACGCTGTCAACGTTTCTGCCATATTCATCGTCGCCACAGTCCGTATTTGAAGAATAGCTGTTATTTGAAGAATAGCTTTTATACTTCTTAAGGTTCTCCGTATTTTTATTTGAATTAGGTTCAATATCTTTCAATTCCATCAAAACTAGATCTTTATTATTTCATTTCCCAATGTTTATCGAATTTTCTAAAAATTTGACATCTCTACTCTTGCAGACATTTCTTGTCTTAGTATCATAGAGCCGATAAGCTTTGGATTCACTAGAGTAGCCAACCATAACGCATTCCACACCTCTAGCTTGAAATTTTGACTTTCCTGGTTTCTTGTCTAATTTAAATGCTTTACATCCAAAGACACGAAGATGTCCAACAAATGGCTTTCGCCCGTGCCACGTTTCATATGGCGTTTTTGAATTGAGTAGTTTGGTTGGAGAACGATTTCGCAAATACACCGCAGTGTTAATTGCTTCTGCCCACAGAGAATCGGGTAACTCACTGTCAATGAGAAGGCACCTAGCCATCTCTATCATGGTTCTATTTGCACGTTCAGCGATGCCATTCTGTTGAGGTGTATACTCCACAGTTAACTGCCTCTTTATTCCCTCGGCCGCCAGAAATTTTGAGAAATCGTCATTTACGTATTCACGTCCATTGTCGCTCCTCAGAACCTTTATTTTAACAGAAGTTTCACGCTCAACCTCGGCCTTGAATTTTTTGAACGCATCAAAAACATCAGATTTTGCTTTAAGAAAATAAACGTATACTTTTCGACAAAAATCATCAATAAATAATGTAAAATATTTTGCGCCTCCTAACGATGTGGTTCTCATGGGACCGCAAATATCTGTATAAACAATATCTAAGATTCGTTCACTTCTAAATTCATTATATTTTGGAAATTGTAGTTAGCTTTCCTTTGTAGCACACTTTACATTCGATTTGTTTTGGGCCATTGTTCAAACGCATTCCTTTTACCATCTCTTGATTATATAAATCATGCAATTTTTTAAAATTTAAATGGCCGAAACGTGCGTGCCACAACAAATAATTATCATCAGATGTATTTACGCAAAATACTTTTGATTTATGTTTCGTATTAAGCACATAAAGGTCACCACATTTTCCAGCATGTAAGACTAACTTATTTTTATCATCGTAAATGTCCGCACCAGAGTTACTAAATCGAACAAAATGATTATTTTCAGCAGCTTTACATATAGAGATAAAATTTGTTTTTAATTGCGGAACACAAAGCACATTTTTAAGTTCAATTGTTCGATCATCTGTAGAAATTAAAACGGATACAATGCCTATCGATTCAATTGAAAAATCTGCCGCTAGTTGAACTTTTTCTACATGTGAACGCATTGTCGAAAATAAGCTTTCGTTACAGCACATATGGCAAGTTGAACCGCTATCCAGAACCCAATTGTTCCTATCAAGAACAGAACAACTGTGGATATTCAGCATGCCAAATGATGACGTTACATTTTTATGAGAAGAGCTTTTAAGTACTGTACATGATGACGCAAAGTGCCCTCTTCTATGACAATTATAACATTTACCTTTTACTTGATGCTTTGTTTTTGACTCGTGTGACGTTTTTGGCTGTTGCCGTATAAGAAACGCAGAACCACTCATTTCTTGCGGATTATCCTCTCGCCGTTTCCCTTCCTCAAGAAGCTTTGTCTTTAATACAGTGATGGAAGGCAATGTATCTCTCGACTCGATCGCAACTACAAAATTTTCGAAACTTTTCGGTAGGCTAGAAAGCAAAATGATCGAAAGCAACTCATCTTGAAGCTTTATATCAATTTCAATCAATTTATCAGCCGTATTAAAAAATTGTAATAAATGATTGGAAACTGAAGCACTTTCATCTAATTTTAATGCTAATAGATTTTTAAAAAGGGTTACCTTCCTAGCAGGACCACTAGGTTGATGAACGTCTGCTAATTTTGTCCAGGCTTCCTTTGACGATTGACAATTTTTTATGTGGCTCAGCTGCGTCGACTGTACAGACTGAGAATGGTTGCGAGAGCCTTTTCATCCTTCTTTACCCAACTGGTGATGTCAGCAATGTTCTGATTGTTGGCTTCTAACTCTGGTTTAACACTTTCTCCAGAAATATGTGGCCAAAGTTCAGAGTGTATGAGGACCGACCTCATCTGTATCTTCCAACAATCAAAGTTATCGTCCGATAGTAGAACGGTTAAAATTTAACGCGAAATGAATTTGTCTTTGTATCATAAAGACAAATTCATTTCGCGTTAAATTTTAACCGTTCTTATGTACAAAAAAAAAAAAAACTTTTAGTCGTTTTAAAAGACTGACTTTAAACAACGTGGCCTGGGTACATAACCTTTGTTGGAAAAAAGAATAAAAACACGGAACACATCCAGTTGAAATTGCTTTTAATGTGCGACTAAAACTACGTTAACAATAGGAAGTAGATTTTATCATTAAGTGCATTAAGCTTTTATACATATAGGCAATATGATTATAACAAAACTATTAATAGGTACAGTGTTGCCAATGTTGTAGTACTAGTACAAATCCAATTTCTAATATCCCCGTCAACGTCATTTTCAATTGAGTATATAACTGATGACTTTGACTCAACAACATCAGTATCCTCACAAGTTAGTCCGTCCAGCCCTACATCACCAACAAATGTTCGCCCATCCACCTCTTCCCATAATATCTCGTCCACACCAAGAGTCCGTTCGTTGACAGCACCTGTTTCACGAAGAAATTTGAAACAATTTTCCGAATATGAAAAATATTGCATAAAACGGGACAAACTATCGAGTCGGAAAATGGGTGGGATGATGTAAGTTTTCGCCCAGATGGTGTCAAGGGAATACCCCGATATAATTGTCGACAATCTTTTGGAAGTCTCATCCTCAGATGAAGAGTGAAAAACTTAGGTAAAACACCTAGTTTAAAAATAATTGTTTATTTTGAAAGGTCTGTAACAGAAATTTTTTCTTGCAGATTTATGACAGTTTTTTTTATCTTTTTATACAAAATGAAGTGAAGTTTTATTTTTCTTTTAGTTTTTTTTATCAAGAAAATTTTTTTATTTAAAATGTGTTTCGAAAGAAGATTCCCATCAGCAACTTTTTTGCCTGAATACTTAAGATCATCAAACAACTCCAGCATCATTGGTTGGTAGTGTAAGTTATTAGAATTTTTTTTTTCAATTGTTCTTAAAATCAAAATTTTATTTTAGAAATGCTTCAAAACGTTCTGCAGATGGAACCATCAAGTGCGGATGTAAAAGTAACTGCTCAACAAAACGCTGTCGATGCAGAATTAATACCTCACACTGTTCCTCCAATTGCAAGTGCAGCGATAAGTGCGCTAATAAAGAAACAAACGAACCAGACTATAATGATTCTTATAATTAATAATAAATAATTTTGACAACGTGTGGCGCTGCAGCAGTCAAGTTTGTACTAAAGAGCAATAAAAACTTCGTTCTAATTTTGACTACAAATTACGCATTACCAATCCACCAATTGCAATTTGAAATGCTATAATAAATGAATATTAAATAATACTATATTGGCTTGCTCGGAAGTTGATGCACAAAAATAAAAACTGATAAGCAAATACATATCACTACAATACAGATAAATAAATATGAAAATATCTGAGTACCTACTTCTGCAAAGAATTTCAATAAATTTCCGAATGTCATAATCATGAGAAATTTTTAATATTCAACAAGTTTTTGTTATAAACATTTAAAACAATGGCAGCAAATAAAGTAAGTTACATTTTAATTCTAATATGCTTTTCCTATAAATAAATAAATACTATTCTTTTGAGGAATCACTGGTAATTATTTTGGACGTCGGCATCGGTGCTTAAAAACTAACAGAAACATATGGTATTTCATCATTTAATGACATCATATTTATATTTTTTTAAATTATTAAGAATTCTAGATTTTCAATCAGAAAGTTGATATGCTCTTATTTTTGCTGCTACGTACTAAAAAAAACTGAAAACGAAGGTAATGCAGGAGCGTCAGGACAGTACCTTAACATTAGGATCTTCCGGGCTCCCAAATACCCACTTGGAATATGGGCAATGAACTAACAAGATGTTTAGATACTGAAAAAAAGTAACTTGTGATTGGGTTGATGCCTTGATTGTTGCCATAGGAATCATAACAGAAGATTCTACGTGAGTGCCTTCTTTTCATAATTTTAACAATTTTAACAAACCCTTTTTTTACCTTTTAGTCTCCATAAAACGCGTCTCTTAAAAATCATTTTATTTCATAACTTTGATTCGCCACTCTCTTCACTGGATGATGCTATTGTTGATAAACTTAATGAAATGAATTGCAAACTGATTATAGTGTAAGAAAAAATATAAATTAATTAGGTAGGACAGTTTTTCATAATAATTTTCTATTACAGAAAGCAACAACATTCATTATATTTCGGATTTGGACGAAAATTTACTACAAACACAAGTCCTAACCAAATAAAAAATCAGAAACTTGCATTGGAACTAAAAGATCTTTATTCTTCTAAAATACTTTGTAACTTAAATGACACTCTTCAAATAATATTATCCTTGGAGTTGGAACTGCACACTAAAGAACAAAATAATCTTGTTAATCCATAAAACATTTTCACCGAAGAAGAAGGATACAAATGTATTTATCAAAGCCGAGTGATAAGGATGTAACAGACGCAAATCGGACTTGCAAGTTGGTTGGTTGGTTGACAAACATAAAAAAATCAAATTCCAATCTAAACTCAAATTGTAATATATATTGGAATATAATATGTAATTTAAACTATCAGTTGTGTAAAGATCATTATTTGAAAAAAAAATAGGAAAAAAAACATTGTAATCATTTTAGATGTATTTTGGATGGTTTGACAATTTGCATTAAGACAAACTTACTAAATATTATTTGCTATGAAAAGATTTGAATGAAAAGTAATCCAACACAGGTATTTTTTTTAATTATCTAAGGAAAATTAATCTTAAATAGGTATTTTCTTTGTCTTATATCGTTATATAGCATATATCTTAGATCAATGTTTTACAGATTCACAAATTGTTTTCAAAGAATGTTATGTGTTCAAACAAATTCTGAAAAAAAAAGATTTTTCTAAAATATAAATAAATAAATTCTCATACATAAATTTAAATAATAAAATTTGTTTCAACATTATTTTTACCAATCTTCATCAGAGTACTCAACACTCCTAACTTTCTTAAACGGACCTGAACGTTCAGCCAAGTTTCATCAATAAACATGTCAGATGTCTTCAGTAATTTCAGATCTCTTTAAGTCAATGACCAAACAATATGAGAAAATTCGCCAAGCTTTAGTGGTATCGCTGCTAATAGTTCGTATGACTGTATGATTAGATAAGAGACATTCGTGATAAAGTAATTGAAAGTAAAATGTTTGAATTTTGGGAAGAAGTAATTGTAAAGAAGAACCTCCAGATGAATGCAACTTTTATGAATGCAACTAACATGTAGAAAGTTTAAGTTGTTATGCATAATTTTTTAACAGTTGAGCAGACGCAAGCACACATTTTAAGCATTTTTATCAAGACTCGGAAAAAGATAATTCAAGATAATCGTTAACAAAAAAGTTGGTCCACACCAAATCAACAACTAAGGCCGTGTGCGAATTGCGTTAAAAATGCTGGTTAATTTGATCCCAGTTAAATTTGATCCGTTTTTATGGAGGTGAATAAAATTTTAGCATTTTGTTGTGTGAATTGCTTTAAATGGGATTTTTTAAGCATACATTTCCCATTGACATTCATTGCGTTCAAGAACCTATCTGGGAAGGTATCAAACTATCTAAAAATGTTCAGATACCTTAAGTTGTTGCATCAGCAGTTTTTTACAAGGGATTACAACTGCACGAAGCTACCTAGATTGCTTTGGATACATTCGATAAAAAGGATCTAATAAAGAACGTGGGTATAGTGTATTTTATAGTGTATTAAATAATAACAATAATAATACGTCAAACAAAAAATCCAAAATGAACAATCGACTGCTAAAGTATTTTCAATTAATGTTAATCATTATTTTGCAATATCAAAGATATATAACAGGAAATTCAAATAATCAAAGAAGAAAAATTCAGGAGGTACAAAAATTTAAATATGTAAAACTGTCTTTCTACTTATAAGAAAATCACAAGATAATGGTGTTTTTATTGACGAAACGCACGGCAAAAGGACTGGTGTAAACAGGGTCAAACAAAAAAACAAAATATTTGAAATCAGCGTCGATGTTTACAATATTCTTTATAGGCTCATGTTTAATTAAAATTTCCAGTCACAAGTGATGGAATTTTATGAAAACTTCCAAGGTATTGGTTCAAAAAGCGAAAAAATTAAAAATTGCAAATGTAGTTACAAGTAGTGACAATATTATTACACACACACTACAAAAATTCACTCAATCTTTATAAAATTTTAGATTTTTTTCCTCGAACGTACGTCTCTTCAAGTTACCCCTCTCACCATCACTAATTATATAAAAATCATCGTTTCCTACACGTGGAAATATGGACTTTGACGAACAGCTTACAACGAACATCTATCTAGCTATCTTAGATTGCTATCTCGTGTGCAACCGAACGCACTCAGTTTTTAGTTTTTTTTAGTAAACAACCCTGTTCGGATGACATGTGTCAAACAGAGCTAACTCATTTGATTTTCATTTTTTGATCAGAGAAATTGTGTTGATGAAGTTGAAATTGAAAGCAACTTTGAAAAAATATAATTAATATAATTAAAGGACCACTATTAACTGAACCTGATTAAGTAATAACGATTTTGACATCCTACTAGTAAAATCAAGAAAATGTTTTCAGATGTATCAACAGGTAGAGGAAACAATGCATGTATGTATTTGAATTTTCACAAAAGATTGTAATTTCTTACGGAGTTTTTCTTTAAAGGGAACAAAACTATGGCGAATCTTTCCCAGTGCCAGTTGAAAACCAAACCCAAGCGGATAAGAGTGTTTTCCTTGGCCAATATGAACTAGGCACGCAGATAAGGAATCGACATCTGATACGAGGCCAGAGAATCCATCAATTAAGTAGTGACGATTTTTTAAATCTAGTTCGTTTTCGCGAAATATGTACCTATGTGCCATGCCTCTATGCAGAATAAAGTGTATGATTTTTTGTTACAAAATAAAGGCAAGCTTTCCGGTTATGGATTGTTCCATAAGGCCAACAGAATGCTGGTGTTGCTACATTTGTTTTTTTTTTTTTTTTTTTTTTTACACTATCAGATCTTATTCAAATGGAGCTTAAAGCAAGCATCAGCAGATGAAAGAAGATTTGCCAACACATATAATGTGTCCCACTGGCTCATCACTTAGTGCAGGTGTTAGTTGTTAGTAAGCACAATGCAACAAAAACACATGCACATAAAAACATGAAAACATATAAAGTAAAAATTAAAACAAAATGACACAGAAACATTTAGGATCGTGGAGCACTGGTTCTTAAAATAGTTTTTAAATTACTTTTATTTAAATTAAAACCCAACACATCCCCATTCAAGTTATATAACTTACTCATCCGCGTGAGAGGCTCATGCATACCATAATTGGTTCTGTGATGTTCAATATTAAAAAGCTCAGAACTTCGAAGATGGTACGACCGTCCGCGGTAGTTAAAACCAATAAAGGCTAATAGGTCCGACGAATCAATTTGTCCAGAGATAAGTTGATGTAGAAAAATTAAGTCATTGTTTACTCTACGTTGATATAAAGATTGCATCTGCAAAAGCCTTATCCGATGCTCGTATGATGGCAGGTTATATGGATCAGCCCATGGAAGGCCTTTAAGAGCAAAGCGAATAAAATTATGCTGGACTGATTCAATACGTTTCTTATGGATTTCTTAGAAAGGGGTCCATACTTGTGAGGCATACTCAAGATGCGGCCTAACATAACAGTTATACAAAAAGAGGGTAACGTATGGATCGTTAAATTCCTTTGCCCACCGTTTTATGAATCCAAGCATAGAGTTCGCCTTTTTTACAATAAAGTTAACATGTTCAGAAAATTCCAGATTAGCACTAAAATTAACTCCTAAGTCCTTAAAACTAAAAACACGATTAATTTTATTTTGTGTTATACAATATTCAAAGTCACTTGGAACTTTTTTCTTTGAGAAAGTAATAGTTTGGCATTTTATAGGATTAAGAGTTAACCCATTTTTATTACACCAAATACTGAAACTATCAAGATCAGCCTTCAAAAGAGTATGATCATTGGGAGATTTGATTGATTTATAAATTTTCATATCATCTGCAAATATGAGAATTTCACTAAAGCGTATAAAAGAAGAAACATCATTTATAGCAAGAATAAATAAGAATGGACCCAAATGGCTTCCCTGGGGTACGCCTGAATGGGCAACGAAAGTATAAGAAAGGGAATTTCTAAATTTAACCTGGTAAGTTCTATTTTCTAGGTATGATTTGATCCAAGATATAAAAAGAGTAGGGAAACCGTATGATTGCAGTTTAAAAACAATAATATTATGGCTGAGTTGGTCAAATGCTTTGGAAAAATCTGTGTATATGCAATCTACTTCAGAACCACTTTCTACTGCATTTGAACAATTATGTAAAAATGTAAGAAGGTTTGTAACAGTAGACCGTTTCTGCACGAAACTGTGTTGCTGTTTACATATAATGTTCTTACCAAAGAATAAAAGACTTTCACATACAACCTGTTCAAAAAGCTTAGGGATACAGGACAATTTAGAAATAGGTCTATAGTTTTTGATGTCAAATTTGTCGCCTTTTTTAAAAACAGGAGTGAGAAATGATTTCTTCCAGAATGATGGAAATTTCCCAGACTTTAACGAAAGCTTAAATAATAATTGCAAGGGCTGCACCAATACACGACTACACTTTTTCACAATAATTGGGGGTATACCGTCGGGGCCATAGGAGCAATCGTCATTCAATAATGACAAAAAGTGTAAGACCCTATCTTGTTCCACAGGAATAGTGTTAAAACTTACTTGCGGGTAGGTGTTCACGTCTTTAAAAAAATCTTTATCAACACTTACATGAGTAGCAACAAAGGAGTTTGAAAAATTATTTGCGAACGCATTGCAAATATCACTGGGATTATGTACCGAAGAGTTTTTATATATAAAACTTGCTGGGAAGCCATCCGAATTTTTCTTCGAGTTAACAAAATGCCAAAAACTTTTAGGGTCCTGTTTCAAAGAGATTCCCATTTCTTTAACATAGTTGGAGTATAAAGCTTTTGAAAGATTTTTAAATTCTTAAATTCTTCAAAGATTATTGGAGAAAGGGTTTTTATGTAAACTTTCCATACTTTATTTCTCTTGTTTCGAAGAGATTTAAGCTCTTGTGTATACCAAGGGTGACAAAAATTATTATTTTTAGATCTTTTCGTAGGTACAGAATTATTTATACAGCTACTGAGTATATTATTAAACCCAGTTACCGCATCATCAATATTTGTAGAATCTAATATATTTTCAATATTAGATCTACTTATAACATCAGAAAGCAACTGAAAATTTGTCTTACGAAAATCAAACACATATGAACAGTCTTGTGGATAACAATTATCAAGAAGATGGCTGCTCAGGTCAAAAAATATATCCAGAGGTGGATGGTAGTCATGATACAACTACTAAAGATATGGCTTTGCGCATGTTTAGGTTTGGCTGTCAAAATGATGTGACGTAATATGAGCGTACATCTGTATGGATATTTTTGGCGCTATTTATTTTACTTACTGTTTCCTATTCCCTTATTGAATAGATGTTAATTTTCGAATTTAAATTATTATTTTGATCAAAATTGATTGTTTATGTGTTGAATATAATTTTCAAAATGGGTGTATGTTCTGTGTTTGATTGGAATAATGACCCACAAAAAAAATTACGCCTGAAACAAGTTTTAACCAATTTCCAAAAAAAAAATGAAAATCTTGCGAAGAAGTGGATTATTTTTTGTAAGAGAAAAGCTAAAATTAATATTCAAATTGCAACGATTTGCAGTTTGCATTTCTTAAAGGATGATTTTGAAAATAATGAACAATTTGAAATGGGTAAGTACTAATTTGATTAAAGATTTTGGAGAAAGAAAACGTTTATAATTATTCATTCAGGTTTTACAGTCTTTTAATAAGAAGGTGCAGATCCTTCAGTCCTCCTAGAGTGCGAAGAAGCAAAATCGAAATCAGACCGCTTAAAACGAATCCAATTAATCGTGCAGTCTAATAGCGCCTTACGATTATTGTACCAGGACATGAAAGAACAGTTTGGTGTCAAATTCATCATGACCTAACCGGTTGAACCAAGATGTATTGGAAAACTTTTTCGGATGTATTGGAAAAACCTGATCGCCAAGAATTTAAAATCAGGCTTTGATCATAATGGGCCATATTCATAGATGTTTGACAAGTTCTTATTAAACTGTTTTTAAGCTAAACTCGAGTTTTTGCTATGCATAGAAAATTTAAACCCAAGTCTAAACGAAAAACTCAAGTCTAACTTTAAACTGGACCGAACCCATGTTTAAGTTGTTTTCATTCTTGCAAATAAAATGTTATTATGCACCACTGCGAACAAAACAAAAACAAATACATAACTAGATTGTAATATTTCTACATATCTACCTACCTACAATAAGACAAATTTTCTATATACATAATATTAATATATATTAATGATAATATTTTTACATATCTACCTACCTACAATAAGACAAATTTTAGCAGAATATAGGTATATTATTCACGCAGATGAGGATACATATATAATTGTGCAATAAAATAATCTAGATGGAGAAACTAGATACTGTGGCATTTTATCAGACATTTTCTTAATTTGCATTTGAAATTTGCGAAAGTGTTGAATACAAAAATTCAAGAAATAGAAAATATAAAAAGATTATTAATTAACTTTTACTGCACTTGTTTCTATTCCAAAATAATAAAACAAGAGGTAAACAAACTTTTCACTTTATTTTCTTCCTAATAACAACATTCTAGTGATAACATTCCACGGCGCAATTTAAAGTGAACTACCTATTAAATATAATAAAGTAGGTACACAAACAAAAATGAATACATTATTTACACTTTTCAATAATTATAAAATAATATATTAAAATGAAAATATTATATGAAAAAGTATTGACGAAACTCTCACATTTGTATATGATTTCTCATGGCAAAATGAAAATGTCAAGATCTCTACGCTCATATTACGTAGATGCGCAGAACGAGACAAAAATAAACCTTCATCGGCGCTATCTTTATTTGTTGTATCATGGATGGTAGTTGTCTATATTAGTGATGCCAGAACTAGATTCGAGAACAACAGTACTAATAGCGTCAGAAGAAAATACTAAATCGAGTACTCGATTTTTAAAATTTTTAATACAGCTTACTTGCTGTAAGTCAGTAGAATAAATACCATCCAAAGAAAGAAGCTCTGTTTGTGAAGATGTTGATGTAGCTTCCTGATAAGAACCATCTTCCGAAGGAACCCACTCTATATGGGGCAGATTAAAATCTCCGAGAAGTAAAATATTGCTGTTGGAGCAAGACAAGTCAATAATAAAATCTAAGGCCATAGCAAGTTCATTATACAATTCGATTGAACTTTTTGGTGGAATATATGCATTTAAAACATATATTAGCTTAGACTGTATTTTTAATTTGATACATACTAAGTCAATAGAAAGAACAAATGGAAAAGAAATAGACGTTGATAAAAGACGATTACGAACAGCGATCAGAACACCGCATCCTACTTCTTTAGGTTTATCAACATGACGATCTTTTCTGTAAACTAAGAACTCTTGATTGAAAAGTTCTGTGTTTTCTCCGAGTTATTGTGCGTGTACATACATAATGTTTATTTTGCGACGGTGCCGGAGTGTTTTATGATAGTGCTTTTTATACGAGGTTGTCAAATTATTTATAAATTGTATTCCGCTATCAGCCAGGGTAAATAAGTATAATATGCAAGCTGATCATGATTCAACCAAACATATTTTCAAAGCTAATAGTGATCATTTTAATGCGACAAGAAAATGTAAAATCAAAACCACAATCAATTGTATATTTTTCTCAAATGGTTCATCCGGAAAATAAATAAATGCGATTTTTACAATAAGTATTTGTTCGTCTTAAAATTTTATCATCACAAAAAATTCTTTGAGTTATTATCGATAAGTGAAACATTTTTGTTATAAAACAAATGAAAACAAAATAAATTATCAATCTGAAAGTTTGTTGATTCGTTTGAAAGAGTGAAGAGATTCCAATGCTGCAGCAATAAATGCTGATGTCAATATGAATTCGGATGGGGTGTGAGCTCCCAAAAAGGACATTAAGCAAGGTTAGCAGAATTCAATTTAAGAGTGGCATGCTCAATTTGCGGGTGTATATTAAATATGTTCATACATGTTTTTATTGATTTGTTGATATTCACATTTTTTAGCAGTTGCTTCAAAAAATTGTCAAAATTACTAATATAATATAGTGTTAATTGATTCTTCTTAATAGTGATCGACGAAGTATTGAAGCATCATTTGAATCGCCTCCTTCATTTTCGAAATGTGAATCGGAGTCATCATCTGCTGAAATTGGTTCGTCTGTTGTTGGACCTTAGGAGTATAAAACCAATTACATACTTAAAAAATCAATGAACAATAGCAATTCATACATACCCAAATCACCACTTTCAATGCATAAATTATGCAAAACACATGCAGAAAAAATAGTTTTAACGCTATTTTCAATTTTTAGTTCGAGAGCTTTGTTGAAAACATTTCTCCATCTTGTTTTCATGATGCCGAAGGCACATTCCACAACATTTCTTGCTTTGCTATGAAGGGTATTGAATTTTTTCTCTGCGGACTTTGGATTTTTGAATGGTGTTATTATCGGAACCGGATGCAAGCGGGTATCCACTATCCCCAAGAAGAAAATAAGGTTGCATTGGGTAGTTCCCTGTTTGGTATAGCGGACTATTCTTCAAAACCTTATGGGATTGATAAGTTTATTAATTTACAAGTACAACTGTTTTCTTAAGATTACCATCACTAAATTATTAATTTACTTACTAGAGTATCGTTGAATATGAACTTGCTGTCCACAACTGCTTGGCATTGGATGGAGTAAAAACCCTTATAATTTTGATACTCATCATGCTTCTGTACTGGACAATGGATTCGAATGTGAGTGCCATCAATAGCTCCAATGCCATACTCAAATATGTCAGATCTCGACCGTCTGCAGAATTTTGAACTTATTTCTGCGTAGTCACCGGGTGGACAATGCCTTATTATATGCCGCATACTTCAACAGAAAAAATGCAACATTTTATGCACTATTTCTTTAACGGTGGATCTGCTCATGCCAATAAAACCACCAGCCACTCTGTAGCTACAACCAGCCGCCATCCAGTACAGAAACACAATGAGTTCATACTCGTTTGTCCAACCATTACAAAGTAATTATAATTTTTTCCTTAACAAAATGTAATTTATAATAGCTAAAACATAAAAAATTGAGTACTGCGAAACTTTTGATTTCCGAAATTACAACTTTGCATTTATCCAACTTGGTTTTGTACGGAAATCTTAGTTTGTTTCACCAACGAAGAATTAAATGGTATTATAAAATTGAACGTTCTTTACAAATAAAAATTAAAACACCGAACGACTCAAATCGAAGACTTATTTTTATAAATCAACCTCAAAACAGTTTGGTATATTTCCACGTATTCAAGCAAAAAGAAAAGGAAATTTTTTCAATTCTTGTAGGGAAATTTAAAAAATATATTAGTGTTAAAAATCCCATTTAATCCAGTTCGCACATCAAAAAGCTAAACATTTATTCACCTCAACTTAAACGTCAAAAATTAGCCAGAGTATAAAATTTTAACGCTGTTCGCACACGGCCTAAAGCCATAATTTATATTACTTTAATTAATTCTACTTGTGGCACACGTGTAGTTCGACTTTTCTCTTCGCCAATCATTATGAGTAAATGTTGAATGAAAAACGACTATTGACTGACTGAATATTTCATTTTATTCTATATAAAGTAGATTTGCCATTTGTCACTTATGACACAAGCGAACAAGTAAACACAGCTGATTTGATTCTGAAGTATGTGTCAACGCAAATTCTATCTACTTTTTGATTTTTGTAAACATGGAAGCGTCACAACAATTTGCCAAACTCTTTCATTAGTTGTGTTCGTTGAATTTTGCCAATTTTACCCATGGTCAACAAAAAAAACTAGGTTTTTTGGTTCGCCCAAGGTAGGTTTTGTGTTGTTGACAAAAAGAAAGAAACAAAAAATATTTGTTTCCGAAATTAAAACTTGAAATTTGTTGCTTTTTGTTATGTATTTTATAAATGAAAATATCGTTATTATAAAAATGAATGAACGTTTATTGTGCAAAATTAAATATGAACTGAAATCTAATTATTATTTTCACAAGCATATAAATAACAGATACACTTTATTAAAGAAAGTAGTTTCTTATGAATAAAGCAAAGTAGTTTGTTTACAACACTCTCCCCCTGGACAAATTTGAATTCAGTTAAGTCAATCAATGTTGTTGATGATATAATCTTTTAATCTAACAGACTGTTTCGTTTGTCGTCCTGTCCGCCGTGGGATTGAAACCATTGGATCTGCTGTTACCGGTGCGGTTATAGGTGCAGCTACAGATGGTGGTATTTGAACTGGATCTGCTGTTACCGATGTTGTTATGGGTGTAGCTACTTGTGGTGGTATTTGAACTACGGGCTCGTTATCAGGGGGTTGACTCATAATTACATCGTAATCTGCAAATGTTACTCTCCGGGGAGTGTGGACTACTGGCTTAGGTGTTGGAAACGTTTGGACAACTGGTTCAGTGGCTGGGATTATGACACACCTGAGTTGATCAATGTGTCGTTTGAATACATGACCGCTGTCCAGCTTAACAGTGTAGTGCATTAAACCCAGTTTTTCAATGATTGATCCGAATTCCCATGATAGTTTGTTGTTTCGGTAAATGCGAGCTGTTACACGTTCGCCCACATTAAGACTTCGGAAATCATTATGTTGTGGAACAGTTTTTGGTAGTAATTGTTTGAAAGGCCGGATAGCATCGAGATGCGTATGGTACGGTGTAGGTACAGTTCTGCTGGACTCTTACCACAAGCTAACGGTGTTGCTCTAAACACTTGCAATATCTGTTGAAGTCTATCAATACCGGCTGAATCATTTTCCATCTTGTCTAATTTTAACTTGAGGGTTTGGACGTATCGCTCTGCAAGTCCATTAGTAGAAGGATGTCCAGGTGCAGTAAATATTTGAAAAATTCTTCGTTCTTTGCAGAATTTTCCGAATATTGGATTTTTGAAGATCGTAGCGTTGTCAGAAACTAAGAACTGTGGGTATCCGTGAAAAGAAAATATTTCTTCTAACAACTTAAGAGTGATTAATGTGTCTGGGGCTTTAGGAATTACTTTGATTTCGGGCCATTTTGATTTCGCATCTACCAAAACTAGATAGTATTTTCCGTTTTTGGGGCCAGCGTAATCAATGTGAACTCTAGAAAAATTTTCTCTTGGTTCTTCCCAGTGATGTGCTGGGGCCTTAGCTGGAGATTTCTGGTTTAATGCGCAGGATTGACAGGAACGTACTACTCGTTCGATATCCTTGTCGATGTTTGGCCAATAGCAATACCTTCTTGCTAGCTGCTTCATGCGGACAATACCCGGGTGGGTAACATGAAGTTCTTCCAAAATTTTAGGTTGCAGGACTTTGGGGATGCATACTCTGGAATCTCGAAATAAAGTTTTACCTTGTAGGGTGTAATCCTCAAGAGGACTTGTTCCGGCGCTGATGTCTCCAATTATCTGTGATAGTTCTGGATCTTAAGATGTTTGTTGCTCGATCATTTCACTAGTTATTTGAGCTGTAGATATGAAACTGAGTGTTTGACACTGTATTTGTAAAATTTCTGCATCAATAGTATGAACACCAACTGGAGAAGATTCATTGACAGGATTTCTAGAGAAATAGTCGGCGTTGACGTTTTGATCACCGTTTCTATATACTATTTCATAATTGAAATTCGATAAATAAGCTGCATATCTTAGTAATCTAGCAGCTGTCATAGGTGGAAGGTTACGGTGATGATGAAATATTCTTACCAAAGGTTTGTTGTTTGTGATTAGCTTAAACTTTCTCCCATATAAGTATGTGTAAAGTCGGTCGAGTGCAAATACAATAGCCAAGGCTTCACGATCAATTTGGCTGTAATTCATCTCTGATTTTGAGAGGGACCTTGACACAAAACATATAGGCTTTTCGACTTCATCGATAACGTGAGAAAGTACTGCAGCAACTCCCACCGGACTGGCATCACAAGCAACAGTGACTGGCAATGTAGGATCATATGGTACTAGAGTCTGTTGGCTCCCGATATGATTTTTGAGTCTGATGAACGCAGCTTCACAAATTGCAGACCACACAAATTTTGATTCTGTACACAGGAGTTGACGAATTGGAGCTGTGAGCGTGGTGTGGTTTGGTATAAATTTACTGTAGTACGTGACAAGGCCAAGAAATTGTTTGACTTCTTTCTCATTTGTCGGTCTTGGCGCTTCGAGGATAGCTTGAACTTTGCGGGGATCCTTGGCAATTGTCTTGTATGATATTTGATAGCCAAGGTATAATATTTTTGATGCAAAGAACTTACATTTTGTTTTATTTAGATGAAGGTCGTTTTCTTGAAGTCTCTGGAAGCATTTAATGAGGTTTTCTTCACACTCTTTTAGTGACTCTCCGTGAACTATAATATCATCAAAGTATGAAACGACTCCATTAAGGCCGTTTAAAACTTGATCAAGTATTCTGTGGAACTCACTTGGTGCTGTTTTAAGGCCAAAACTGAGACGGTTCATTTTGAATGTGCCCTTGTGTGTTGATATTATTTGTATTTGTGCGCTCATTTCATCAACCTCTATGTGTAGATACGCTTTATAAAGGTCTAGCTTACAGAAGAATCTGGAATTCCTTAGATTATTCAATAATTCGTCAATCCGGGGAATAGGGTAATGTGCGTCAGTTAGTTGTTTGTTAACAGCAACTTTATAGTCGAAGCATAGCCTGACGTTTCCATCTGGTTTGGGTACAACTACGATAGGGGAACCCCAATCGCTTTTGTCGACAGGTGTAATATTATTCCATAATTTTTTAGCACCAAAAGTTCTTGTTCGACCTTGTCTCTAATTGCAAAAGGAATATTACGCGCCTTGATGAACACAGGTCTAGCGTTGGTTCTTAATTGTAAAGAACATTTAACACCTGGAATTTTACCAACTGATTGTTCAAATATTTTAGGGAACAATTTTTCAAATTGATGGTCAACTGATTTAATCTGGAATACTTGTTGAGTTCTTGATTTGACAGGTTGGCTTATTTTGTCGATTTCTTGAAGACTGATGTTTAGATTACGAATCCAAGTTCTACCCACTTAAGGTGAAAATCCATCAGGAACAATGAATAATTTTTCAATTGACACAATATTTTTGTATTTCACCGGTACATCAACAACTCCCAGAGGTGTCACAATTCCTGCATCATATGTTCTAAACTTCATAAAAGATGGCTTAAGTTGAGTCTTTAAATTTAATTGTTTGAACTGGTTGTTGGGAAGCAATGTGTAACCGGATCCAGAGTCTACTTCAAATTTCACATTTTTCTTTTCGATGGAAATTTCAATTTCATATTTCTTTGTTGCTAAGTCTGAAACAAATAAATTAATTATTTCTATTTTATTGAGACCGTTTTGTTCATATGTTGACGTTGGCTGAAAATCTTGAAAATCTTGAAAATCTGTCACATTCGATATGTTTCTGGATCTCTCAACTGGCATGGGAAAAGTCCTAGCATTCTTGTTTTTGACTAATGACCCAGGGCTCAACGAACACACCTAGTAAAAATTTGATTGCAACTATATCGTCATCTTCACTTGGGGATGATGATGATGATGAAGGGGATGCAATTGAGTGGAAAATTGCAGTGAACATATCTATTAAACTATTTATTATATTTTTCACTTCAATAATTATGTTTACTTTACTAAATTTGTAAAAAAATATAAAATACGCAAACCGAACAATTGACAAATGAAATTGTTTCGAGGTTCAAAGGCGTGAATGTGTGAGTGCTTCTGGATTTGATTCTGAATTGAAATTCAGAAGACAAAACTCTTCTTTCCAGGAGAGGAACTGTCATTCTGAAAGCCAAGCGAATGGTTTCAGAAGGCTTCTGGACGCTCCCGGGCGCTTCTGGGCGACCAACCGAAATAGACATTAGTGTTTTTTGTAGTTATAAAATGGAGTTCTGTTCTTTTTATTTGTTTTTTCTGTGTTTTGAAAAATATTTTATTTTACATATGGTGGAACTCTACATTTATTTGTCTGGTATCGTTTCTTAACATTTCGTCTGTGTTTTTGGAGACGACGGAAAATTTAGTTTAATTTCAGCTGCATACTAGGCTTTAATTTAAAAAAAAAAATAATTTTCTGAAAGTATAATTTCTCAATAGTGCATTTTTGTTTTGTTTTCATTTTTGTTTGTGTAGTTCTAAAAACAGGAGTTTCTTGAGAAATAGTTTATTTATAATTTACACCAAAATCAAAGTACATATGCAAACAAAGTTATTCGGTAAATATGAATTACGACAAAATATTTTCAAAATCATAGGACCAGGTTTTGTTGTTGTCGTTTTGGAGGCAGCTGTAGCTAGGCCGCTTTCTGTTGCTCCTGGAGCATTTTTTGCCTGTTGCTTTCCAGAGCACCTAGAGGTTATTTTACTTTCTCTCTATGCGCTTCTTGCTTTGTAAGTATGTATTGTACATAAGTAGGCTAAGAAGTTAAACATTTGCACCTCGTAATGTTTAATTGTACCAATCTCCAAAACAATGCACAAACATCAATAACCGATTGGTTTTAATCGCTAATAAACTTCAGTTCACCATCTTCATCTCCTTTCGCTACCCTAAAAAATTACTTCAATTATTTCACTTACTTGATGTTTTAAGTTTGAAATTGTTTATTAGTTGATCGTTGAAATCGTTTGATTACTAGTGTTATTATTATCAAAAATATTGTCGATTGTTGGTTGAAGAATGTCTGCAGAGGTGGGCATTACAGGTTATACAATCTGTTTGAACATTTGATTTTGTTTCTGCTCTATCAAATGCTTCTCTACATGTCCTGAAATTTGTTTATATTTATAATTAACATAATAAGTATTTATATATTGAGATCTAAAGCATGCAGGTTACTTTTAAGATTGTGTTTTCAAGCTTCCTATTGTCTTAAATAACTTGTTGCAAATTGGACATTCTTGCTTTTTTCGTTGCTGTGAGTTTTATGTGACACGTGAAGTGACCCTTAAACGGCCAGTCACAGGACGTAAGTCATTTACACATATAATCAGTCATCGGGCAAAATCAAAAGTTTTTTGATTTTTTGTCAAACAAATCCACTTATACAGACTTATTTGTACAACACTATATTACAGATCGATGTCAAATGACTGACCTTAGTAGTGCGAGTTCATTCAGATAAAAACATAAAAAGCCTAATAGCCAGTCAACGAATGCTCAAAAGTTTCCTTTAGAAATTTGTTTGTGCTAGTTAGGAGATAAACATAATAAGGGTCACCGGTTATTGAATGGCAGCAAGTGGCAAGGGTGGTTCAAAGGTCTTTTTTTTAGTTTTTTGCTTACAACTCAAGACCATTTGATCCTACAAAAAATATTTTTGAGTTACAATTAAAGCTTTTTCTGCAAAATTTGTCTCCAAAGTTTAGTTGTACCTTTAATAGTTTCTAAAATAAGTTTTTAAAAACGCTGATATGTGCACAAATGCATGTGAGACATTAAATAAATGCATTCATTTGAGGAAAAGTTAATGCTCTAAAACTTCATCACCAAAGTTTGTGTCGGAAATGCTCGAAAAAGAAGTCCACAACCTAAATTACTCAAAAAAGTGATGTGGCTCACGTGAATAAATAACCCTAACAAATATTAAAATAGATTGTAATAGATCCGTTTTTTCGAACACTTTTATTTCATGTAAGAGGTCATATTCAATTTTTACCTTTCCTTCAATTTTCTTTCTTCTACTAATAGACAGAGAGCAGGTTGCAATGGGTTGGGACCAGCGTTGCCAAAATGTGCCGGAACGGGCCAACTAGTTAGGAGATAAACATAATTAAAGTCACCGGTTATTGCATGGCAGCAAGTGGCAAGGGTGGTTTACCTTTAATAGTTTCTAAAATGAGTTTTTGAAAACGCTGATATGTGAACAAATGCATGTAAGACATTAAATAAATGCATTCGCTTGAAGTAAATTTAATGCTCAACAACTTCATTACCAAAGTTTGTGTCTGAAATGCGCGAAAAAGAAGTCTAAGACCTAAATTATTCAAAAAAGTGATGTGGTTCAGGTGCATAAATAAAGCAGACTTCCGGATTATTTATCACACGTGCAGGGAGATAATAATACGACTAATTATTTTCGTTATCAAATGACGTAAGTATTTTTGTCGGTAGGTCTTAGCCTATATTGTAATAGAAAAATTAATCCGTTTTTTCGAACAATATTATTCCATGAAGGAGGTCATATTCAATTTTTACCTTTCCTTCTATTTTTTTTCTTCTCCTAGTAGACTTCCAAACACAATAAGAGAAAACTCAAAGGAAAATTCGCAAAACCATAAGAAAATAAAAAAATTATTGAGCTGCCGGATGTAATGTGAGTTGATATGTATATTATTGAATCGATTGTTGTTTTACGGGTAAAAATGTTAATAATCTATTATTTATAATCAAATATTCTAGATTAAGCAGTAAATTTATTTTTACTTACATTTTTCGAAGTACTACCTTAAAATATAAATCAACAATTGATTGAATTTTGTTGATATATTTACAAACATTTTCGTGACACAAAATTAAATTTGGCAAAGGGTAGCAAAGGGTATAAGTTTTTTTTATAAAATGTCGTTAAATAAATCATATTTTAAGTCAAATTTGAAAAAAAAAATATTAAAAAAAAAATTTAAAGTTTAATATTTAATAAAAACACCTTAATTTGAGTTCACAAGTACAATTTTTTATTTAAAAAATTATTTATTTAGATGCATTTCGACAAATAATTTGTCATCATCAGCAAAACTAATAAAAACAAAAATAAAATACAAAGAACAGTAGGTAAAATCACGACAAACAGATGACTGAAAACTGTGTAGGTACAGATGTTGTAGTGTACCTCCTTGGTTAGATAAGTTTGAAGAGATCAGTTTCAATGTTTCCGTTGTCGAGGTTGATATTGTCCACATCTCGCTGAATGAAGTACGTCTCATAAGCGTCTAGTCGATTGGGGTCGTTTACTTGTTTCAACAGTTTTATGTTATTTATTGAAACATCAAAGTGATTGTTCGATAGAACATGATTAGCGAAAGCTGATTTTTTAGGTTGGTTTTGTCGTATGGATTCGTTATGTTCCTTAAAACGTTTGGATAATGTTCTTCTTGTCTGTCCGTAGATTTTTTCATTGCGATCACCCCAAGTCGATAACAATATAGAAGAAGAAATACGCGGGCGGCTTCTCAAATCCAACAGAGCCTACTACAGTCTGTCAAAGCTCTTCAAATCCAGAAATCTCACCATAACTTCAAAACTACTGCTGTACAGGACCATGGTTCTGCCAGTACTCACATATGGATCCGAGACTTGGGTGCTTAGCAAAAGGCACTCTGACCTCTTAGCCGCGTTCGAGAGAAAAGTCTTAAGGAGAATTGTTGGCCCCATATGTGAGGAAGGACGATTCCGGAGACGGTACAATCATGAATTGTACGCAATCTACCTTGAAGCAGATATAGTGACAAAAATTAGGCTCGGTAGACTTCGGTGGGCAGGGCACCTAGCTCGCATGAGCGAAGAGGAACCTGCTCGGAAAGTTCTTTGTGGTACATTCTATGGCAGACGACAGCGTGGTAGACCATGCTTGCGCTGGAGAGATGGCGTAGACCAGGACGCCCGGAGCCTTGGGGTGCGCAACTGGATGGCGTCGGCTCGAGACCGGGATAGGTGGAGAGACTTGTTGAAGGAGGCCAGGACCGGACCCCGGTTGTCGAGCCGATGATGATGATGATGATGATCACCCCAAGTTAATTGATAGACGCCAGTTTTGTCCAAATCTTCAATTTTGTCTTTTGTTGATCCTAATAATTGTTTCATTTTGTTCTGGCTTGAGTAAACAATTTTCATCCCGTTCTTTTCAAAGACATCTTTTAGGTGGTTGGTTATCTCTGGTACAAATGATACACACACGTTTTAATTCATTATTTTCCATATTTAATGAATAATATGCTGCTGCGTGGCGAGCAATTAATGTCCCGGTCAATTAAATTGTGTGCGAAAAGAGTGAAGAGAGTAGTGGAGACATGAACCCGTTATCTACCGTTTTACCGTGGAGCTGCGTACCACAAAACGAAAAGAAAGACGGAAAATTTCGTTTATGATTTCACTGTGTCATTTTTGTATGGGATTTTTCGTTTCACTTCAGCTGCATACTAGGCTATACTAGGCTTAAATTGCTCGCGAAATGTTGGCGTTTGTATTTTTTTATGTCGTTTTCGGGTGGTAATCCCGAAGAGCTCTCCGATCCGGGATCCCAAATGAACAAGTAAACACAGCTGATTTGATTCTGAAGTATGTGTGTGACTGTAGTTGTGAAACGTCAACGCAAATTCTATCTACTTTTTGATTTTTGTAAACATGGAAGCGTCGCAACAATTTGCCAAACTCTCATTAGTTGTGTTCGTTTAATTTTACCAATTTTACCCATTGTCAACAAAAAAACTAGGTTTTTTGGTTCGCACAAAGGTAGGTTTTGTGTTGTTGACAAAAAGAATGAAACAAAAAACATTTGTTTCCGAAATTATAACTTGAAATTTGTTGCTTTTGGTACATTCATTTACATTTGACAACATACATGTCAATTTGTTTTCCTCAACTCGTCCCAGCAAAATACCTAGATCTACTTCAGGGCAAGTTGAGGGCGACCCCAGGTGTCAAAAAAACAGAGAATTTGTTACCCAAGTCGAGTTGAGGTTTTTCAAAAAACGCTTTGGGGCGACTTCAGGGCGAGGGTATAATTTCTCAATAGTGCATTTTTTTTTCATTTTTGTTTGTGTAATTCTAAAAACAAGTTTCTTTTTTTTTTTTTTTTTTACACTATCAGATCTATTTTCAAATGGAGCTTAAAGCAAGCATCAACATATGAAAGAAAGATTTGCTAACACATATAATGTGTCCCAATGGCTCATCACTTAGTGCAGGTGTTAGTTGTTAGTAAGCACAAAGGCACAAAAACAAAAACACATGCACATAAATACAACATAAATACATTATAACAATACAACACAGAAACAATTATGATCGTGGAGCACTGGTTCTAAAGAGTTTTTAAATTATTTCTATTTAAATTAAAGTCTATAAGGCTCTCATTCAAGTTATAAAACTTACTCATCCGTGTGAGAGGCTAATGCATGCCATAATTAGTTCTGTGGAGTTCAATATTCAAAAGTTCAGATCTTCGCAGGTGGTAGTGGTAATACCCTCCGCGGTAGTTTAAGCCAATAGAAGCTAACAGGTCCGAAGTATCAATTTTTCCGCTGATAAGTTGATGAAGCAAAATTAAATCATTATTTACCCTTCGTTGGTGTAAAGATTGAATCTGCAAAAGCTGTATCCGATGTTCATAAGGTGGCAGATTATAAGGATCGGCCCAAGGAAGGCCTTTAAGAGCAAAGCGAATTATGCTGCACTGATTCAATACGGTTCTTATGGATTTCATAAAAAGGAGTCGATACTTGTGAGGCATATTCAAGATGAGGCCTAACGTAACAGTTGTACAATGAGAGAGTGAACGGATCGTTAAATTCTTTTGCCCACCGTTTTATGAATCCAAGCATAGAGTTCGATTTATTTACCATAAAATTAATACGTTCAGAAAATTCTAGATTAGCACTAAAATTTACACCTAAGTCTTTGAAACTAACCACGCGACAGATTTTATTTTGAGATATACAATATTCAAAGAAACTTGGGGATCTTTTCTTTGAGAAGGTCATTGTTTGGCATTTTTTAGGGTTAAGAGTTAACCCGTTTTTATAACACCATACACTGAAACTATTGACATCAGCCTGCAGAAGATTGTGGTCATTATGAGATTTGATTGTATTAAAAATTTTCATATCATCTGCAAATATGAGAATATCATATCATCTGCAAATATGAAACGTCATTTATAGCAAGAATGAATAAAAATGGGCCCAAATGACTTCCCTGGGGTACGCCTGAATGGGCAAAGAAAGTATTTGAAAGGGAGTTTCTAAATTTGACCTGGTAAGATCTATTTTTAAGGTACGGTTTGATCCACGAAATAAAAAGAGTAGGGAAACCGTAAGCTTGGAGTTTAAAAACAATAATATCATGGCTGAGTTGGTCAAATGCTTTAGAAAAATCTGTGTATATGCAATCAACTTCATTACCTTTTTCTAATGCATTTGAACAATTATGCAAGAAGGTAAGAAGGTTTGTAACAGTAGACCTTTTCTGCACAAAGCCATGTTGCTGTTTACAAATAATGTTTTTACCAAAAAATTAAAGGCTTTCACTTACAACCTGTTCAAAAAGCTTTGGAACACATGACAATTTAGAAATGGGTCTATAGTTATTAATGTCAAATTTATCACCCTTTTTAAAAACAGGAGTGAGAAATGATTTCTTCCAGAAGGACGGAAATTTTCCAGCTTTTAGAGAGGGCTCAAACAAAAATTGCAAGGGCTGCACTAATACATCACTACATTTTTTCAGAACAATTGGGGGTAAACCGTCAGGGCCATAAGAGTAATCGTCATTTAAGGATGACAAAAAATGCAAAACTCTATCTTGTTTCACAGGAATATTGTTAAAATTAACTTGCGGGTAGCTGTTCACGTCTTTAAAAAAATCTATCTCAACACTTCCATGACTACCAACAAATGAGTTACGAAAATTATTTGCAAACGAGTTGCATATATCACTGGGATTTTGTACGGAAGTGTTCTCATATAAAAAACTTGCTGGGACGCCATCCGAATTTTTTTTCGAGTTAACAAAGTACCAAAAACTTTTAGGATCCTGTTTTAAAGAAGCCCCCATTTCGTTAACGTAATTGGTGTACAACAATTTTGAAAGAGTTTTAAATTCTTTAAATAAGGCAATATATTGTTCGAAAATTGTTGGAGAGAGGGTTTTTATATAAGCTTGCCATACTTTATTTCTCTTGTTTCGAAGAGATTTTAGCTCTTGTGTGTACCAAGGGTGACAAAAATGAGTGTTTTTAGATATTTTTATAGGTACACAATTTCTTAAGAAATAGTTTCTTTACAATTTCCACCAAAATCAAAGTATGCAAACAAAATTATTCGGTAAATTCTATCTACTTTTTGATTTTTGTAAACATGGAAGCGTCGCAACAATTTGCCAAACTCTCATTAGTTGTGTTCGTTGAATTTTACCAATTTTACCCATTGTCAACAAAAAAAAACTAGGTTTTTTGGTTCGCACAAAGGTAGGTTTTGTGTTGTTGACAAAAAGAAAGAAACAAAAAACATTTGTTTCCGAAATTATAACTTGAAATTTGTTGCTTTTGGTACATTCATTTACATTTGACAACACACATGTCAATTTGTTTTCCTCAACTCGTCCCAGCAAAATACCTAGATCTACTTCAGGGCAAGTTGAGGGCGACCCCAGGTGTCAAAAAAACAGAGAATTTGTTACCCAAGTCGAGTTGAGGTTTTTCAAAAAACGCTTTGGGGCTACTTCAGGGCGACCCCAGGGCGAGGGTATAATTTCTCAATAGTGCATTTTTTTTTCATTTTTGTTTGTGTAATTCTAAAAACAAGTTTCTTTTTTTTTTTTTTTTTACACTAGCAGATCTATTTTCAAATGGAGCTTAAAGCAAGCATCAACATATGAAAGAAAGATTTGCTAACACATATAATGTGTCCCAATGGCTCATCACTTAGTGCAGGTGTTAGTTGTTAGTAAGCACAAAGGCACAAAAACAAAAACACATGCACATAAATACAACATAAATACATTATTACAATACAACACAGAAACAATTATGATCGTGGAGCACTGGTTCTTAGGAGAGTTTTTAAATCATTTCTATTTAAATTAAAGTCTATAAGACTCTCATTCAAGTTATAAAACTTACTCATCCGTGTGAGAGGCTAATGCATGCCATAATTATTTCTGTGGAGTTCAATATTCAAAAGTTCAGATCTTCGCAGGTGGTAGTGGTAATAACTCCGCGGTAGTTTAAGCCAATAGAAGCTAACAGGTCCGAAGCATCAATTTGTCCGCTGATAAGTTGATGAAGAAAAATTAAATCATTATTTACCCTTCGTTGGTGTAAAGATTGAATCTGCAAAAGCTGTATCCGATGTTCATAAGGTGGCAGATTATAAGGATCGGCCCAAGGAAGGCCTTTAAGAGCAAATCAAATTATGCTGCACTGATTCAATACGGTTCTTACGGATTTCATAAAAAGGAGTCGATACTTGTGAGGCATATTCAAGATGAGGCCTAACGTAGCAGTTGTACAATGAGAGAGTGACGAACGGATCGTTAAATTCTTTTGCCCACCGTTTTATGAATCCAAGCATAGAGTTCGCTTTATTTACCATAAAATTAATATGTTCAGAAAATTCTAGATTAGCACTAAAATTTACACCTAAGTCTTTGAAACTAACCACGCGACAGATTTTATTTTGAGATATACAATATTCAAAGAAACTTGGGGATCTTTTCTTTGAGAAGGTCATTGTTTGGCATTTTTTAGGGTTAAGAGTTAACCCGTTTTTATAACACCATAAAGTGAAACTATTGACATCAGCCTGCAGAAGATTGTAGTCATTAGGAGATTTGATTGTATTAAAAATTTTCATATCATCTGCAAATATGAGAATCTCACTAAAGCGTATACAAGATTAAACGTCATTTATAGCAAGAATGAATAAAAATGGGCCCAAATGACTTCCCTGGGGTACGCCTGAATGGGCAAAGAAAGTATTTGAAAGGGAGTTTCTAAATTTGACCTGGTAAGATCTATTTTTAAGGTACGGTTTGATCCACGAAATAAAAAGAGTAGGGAAACCGTAAGCTTGGAGTTTAAAAACAATAATATCATGGCTGAGTTGGTCAAATGCTTAAGAAAAATCTGTGTATATGCAATCAACTTCATTACCTTTTTCTAATGCATTTGAACAATTATGCAAGAAGGTAAGAAGGTTTGTAACAGTAGACCTTTTCTGCACAAAGCCATGTTGCTGTTTACAAATAATGTTTTTACCAAAAAATTAAAGGCTTTCACTTACAACCTGTTCAAAAAGCTTTGGAACACATGACAATTTAGAAATGGGTCTATAGTTATTAATGTCAAATTTATCACCCTTTTTAAAAACAGGAGTGAGAAATGATTTCTTCCAGAAGGACGGAAATTTTCCAGCTTTTAGAGAGGGCTCAAACAAAAATTGCAAGGGCTGCACTAATACATCACTACATTTTTTCAGAACAATTGGGGGTAAACCGTCAGGGCCATAAGAGTAATCGTCATTTAAGGATGACAAAAAATGCAAAACTCTATCTTGTGTCACAGGAATATTGTTAAAATAAACTTGCGGGTAGCTGTTCACGTCTTAAAAAAAATCTATCTCAACACTTCCATGACTATCAACAAATGAGTTAAGAAAATTATTTGCAAACGAGTTGCAAATATCACTGGGATTTTGTACGGAAGTGTTCTCATATAAAAACTTGCTGGGAAGCCATCCGAATTTTTTTTCGAGTTAACAAAATGCCAAAAACTTTTAGGATCCTGTTTTAGAGAAGCCCACATTTCGTTAACGTAATTGGTGTACAACAATTTTGAAAGTTTTAAATTCTTCAAATAAGGCAATATATTGTTCGAAAATTGTTGGAGAGAGGGTTTTTATATAAGCTTGCCATACTTTATTTCTCTTGTTTCGAAGAGATTTTAGCTCTTGCGTGTACCAAGGGTGACAAAAATGAGTGTTTTTAGATATTTTTATAGGTACACAATTTCTTAAGAAATAGTTTCTTTATAATTTCCACCAAATCAAAGTATGCAAACAAAATTATTCGGTAAATTCTATCTACTTTTTTGATTTTTGTAAACATGGAAGCGTCGCAACAATTTGCCAAACTCTCATTAGTTGTGTTCGTTGAATTTTACCAATTTTACCCATTGTCAACAAAAAAAACTAGGTTTTTTGGTTCGCACAAAGGTAGGTTTTGTGTTGTTGACAAAAAGAAAGAAACAAAAAACATTTGTTTCCGAAATTATAACTTGAAATTTGTTGCTTTTGGTACATTCATTTACATTTGACAACACACATGTCAATTTGTATTCCTCAACTCGTCCCAGCAAAATACCTAGATCTACTTCAGGGCAAGTTGAGGGCGACCCCAGGTGTCAAAAAAACAGAGAATTTGTTACCCAAGTCGAGTTGAGGTTTTTCAAAAAACGCTTTGGGGCGACTTCAGGGCGAGGGTATAATTTCTCAATAGTGCATTTTTTTTTTCATTTTTGTTTGTGTAATTCTAAAAACAAGTTTCTTTTTTTTTTTTTTTTTTTACACTATCAGATCTATTTTCAAATGGAGCTTAAAGCAAGCATCAACATATGAAAGAAAGATTTGCTAACACATATAATGTGTCCCAATGGCTCATCACTTAGTGCAGGTGTTAGTTGTTAGTAAGCACAAAGGCACAAAAACAAAAACACATGCACATAAATACAACATAAATACATTATAACAATACAACACAGAAACAATTATGATCGTGGAGCACTGGTTCTAAAGAGTTTTTAAATTATTTCTATTTAAATTAAAGTCTATAAGGCTCTCATTCAAGTTATAAAACTTACTCATCCGTGTGAGAGGCTAATGCATGCCATAATTAGTTCTGTGGAGTTCAATATTCAAAAGTTCAGATCTTCGCAGGTGGTAGTGGTAATACCCTCCGCGGTAGTTTAAGCCAATAGAAGCTAACAGGTCCGAAGTATCAATTTTTCCGCTGATAAGTTGATGAAGCAAAATTAAATCATTATTTACCCTTCGTTGGTGTAAAGATTGAATCTGCAAAAGCTGTATCCGATGTTCATAAGGTGGCAGATTATAAGGATCGGCCCAAGGAAGGCCTTTAAGAGCAAAGCGAATTATGCTGCACTGATTCAATACGGTTCTTATGGATTTCATAAAAAGGAGTCGATACTTGTGAGGCATATTCAAGATGAGGCCTAACGTAACAGTTGTACAATGAGAGAGTGAACGGATCGTTAAATTCTTTTGCCCACCGTTTTATGAATCCAAGCATAGAGTTCGATTTATTTACCATAAAATTAATACGTTCAGAAAATTCTAGATTAGCACTAAAATTTACACCTAAGTCTTTGAAACTAACCACGCGACAGATTTTATTTTGAGATATACAATATTCAAAGAAACTTGGGGATCTTTTCTTTGAGAAGGTCATTGTTTGGCATTTTTTAGGGTTAAGAGTTAACCCGTTTTTATAACACCATACACTGAAACTATTGACATCAGCCTGCAGAAGATTGTGGTCATTATGAGATTTGATTGTATTAAAAATTTTCATATCATCTGCAAATATGAGAATATCATATCATCTGCAAATATGAAACGTCATTTATAGCAAGAATGAATAAAAATGGGCCCAAATGACTTCCCTGGGGTACGCCTGAATGGGCAAAGAAAGTATTTGAAAGGGAGTTTCTAAATTTGACCTGGTAAGATCTATTTTTAAGGTACGGTTTGATCCACGAAATAAAAAGAGTAGGGAAACCGTAAGCTTGGAGTTTAAAAACAATAATATCATGGCTGAGTTGGTCAAATGCTTTAGAAAAATCTGTGTATATGCAATCAACTTCATTACCTTTTTCTAATGCATTTGAACAATTATGCAAGAAGGTAAGAAGGTTTGTAACAGTAGACCTTTTCTGCACAAAGCCATGTTGCTGTTTACAAATAATGTTTTTACCAAAAAATTAAAGGCTTTCACTTACAAAAAGCTTTGGAACACATGACAATTTAGAAATGGGTCTATAGTTATTAATGTCAAATTTATCACCCTTTTTAAAAACAGGAGTGAGAAATGATTTCTTCCAGAAGGACGGAAATTTTCCAGCTTTTAGAGAGGGCTCAAACAAAAATTGCAAGGGCTGCACTAATACATCACTACATTTTTTCAGAACAATTGGGGGTAAACCGTCAGGGCCATAAGAGTAATCGTCATTTAAGGATGACAAAAAATGCAAAACTCTATCTTGTTTCACAGGAATATTGTTAAAATTAACTTGCGGGTAGCTGTTTCACGTCTTTAAAAAAATCTATCTCAACACTTCCATGACTACCAACAAATGAGTTACGAAAATTATTTGCAAACGAGTTGCATATATCACTGGGATTTTGTACGGAAGTGTTCTCATATAAAAAACTTGCTGGGACGCCATCCGAATTTTTTTTCGAGTTAACAAAGTACCAAAAACTTTTAGGATCCTGTTTTAAAGAAGCCCCCATTTCGTTAACGTAATTGGTGTACAACAATTTTGAAAGAGTTTTAAATTCTTTAAATAAGGCAATATATTGTTCGAAAATTGTTGGAGAGAGGGTTTTTATATAAGCTTGCCATACTTTATTTCTCTTGTTTCGAAGAGATTTTAGCTCTTGTGTGTACCAAGGGTGACAAAAATGAGTGTTTTTAGATATTTTTATAGGTACACAATTTCTTAAGAAATAGTTTCTTTACAATTTCCACCAAAATCAAAGTATGCAAACAAAATTATTCGGTAAATTCTATCTACTTTTTGATTTTTGTAAACATGGAAGCGTCGCAACAATTTGCCAAACTCTCATTAGTTGTGTTCGTTGAATTTTACCAATTTTACCCATTGTCAACAAAAAAAACTAGGTTTTTTGGTTCGCACAAAGGTAGGTTTTGTGTTGTTGACAAAAAGAAAGAAACAAAAAACATTTGTTTCCGAAATTATAACTTGAAATTTGTTGCTTTTGGTACATTCATTTACATTTGACAACACACATGTCAATTTGTTTTCCTCAACTCGTCCCAGCAAAATACCTAGATCTACTTCAGGGCAAGTTGAGGGCGACCCCAGGTGTCAAAAAAACAGAGAATTTGTTACCCAAGTCGAGTTGAGGTTTTTCAAAAAACGCTTTGGGGCTACTTCAGGGCGACCCCAGGGCGAGGGTATAATTTCTCAATAGTGCATTTTTTTTTCATTTTTGTTTGTGTAATTCTAAAAACAAGTTTCTTTTTTTTTTTTTTTTTTACACTATCAGATCTATTTTCAAATGGAGCTTAAAGCAAGCATCAACATATGAAAGAAAGATTTGCTAACACATATAATGTGTCCCAATGGCTCATCACTTAGTGCAGGTGTTAGTTGTTAGTAAGCACAAAGGCACAAAAACAAAAACACATGCACATAAATACAACATAAATACATTATTACAATACAACACAGAAACAATTATGATCGTGGAGCACTGGTTCTTAGGAGAGTTTTTAAATCATTTCTATTTAAATTAAAGTCTATAAGACTCTCATTCAAGTTATAAAACTTACTCATCCGTGTGAGAGGCTAATGCATGCCATAATTATTTCTGTGGAGTTCAATATTCAAAAGTTCAGATCTTCGCAGGTGGTAGTGGTAATAACTCCGCGGTAGTTTAAGCCAATAGAAGCTAACAGGTCCGAAGCATCAATTTGTCCGCTGATAAGTTGATGAAGAAAAATTAAATCATTATTTACCCTTCGTTGGTGTAAAGATTGAATCTGCAAAAGCTGTATCCGATGTTCATAAGGTGGCAGATTATAAGGATCGGCCCAAGGAAGGCCTTTAAGAGCAAATCAAATTATGCTGCACTGATTCAATACGGTTCTTACGGATTTCATAAAAAGGAGTCGATACTTGTGAGGCATATTCAAGATGAGGCCTAACGTAGCAGTTGTACAATGAGAGAGTGACGAACGGATCGTTAAATTATTTTGCCCACCGTTTTATGAATCCAAGCATAGAGTTCGCTTTATTTACCATAAAATTAATATGTTCAGAAAATTCTAGATTAGCACTAAAATTTACACCTAAGTCTTTGAAACTAACCACGCGACAGATTTTATTTTGAGATATACAATATTCAAAGAAACTTGGGGATCTTTTCTTTGAGAAGGTCATTGTTTGGCATTTTTTAGGGTTAAGAGTTAACCCGTTTTTATAACACCATAAAGTGAAACTATTGACATCAGCCTGCAGAAGATTGTAGTCATTAGGAGATTTGATTGTATTAAAAATTTTCATATCATCTGCAAATATGAGAATCTCACTAAAGCGTATACAAGATTAAACGTCATTTATAGCAGGAATGAATAAAAATGGGCCCAAATGACTTCCCTGGGGTACGCCCGAATGGGCAAAGAAAGTATTTGAAAGGGAGTTTCTAAATTTGACCTGGTAAGATCTATTTTTAAGGTACGGTTTGATCCACGAAATAAAAAGAGTAGGGAAACCGTAAGCTTGGAGTTTAAAAACAATAATATCATGGCTGAGTTGGTCAAATGCTTTAGAAAAATCTGTGTATATGCAATCAACTTCATTACCTTTTTCTAATGCATTTGAACAATTATGCAAGAAGGTAAGAAGGTTTGTAACAGTAGACCTTTTCTGCACAAAGCCATGTTGCTGTTTACAAATAATGTTTTTACCAAAAAATTAAAGGCTTTCACTTACAACCTGTTCAAAAAGCTTTGGAACACATGACAATTTAGAAATGGGTCTATAGTTATTAATGTCAAATTTATCACCCTTTTTAAAAACAGGAGTGAGAAATGATTTCCTCCAGAAGGACGGAAATTTTCCAGCTTTTAGAGAGGGCTCAAACAAAAATTGCAAGGGCTGCACTAATACATCACTACATTTTTTCAGAACAATTGGGGGTAAACCGTCAGGGCCATAAGAGTAATCGTCATTTAAGGATGACAAAAAATGCAAAACTCTATCTTGTTTCACAGGAATTTTGTTAAAATTAACTTGCGGGTAGCTGTTCACGTCTTAAAAAAAATCTATCTCAACACTTCCATGACTATCAACAAATGAGTTAAGAAAATTATTTGCAAACGAGTTGCAAATATCACTGGGATTTTGTACGGAAGTGTTCTCATATAAAAACTTGCTGGGAAGCCATCCGAATTTTTTTTCGAGTTAACAAAATGCCAAAAACTTTTAGGATCCTGTTTTAGAGAAGCCCACATTTCGTTAACGTAATTGGTGTACAACAATTTTGAAAGTTTTAAATTCTTCAAATAAGGCAATATATTGTTCGAAAATTGTTGGAGAGAGGGTTTTTATATAAGCTTGCCATACTTTATTTCTCTTGTTTCGAAGAGATTTTAGCTCTTGCGTGTACCAAGGGTGACAAAAATGAGTGTTTTTAGATATTTTTATAGGTACACAATTTCTTAAGAAATAGTTTCTTTATAATTTCCACCAAATCAAAGTATGCAAACAAAATTATTCGGTAAATTCTATCTACTTTTTTGATTTTTGTAAACATGGAAGCGTCGCAACAATTTGCCAAACTCTCATTAGTTGTGTTCGTTGAATTTTACCAATTTTACCCATTGTCAACAAAAAAAACTAGGTTTTTTGGTTCGCACAAAGGTAGGTTTTGTGTTGTTGACAAAAAGAAAGAAACAAAAAACATTTGTTTTCGAAATTATAACTTGAAATTTGTTGCTTTTGGTACATTCATTTACATTTGACAACACACATGTCAATTTGTATTCCTCAACTCGTCCCAGCAAAATACCTAGATCTACTTCAGGGCAAGTTGAGGGCGACCCCAGGTGTCAAAAAAACAGAGAATTTGTTACCCAAGTCGAGTTGAGGTTTTTCAAAAAACGCTTTGGGGCGACTTCAGGGCGACCCCAGGGCGAGGGTATAATTTCTCAATAGTGCATTTTTTTTTCATTTTTGTTTGTGTAATTCTAAAAACAAGTTTTTTTTTTTTTTTTACACTATCAGATCTATTTTCAAATGGAGCTTAAAGCAAGCATCAACATATGAAAGAAAGATTTGCTAACACATATAATGTGTCCCAATGGCTCATCACTTAGTGCAGGTGTTAGTTGTTAGTAAGCACAAAGGCACAAAAACAAAAACACATGCACATAAATACAACATAAATACATTATTACAATACAACACAGAAACAATTATGATCGTGGAGCACTGGTTCTTAGGAGAGTTTTTAAATCATTTCTATTTAAATTAAAGTCGATAAGGCTCTCATTCAAGTTATAAAACTTACTCATCCGTGTGAGAGGCTAATGCATGCCATAATTAGTTCTGTGGAGTTCAATATTCAAAAGTTCAGATCTTCGCAGGTGGTAATACCCTCCGCGGTAGTTTAAGCCAATAGAAGCTAACAGGTCCGAAGCATCAATTTGTCCGCTGATAAGTTGATGAAGAAAAAGTAAATCATTATTCACCCTTCGTTGGTGTAAAGATTGAATCTGCAAAAGCTGTATCCGATGTTCATAAGGTGGCAGATTATAAGGATCGGCCCAAGGAAGGCCTTTAAGAGCAAATCGAATTATGCTGCACTGATTCAATACGGTTCTTTTGGATTTCATAAAAAGGAGTCGATACTTGTGAGGCATATTCAAGATGAGGCCTAACGTAGCAGTTGTACAATGAGAGAGTGACGTACGGATCGTTAAATTCTTTTGCCGTTTTATGAAGCATAGAGTTCGCTTTATTTACCATAAAATTAATATGTTCAGAAAATTCTAGATTAGCACTAAAATTTACACCTAAGTCTTTGAAACTAACCACGCGACAGATTTTATTTTGAGATATACAATATTCAAAGAAACTTGGGGATCTTTTCTTTGAGAAGGTCATTGTTTGGCATTTTTTAGGGTTAAGAGTTAACCCGTTTTTATAACACCATAGAGTGAAACTATTGACATCAGCCTGCAGAAGATTGTGGTCATTAGGAGATTTGATTGTATTAAAAATTTTCATATCATCTGCAAATATGAGAATCTTACTAAAGTGTATACAAGATTAAACGTCATTTATAGCAAGAATGAATAAAAATGGGCCCAAATGACTTCCCTGGGGTACGCCTGAATGGGCAAAGAAAGTATTTGAAAGGGAGTTTCTAAATTTGACCTGGTAAGATCTATTTTTAAGGTACGGTTTGATCCACGAAATAAAAAGAATAGGGAAACCGTAAGCTTGGAGTTTAAAAACAATAATATCATGGCTGAGTTGGTCAAATGCTTTAGAAAAATCTGTGTATATGCAATCAACTTCATTACCTTTTTCTAACGCATTTGAACAATTATGCTAGAAGGTAAGAAGGTTTGTAACAGTAGACCTTTTCTGCACAAAGCCATGTTGCTGTTTACAAATAATGTTTTTACCAAAAAATTAAAGGCTTTCACATACAACCTGTTCAAAAAGCTTTGGAACACATGACAATTTAGAAATGGGTCTATAGTTATTAATGTCAAATTTATCACCCTTTTTAAAAACAGGAGTGAGAAATGATTTCTTCCAGAAGGACGGAAATTTTCCAGCTTTTAGAGAGGGCTCAAACAAAAATTGCAAGGGCTGCACTAATACATCACTACATTTTTTCAGAACAATTGGGGGTAAACCGTCAGGGCCATAAGAGTAATCGTCATTTAAGGATGACAAAAAATGCAAAACTCTATGTTGTTTCACGGGAATTTTGTTAAAATTAACTTGCGGGTAGCTGTTCACGTCTTAAAAAAAATCTATCTCAACACTTCCATGACTATCAACAAATGAGTTAAGAAAATTATTTGCAAACGAGTTGCAAATATCACTGGGATTTTGTACGGAAGTGTTCTCATATAAAAACTTGCTGGGAAGCCATCCGAATTTTTTTTCGAGTTAACAAAATGCCAAAAACTTTAAGGATCCTGTTTTAAAGAAGCCCACATTTCGTTAACGTAATTGGTGTACAACAATTTTGAAAGTTTTAAATTCTTCAAATAAGGCAATATATTGTTCGAAAATTGTTGGAGAGAGGGTTTTTATATAAGCTTGCCATACTTTATTTCTCTTGTTTCGAAGAGATTTTAGCTCTTGCGTGTACCAAGGGTGACAAAAATGAGTGTTTTTAGATATTTTTATAGGTACACAATTTCTTAAGAAATAGTTTCTTTATAATTTCCACCAAATCAAAGTATGCAAACAAAATTATTCGGTAAATTCTATCTACTTTTTTGATTTTTGTAAACATGGAAGCGTCGCAACAATTTGCCAAACTCTCATTAGTTGTGTTCGTTGAATTTTACCAATTTTACCCATTGTCAACAAAAAAAAACTAGGTTTTTTGGTTCGCACAAAGGTAGGTTTTGTGTTGTTGACAAAAAGAAAGAAACAAAAAACATTTGTTTCCGAAATTATAACTTGAAATTTGTTGCTTTTGGTACATTCATTTACATTTGACAACACACATGTCAATTTGTATTCCTCAACTCGTCCCAGCAAAATACCTAGATCTACTTCAGGGCAAGTTGAGGGCGACCCCAGGTGTCAAAAAAACAGAGAATTTGTTACCCAAGTCGAGTTGAGGTTTTTCAAAAAACGCTTTGGGGCGACTTCAGGGCGAGGGTATAATTTCTCAATAGTGCATTTTTTTTTTTCATTTTTGTTTGTGTAATTCTAAAAACAAGTTTCTTTTTTTTTTTTTTTTTTACACTATCAGATCTATTTTCAAATGGAGCTTAAAGCAAGCATCAACATATGAAAGAAAGATTTGCTAACACATATAATGTGTCCCAATGGCTCATCACTTAGTGCAGGTGTTAGTTGTTAGTAAGCACAAAGGCACAAAAACAAAAACACATGCACATAAATACAACATAAATACATTATAACAATACAACACAGAAACAATTATGATCGTGGAGCACTGGTTCTAAAGAGTTTTTAAATTATTTCTATTTAAATTAAAGTCTATAAGGCTCTCATTCAAGTTATAAAACTTACTCATCCGTGTGAGAGGCTAATGCATGCCATAATTAGTTCTGTGGAGTTCAATATTCAAAAGTTCAGATCTTCGCAGGTGGTAGTGGTAATACCCTCCGCGGTAGTTTAAGCCAATAGAAGCTAACAGGTCCGAAGTATCAATTTTTCCGCTGATAAGTTGATGAAGCAAAATTAAATCATTATTTACCCTTCGTTTGTGTAAAGATTGAATCTGCAAAAGCTGTATCCGATGTTCATAAGGTGGCAGATTATAAGGATCGGCCCAAGGAAGGCCTTTAAGAGCAAATCAAATTATGCTGCACTGATTCAATACGGTTCTTACGGATTTCATAAAAAGGAGTCGATACTTGTGAGGCATATTCAAGATGAGGCCTAACGTAGCAGTTGTACAATGAGAGAGTGACGAACGGATCGTTAAATTATTTTGCCCACCGTTTTATGAATCCAAGCATAGAGTTCGCTTTATTTACCATAAAATTAATATGTTCAGAAAATTCTAGATTAGCACTAAAATTTACACCTAAGTCTTTGAAACTAACCACGCGACAGATTTTATTTTGAGATATACAATATTCAAAGAAACTTGGGGATCTTTTCTTTGAGAAGGTCATTGTTTGGCATTTTTTAGGGTTAAGAGTTAACCCGTTTTTATAACACCATAAAGTGAAACTATTGACATCAGCCTGCAGAAGATTGTAGTCATTAGGAGATTTGATTGTATTAAAAATTTTCATATCATCTGCAAATATGAGAATCTCACTAAAGCGTATACAAGATTAAACGTCATTTATAGCAAGAATGAATAAAAATGGGCCCAAATGACTTCCCTGGGGTACGCCTGAATGGGCAAAGAAAGTATTTGAAAGGGAGTTTCTAAATTTGACCTGGTAAGATCTATTTTTAAGGTACGGTTTGATCCACGAAATAAAAAGAAGAGGGAAACCGTAAGCTTGGAGTTTAAAAACAATAATATCATGGCTGAGTTGGTCAAATGCTTTAGAAAAATCTGTGTATATGCAATCAACTTCATTACCTTTTTCTAATGCATTTGCAAGAAGGTAAGAAGGTTTGTAACAGTAGACCTTTTCTGCACAAAGCCATGTTGCTGTTTACAAATAATGTTTTTACCAAAAAATTAAAGGCTTTCACATACAACCTGTTCAAAAAGCTTTGGAACACATGACAATTTAGAAATGGGTCTATAGTTATTAATGTCAAATTTATCACCCTTTTTAAAAACAGGAGTGAGAAATGATTTCTTCCAGAAGGACGGAAATTTTCCAGCTTTTAGAGAGGGCTCAAACAAAAATTGCAAGGGCTGCTCTAATACATCACTACATTTGTTTAGAACAATTGGGGGTAAACCGTCAGGGCCATAAGAGTAATCGTCATTTAAGGATGACAAAAAATGCAAAACTCTATCTTGTTTCACAGGAATATTGTTAAAATTAACTTGCGGGTAGCTGTTCACGTCTTTAACAAAATCTATCTCAACACTTCCATGACTATCAACAAATGAGTTAAGAAAATTATTTGCAAACGAGTTGCAAATATCACTGGGATTTTGTACGGAAGTGTTCTCATATAAAAAACTTGCGGGAAGCCATCCGAATTTTTTTTCGAGTTAACAAAATGCCAAAAACTTTTAGGATCCTGTTTTAAAGAAGCCCCCATTTCGTTAACGTAATTGGTGTACAACAATTTTGAAAGAGTTTTAAATTCTTCAAATAAGGCAATATATTGTTCGAAAATTGTTGGAGAGAGGGTTTTTATATGAGCTTGCCATACTTTATTTCTCTTGTTTCGAAGAGATTTTAGCTCTTGTGTGTACCAAGGGTGACAAAAATGAGTGTTTTTAGATATTTTTATAGGTACACAATTTCTTAAGAAATAGTTTCTTTATAATTTCCACCAAAATCAAAGTATGCAAACAATATTATTTGGTAAATACTATCTACTTTTTGATTTTTGTAAACATGGAAGCGTCGCAACAATTTGCCAAACTCTCATTAGTTGTGTTCGTTGAATTTTACCAATTTTACCCATTGTCAACAAAAAAAACTAGGTTTTTTGGTTCGCACAAAGGTAGGTTTTGTGTTGTTGACAAAAAGAAAGAAACAAAAAACATTTGTTTCCGAAATTATAACTTGAAATTTGTTGCTTTTGGTACATTCATTTACATTTGACAACACACAATATGTCAATTTGTTTTCCTCAACTCGTCCCAGCAAAATACCTAAATCTACTTCAGGGCAAGTTGAGGGCGACCCCAGGTGTCAAAAAAAACAGAGAATTTGTTACCCAAGTCGAGTTGAGGTTTTTCAAAAAACGCTTTGGGGCGACTTCAGGGCGACCCCAGGGCGAGGGTATAATTTCTCAATAGTGCATTTTTTTTTTCATTTTTGTTTGTGTAATTCTAAAAACAAGAGTTTTTTTTTTTTTTTACACTATCAGATCTATTTTCAAATGGAGCTTAAAGCAAGCATCAACATATGAAAGAAAGATTTTCTAACACAATGTGTCCCAATGGCTCATCACTTAGTGCAGGTGTTAGTTGTTAGTAAGCACAAAGGCACAAAAACAAAAACACATGCACATAAATACAACATAAATACATTATTACAATACAACACAGAAACAATTATGATCGTGGAGCACTGGTTCTAAAGAGAGTTTTTAAATTATTTCTATTTAAATTAATAAAGGCTCTCATTCAAGTTATAAAACTTACTCATCCATGTGAGAGGCTAATGCATGCCATAATTAGTATTTTTGTATTTTATTTTAATAACGCTTAGCTTACACTGTAAGATATAGTATCTTTTTTATAGTGTAGCTTTATGAAGGTAAAAAACAAAAGTTAAACAGCTGCTATAAATGAATAAATTACATTAAATGTTGTACTTTAGAATTAATTATACAATACTTAGATGAATCTTTAGTTGCTTTTTAATTAGAGTCGTGCTATTTATGCTTCTTATTTGTCGCGGCAATAAATTCCATAAACGTGTGGAGTTGACAAAAAACTGTCGTTCAGATGTGACACAAGTAAATCGTGGGATCAGTAGAAGACACGATCTATTTGAATTTAAAAATGTGATTTCTTTGTACAGATCGGTAGGGTGGAGGGTTAGAAGTATATCCGAAAACAAAGTTAGGGCCCGATATTTTAAAAAGTTTTCAAACGACATTCCGAGGAGTAGTAAAACATGCTGTGAAACACAGTCAAAGCGTCGAAGTCCATATGCATATCGTGTTGCACTATTGAACGCTACGATGAGTTTTCTTTTACTTTCATAGTTTAAGTTACAGAAAATTTCACAGCCATAAGTAAGTAAGGGTAAAATCAGAGTTTTAACAAGTAAAATTCGTATTTTTAAAGGTGTATAGTATTGTGTACACCAAAGAGAGCGAAGAACGCCGTATGTTTTACCAACAATATAGTTAATGTGATTTTTCCAGGTCAGGCTGCTATTAAAAATAACACCTAGGTTTTTCGCTGATTCAACGTATTCGATGGCGGAGTTGTTTAACATAATTGAAGGAAAATAAGATACATCAATCTTGCTCTTTGATATCACAATGCATTTAGACTTTTTCGGATTAAGAATCAAACCATTTTTGTACGACCAGCGCTCAATTTCTTCAAGGTCTTCGTTTAAGCAGGAAGCTGTGTGTTCAATTAGCCCCAATGGACAACTGATATACAACTGAGCATCATCCGCGTATAAACGTATTGAGCAATTTTTAATAATTGTAGGGAGCTCATTAACATAGAGGGAAAAAAGCAGAGGGCCAAGAATAGATCCCTGAGGGACACCATTTGCAATTGGTAGGAAACTAGAAAGGACTTTAATAAGTTCAACTGCTTGCATTCTTGTACTCAATCAAGCTAACAGCACTGGGAGAAAAGTTGTATAAACTGGAAAGTTTTTTACAAAGTATAGAATGGTTGACCATATCAAAAGCCTTAGAAAAGTCGAGGAGTACTAAAAACGTTATATTTTCATGGTCGATAGCTTTTCTTATATCCTCAGAAACACTAATAATTGCAGTGATGCAACTATTTTTCTTTCGAAAACCGGATTGTTTTGAAGTTAATAAATTTTCTCGGCTAAGGTAGTTACTAATTTGCTTTTGAATAATTTTTTCACATACCTTCGATAAAAATGGTAATATGGAAATTGGCCGAAATTCATCACCTCTCGATGTTTTTGGTACAGGTACAACTTTTGAAAATTTCCATTGAATAGGAAACTCACTAGTTAAAATAATAAAATTGAATATATGAGTGATAAATGGTAAAAGCACCGGCAAAAGAATTTTCAGAAACGATGGGTGAATTCCATCAAGTCCAACGGAATTAGATTTAATTGAGAGGATATTTTCTACAATATCTTCAGGAGAAATTGTAGAAAAATTTAACGTTCTCATTCCTGAAAAAACTCTGTTATAATCAGTGGATGAATTGTCACTAGGAAGATCATAAGTTAAAACAGAGTTGGTTACGAATGTTTGATTCAGCATATTGATATCCACATCTGCAGTCGATTCACTTCGAGATTTACCAATCCCAATATTTTTAAGATTTTACCATATTTGTTTGCAATTTTGGGAATCATTAAAACGGGTAGAAAATAAGTTGACTTTTGCATTACGAATAGCTTATACAGTTTTGTTACGTAGAGAACAAAATTGTTGATGAAAACTATCAATACGGAACCGTTTCCAGCGCTTATATGCCCGGTCGCGCTGTTGTATAAGAGTTTGAATTTCATGTGTGAACCAAGGTTTTATGTGTGGAACACAGCTTTTGGTTTTTAATGGCACATGCATTTCAAACAACCTACAAATATTTTCATTGAGAAATTCAACCTGTTCACTAGACGAAGACTTTGCCAATATAATGTCCCAATTTGTGCTACGTACCTCAGAGTTAAGTGAGGCATAGTTAATGTGCTTAAAATCTCTAAATTGAATATCAACTTGAAAATCGAACGTTAGGAATATAAGGTCATGCTTCGAAAAGGCAGGTGCTGATAATTGGTCATAAATGACAACTTTACTTTTGCTCCTAACAAGAAATAAATCCAACAGTGTAGGTTCAAAACCAGAAAAATATGTAGGTACTAAAGTATTAACTACATGAATATTCAGAGAATCAAAATCATCAACCAATGTATTTTCTTGAAGAAGGTTACAGTTGAAATCACCGCACAGGACAATGTTTGGATATGAAACGGAAATTTGTTCTATAGAGGATATTAGTGGCGAAATACAAATGTACCTGTTTGGCCTGTATACAGTACCAAGAAAAAGCTTTTCAGTTCCATTGTACAACTCAACAAAAATAAATTCTATTTCACTATCATCAGCAGAGTAGTTCTTAAGTCTATATTGCACACCTTTCTCCACATGTATTGCAACGCCCCCACCTCTACAACGTTTTCTATCCACCCGAAAAACCTTATATCCATTAAGGGAACATAAACTATTATTTTGCTCAACCATTAGCCAAGTTTCGGATACACATATAACTTCAACCGCCGATTCTTCGAAAATGTTACGAAACTCATAAATTTTACACAGCAAACTTTGTGCATTTATATGACACAAACGAAGGCCAGCTTTTTGTCGACTTAAAACTCTTAACATGGTACGTAAATTACAAGCAGCCATAATAAAAAAAAATATACAGATAAACTGAGAGCATATTCGCAAAGAAAAATAATTAGCACAACAAAAAATAAATATTAACTTTAAAAAGTAAAAATGAAAATTATAATTCAAAAGAAAAAAGAAAATTAGAAAACAAAATTTTACAATGTAGGTAGCATATATAATTTATGAAAGAGAAAGAAAAACATTAATGCGTAGAGTTGGCATCCAAGTTTAAGTCTTCAATGCAATCGATAGGCAAAGCTGTTGCATTAGTGTGACGTTTTACATACACTATTCCTCGTGATGTGTACACAGATGATAAGAGTTTTTTTCTTTTTAGCCCCAGTGCATGTTGAAAGATGGTATAATTGTGTTTAGTCAAAGCTTCACGCATATACACAGAGTTCGTTGAATTAACATCGACATCTTGTAGGCAAAGCTCTCTCTGTTGTTGTTTGCGAAACAATGCAATTGATTTTAATACAAAATTTCGATCATACGGTGAGTTAAATTTCAGTAGAATTGGAGTGTCTCTGGACTCAGTGCGTGCAGGAGTGCGATAGATATTTCTTATTGTTGGCGGTTGGATTTGTAATGTATTGCAGAGCAGATTAAAAATGAATTTCAGATTCTCCTCAGTTAGTTCTGTGGAGTTCAATATTCAAAAGTTCAGATCTTCGCAGGTGGTAATGGTAATACCCTCCGCGGTAGTTTAAGCCAATAGAAGCTAACAGGTCCGAAGCATCAATTTGTCCGCTGATAAGTTGATGAAGAAAAATTAAATCATTATTTACCCTTCGTTGGTGTAAAGATTGAATCTGCAAAAGCTGTATCCGATGTTCATAAAGTGGCAGATTATAAGGATCGGCCCAAGGAAGGCCTTTAAGAGCAAAGCGAATTATGCTGCACTGATTCAATACGGTTCTTATGGATTTCATAAAAAGGAGTCGATACTTGTGAGGCATATTCAAGATAAGGCCTAACGTAGCAGTTGTACAATGAGAGAGTGACGTACGGATCGTTAAATTCTTTTGCCCACCGTTTTATGAATCCAAGCATAGAGTTCGCTTTATTTACCATAAAATTAATATGTTCAGAAAATTCTAGATTAGCACTAAAATTTACACCTAAGTCTTTGAAACTAACCACGCGACAGATTTTATTTTGAGATATACAATATTCAAAGAAACTTGGGGATCTTTTCTTTGAGAAGGTCATTGTTTGGCATTTTTTAGGGTTAAGAGTTAACCCGTTTTTATAACACCATACACTGAAACTATTGACATCAGCCTGCAGAAGATTGTGGTCATTAGGAGATTTGATTGTATTAAAAATTTTCATATCATCTGCAAATATGAGAATCTCACTAAAGCGTATACAAGATGAAACGTCATTAATAGCAAGAATGAATAAAAATGGGCCCAAATGACTTCCCTGGGATACGCCTGAATGGGCAAAGAAAGTATTTGAAAGGGAGTTTCTAAATTTGACCTGGTAAGATCTATTTTTAAGGTACGGTTTGATCCACGAAATAAAAAGAGTAGGGAAACCGTAAGCTTAATATCATTGCTGAGTTGGTCAAATGCTTTAGAAAAATCTGTGTATATGCAATCAACTTCATTACCTTTTTCTAATGCATTTGAACAATTATGCAAGAAGATAAGAAGGTTTGTAACAGTAGACCTTTTATGCACAAAGCCATGTTGCTGTTTACAAATAGTGTTTTTACCAAAAAATTAAAGGCTTTCACATACAACCTGTTCAAAAAGCTTTGGAACACATGACAATTTAGAAATGGGTCTATAGTTATTAATGTCAAATTTATCATCCTTTTTAAAAACAGGAGTGAGAAATGATTTCTTCCAGAAGGACGGAAATTTCCTAGAGAGGGCTCAAACAAAAATTGCAAGGGCTGCACTAATACATCACTACATTTTTTCAGAACAATTGGGGGTAAACCGTCAGGGCCATAAGAGTAGTCGTCATTTAAGGATGACAAAAAATGCAAAACTTTATCTTGTTTCACAGGAATATTGTTAAAATTAACTTGCGGGTAACTGTTCACGTCTTTAAAAAAATCTATATCAACACTTCCATGACTATCAACAAATGAGTTATGAAAATTAATTGCAAACGCGTTGCAAATATCACTGGGATTTTGTACGGAAGTCTTCTCATATAAAAAACTTGCTGGGAAGCCATCCGAATGTTTTTCGAGTTAACAAAATGTCAAAAACTTTTAGGATCCTGTTTTAAAGAAGCCCCCATTTCGTTAACGTAATTGGTGTACAACAATTTTGAAAGAGTTTTAAATTCTTCAAATAAGGCAATATATTGTTCGAAAATTGTTATAGAGAGGGTTTTTATATAAGCTTGCCATACTTTATTTCTCTTGTTTCGAAGAGATTTTAGCTCTTGTGTGTACCAAGGGTGACAAAAATGAGTGTTTTTAGATATTTTTATAGGTACACAATTTCTTAAGAAATAGTTTCTTTATAATTTCCACCAAAATCAAAGTATGCAAACAAAATTATTCGGTAAATAGGTATGAATTACGAAAAAATATTTTCAAAATCATAGGACTAGTTTTTGACAAAATCGATTATTTAAAACATTTATATAAGTAAATATACATGTTTTAAATTTAATTTTGTCTCAAAACTAAGTTTTATAAAAATTTGTCAACAAATTTTCAAAATATTGAACGAAAGATGTTTTAGAAAAATAATTTAATACTTAACAAAAATATTCCGTAATAAAACTGTCGTATTAATTTGAATTGCCAGTTTTATTTTAGGATAAATGCAGGCAATGTTACACGAACTTTCCTGCAAGTTTTGTTTCCACTATATCTGATTTAACATTATTCATTACATTGTTGTTGTTTTTGTTGCTATGTTTGATTCTTCTTTTTCTGCCGTTGGTGAGGGGTTGATTGTTGTCGTTTTGGAAGCAGCTGTAGCTAGGCGGCTTTCTGTTGCTCCTGGGCCATTTTTTGCCTGTTGCTTTCCAGAGAACCTAGAGTTTATTTTACTTTCTCTCTAAGCGCTCCTTGCTTTGTAAGTATGTATTCTATATATGTAGGTAGGCTAAGAAGTTACCTCGTTATGTTTAATTGTACTTTACCAATCTCCATAACAATGCATAAACATCGATAACCGATTGGTTCCAACTGCTTATAAACTTCAGTTCACCATCCTCTTCTCCTTTCGCTACCCTAAAAAGGACAAACAAACTTAGGACTTCAAAAATTACTTCAATTATTTCACTTACACTTGATGTTTTAAGTTTGAAATTGTTTATTAAATGATCTTTGAAATCGTTTGATTACTAGTGTTATTAATATCAAAAATACTGTCGATTGTTGGTTGAAGAATGTCTGCAGAGGTGGGCATTACAGGTAATACAATCTGTTTGAACGTTTGATTTTGTTTCTGCTCTATCAAATGCTTCTCTACATGACCTGAAATTTGTTTATATTTGTAATTAACATAATTAGTATACATATATCGAGATCTAAAGCATGCAGGTTACTTTTAAGATTCCCTCTAACGGCTCAGTTGATTCTTTTAAATTCGGGACAGATTTTAGACTTGACATTTAACACAAAATGGCATATACAGTTTTTCGATAAAGAACCGTTTATTGGTAGCTGCCACACAACTTGATCTCAACATTAGGCCATTTTTTTAAATTTCTTCAGAATTTAATAACTTTAATTTTTTTAGTCCCATAGTTTGCTACAAGAGCAAGTTCGGGCAATCCAGTCATGCATTTTATTTCATATCGTTTCAGCCGTTATCGAGCACGTCGAAATTCTTCTTGCTTACTTTTGAGCGCTCATACAGTCAATGAACGAAGAGATGTGCGAATGTTTGGTTGTGTGTGCACCGACCTACAGCCTAAAGGGTTTACCGATTTAGTTCAAATTTCGTATATAGCACTTTTTGGTGATTCCCTAGAAATGTTGTTGTTATTGCTATGTTTGATTCTTCTTTTCCTGCTGCTGGTGAGGGTTGATTGTTGTCGTTTTAGAGACTGTTGTAGCTGGGCCGCTTTCTGTTGCTCCTGTAGTTTTTTTTGCATGTTGCTTTCCAGAGCAACTAGACGTTATTTTACTTTTTCTCTACGCGCTTCTTCCTTACTTTTGAGCGCTCATACAATCAATGAGCGAAAAGATTTGCTTGAAAGGTGGGCAAGCGAAAACTTGTTAAACTGTGCAAAGGAAAAACAGTCTTCAAAAATTGCTTCAACTATTACACTTACATCTAAAACAATTTTATTTTGATGTTTTTAGTTGAAAATTGTTAATTAGTTGATCGTTGAAATCGTTGGATTACTTGTGTTATTAATATCAAAAATATTGTCGATTGTTGGTTGAAGAAGTTAATATTGCAGAGTTTAATATTATAATCTGTGTGAACGTTTGATTTTGTTTATGCTCTATCAAACGCCTCTCTACATGACCTGAAATTTGTTTATATTTATAATAAACATAATTAGTATATATATATGTGTGTTCTTTCATGTGACAAAAGTCGTGTTGTTTGAGATTAAATTCCAATGGGAAAGCGTGCTCGCAAGGAGCGGAAACATGTGGTTTAATGTTCAAATGCAAACTGTTTTCATATGCTTTTTGAGATGGGAAGACTGTAGGATTAAGATTTAGATATATTTATTAAGGAATTCATTACCCAGCAAGATACAATATCTTATAAGTTAGAGTAAATAAATAAGCAATACTTCTTATATTTAGGAACAATAATTGTGTTGCTTAGTTGACATTTGGTAGATAATTTAATTTTATGATAAACATTAATTTTATAAAGATTTAATTAAAATAATACAATAAAAAGTTAAATATATATATATATATATATATATATCAATCTACATTTTCAAATTTAATTTATAATTAAATTAAAAAAACAAACGGAATTCAGAAATAAACATCATCAGCATCACCACCATCTCCATCATCATCTAATTTTCTCAAAAAATTCTTTGAGTTTCTTTTCAATTACTTTGTGAGTCAAAGTGTGAGGTATCCACAAGCGCCACAAAGATCCTCACTCCTGAATCTGAATATTTGTCATATACAACTAGATCCGGAAGTGAGGCTTGATTTTTAATAATTTCATCTCTCCGTGACTGGTACTCAGCAGAATCGAAGACAACCTTTACGGAATTCTATATTAAACCGGAAGCCCACCAGTCAAATCTTTCAATAACATAAGCCATTTCTAGCACTGCTGCTAGACTTTCGAGCTCTGTCACCGTATAATGTTTTTGAGCCTTATTTAACTTTTTTGACATGAAAGGGTTTTTCATTGCCATCTGCATCCAATTGAAAGAGAACTCCCCCGACTCCTTCAGAGAACGCATAACACTGAATGGTGAACTCTTTTTTAAAATCCGCTTGAGTTAACACCGGCGCGGAAACTTCTTTCATTTTTTCGAACGCTTCCTTGGCTGCAGATGCCAATTCGAAACTCTTTTGCTTAATAATGTTACACTTTTGAATTAAAAAAAAACATTTTATGTTTCTTTCTTTTTTTTTTATTAATTTATTCACTTCCAAAAAACTTATTTTAAAATAACATTTTATTATTCTTATTATATTATATTATTGACTGTCTAAAGCTAGGCTGCACCTCATTGATAGAGTGCTCGAATTAGACTTCATTTACTTTATGAACCATTTCTACATGTAAGCTAATCTAAAAATGCTTTCCATGTGAAGGGTATGCATTTGTTTTCGAAATATTCATATTTCACTTTAATAAAAATGAAATACGAAAATCAATTTTATTAGTTGTTGATGTCAGGGGAAACGGGAGTGTATCCGTTGTGGATACCGTTTTGCTGTGCCAAACTTCAGAATTTAATAACTTTAATTTTTTTTAGTCCCATAGTTTGCTACAAGTTCGGGCAATCCAGTCATTCATTTTATTTCATATCGTTTCAGCAGTTATCGAGCAAGTCGAAATTCTTCTTGCTTACTTTTGAGCGCTCATACAGTCAATGAGCGAAGAGATGTGCGAATGTTTGGTTGTGTGTGCACCGACCTACAGCCTAAAGGGTTTACCGATTTAGTTCAAATTTCGTATATAGCACTTTTTGGTGATTCCCTAGGAATGTTGTTGTTATTGCTATGTTTGATTCTTCTTTTCCTGCTGCTGGTGAGGGTTGATTGTTGTCGTTTTAGAGACTGTTGTAGCTGGGCCGCTTTCTGTTGCTCCTGTAGCTTTTTTTGCATGTTGCTTTCAAGAGCAACTAGACGTTATTTTACTTTTTCTCTACGCGCTTCTTCCTTACTTTTGAGCGCTCATACAATCAACGAGCGAAAAGATTTGCTTGAAAGGTGGGCAAGCGAAAACTTGTTTAACTGTGCAAAGGAAAAACAGTCTTCAAAAATTGCTTCAACTATTACACTTACATCTAAAACAATTTTATTTTGATGCTTTTAGTTGAAAATTGTTAATTAGTTGATCGTTGAAATCGTTGGATTACTTGTGTTATTAATATCAAAAATATTGTCGATTGTTGGTTGAAGAAGTTAATATTGCAGAGTTTAATATTATAATCTGTGTGAACGTTTGATTTTGTTTATGCTCTATCAAACGCCTCTCTACATGACCTGAAATTTGTTTATATTTATAATAAACATAATTAGTATATATATATGTGTGTTCTTTCATGTGACAAAAGTCGTGTTGTTTGAGATTAAATTCCAATGGGAAAGCGTGCCCGCAAGGAGCGGAAACATGTGGTTTAATGTTCAAATGCAAACTGTTTTCATATGCTTGTTGAGATGGGAAGACTGTAGGATTAAGATTTAGATATATTTATTAAGGAATTCATTACCCAGCAAGATTCAATATCTTATAAGTTAGAGTAAATAAATAAGCAATACTTCTTATATTTAGGAACAATAATTGTGTCGCTTAGTTGACATTTGGTAGATAATTTAATTTTATAATAAACATTAATTTTATAAAGATTTTATTAAAATAATACAATAAAAAGTTAAAAATATATATATATATATATATATATATAAATAACAGAGTTAGATACAGAGTATATAGTATTCAATCTACATTTTCAAATTTAATTTATAATTAAATTAAAAAACAAACGGAATTCAGAAATAAACATCATCAGCATCACCACCATCTCCATCATCATCTAATTTTCTCAAAAAATTCTTTGAGTTTCTTTTCAATTACTTTGTGAGTCAAAGTGTGAGGTATCCACAAGCGCCACAAAGATCCTCACTCCTGAATTTGAATATTTGTCATATACAACTAGATCCGGAAGTGAGGCTTGATTTTTAATAATTTCATCTCTCCGTGACTGGTACTCAGCAGAATCGAAGACAACCTTTACGGAATTCTATATTAAACCGGAAGCCCACCAGTCAAATCTTTCAATAACATAAGCCATTTCTAGCACTGCTGCTAGACTTTCGAGCTCTGTCACCGTATAATGTTTTTGAGCCTTATTTAACTTTTTTGACATGAAAGCTATGGGTTTTTCATTGCCATCTGCATCAAATTGAAAGAGAACTCCTCCGATTCCTTCAGAGAACGCATTACACTGAATGGTGAACTCTTTTTTAAAATCCGCTTGAGTTAACACCGGCGCGAAAACTTCTTTCATTTTTTCGAACGCTTCCTTGGCTGCAGATGCCAATTCGAAACTCTTTTGCTTAATAATGTTACACTTTTGAATTAAAAAAAAACATTTTATGTTTCTTTCTTTTTTTTTATTAATTTATTCACTTCCAAAAAACTTATATTAAAATAACATTTTATTATTCTTATTATATTATATTATTGACTGTCTAAAGCTAGGCTGCACTTCATTGCTAGAGTGCTCGAATTAGACTTCATTTACTTTATGAACCATTTCTACATGTAAGCTAATCTAAAAATGCTTTCCATGTGAAGGGTATGCATTTGTTTTCGAAATATTCATATTTCACTTTAATAAAAATGAAATACGAAAATCAATTTTATTAGTTGTTGATGTCAGGGGAAACGGGAGTGTATCCGTTGTGGATACCGTTTTGCTGTGCCAAACTTCAGAATTTAATAACTTTAATTTTTTTTAGTCCCATAGTTTGCTACAAGAGCAAGTTCGGGCAATCCAGTCATGCATTTTATTTCATATCGTTTCAGCCGTTATCGAGCAAGTCGAAATTCTTCTTGCTTACTTTTGAGCGCTCATACAGTCAATGAGCGAAGAGATGTGCGAATGTTTGGTTGTGTGTGCACCGACCTACAGCCTAAAGGGTTTACCGATTTAGTTCAAATTTCGTATATAGCACTTTTTGGTGATTCCCTAGGAATGTTGTTGTTATTGCTATGTTTGATTCTTCTTTTCCTGCTGCTGGTGAGGGTTGATTGTTGTCGTTTTAGAGACTGTTATAGCTGGGCCGCTTTCTGTTGCTCCTGTAGCTTTTTTTGCATGTTGCTTTCCAGAGCAACTAGACGTTATTTTACTTTTTCTCTACGCGCTTCTTCCTTACTTTTGAGCGCTCATACAATCAATGAGCGAAAAGATTTGCTTGAAAGGTGGGCAAGCGAAAACTTGTTTAACTGTGCAAAGGAAAAACAGTCTTCAAAAATTGCTTCAACTATTACACTTACATCTAAAACAATTTTATTTTGATGCTTTTAGTTGAAAATTGTTAATTAGTTGATCGTTGAAATCGTTGGATTACTTGTGTTATTAATATCAAAAATATTGTCGATTGTTGGTTGAAGAAGTTAATATTGCAGAGTTTAATATTATAATCTGTGTGAACGTTTGATTTTGTTTATGCTCTATCAAACGCCTCTCTACATGACCTGAAATTTGTTCATATTTATAATAAACATAATTAGTATATACATATATATGTGTGTTCTTTCATGTGACAAAAGTCGTGTTGTTTGAGATTAAATTCCAATGGGAAAGCGTGCCCGCAAGGAGAGGAAACATGTGGTTTAATGTTCAAATGCAAACTGTTTTCACATGCTTTTTGAGATGGGAAGACTGTAGGATTAAGATTTAGATATATTTATAAAGGAATTCATTACCCAGCAAGATACAATATCTTATAAGTTAGAGTAAATAAATAAGCAATACTTCTTATATTTAGGAACAATAATTGTGTTGCTTAGTTGACATTTGGTAGATAATTTAATTTTATGATAAACATTAATTTTATAAAGATTTAATTAAAATAATACAATAAAAAGTTAAAACTATGTATATATATATATATATATATATATATATATATATATACATATATATATATATATATATATATATATATATATATATATATATATATATATATATAACAGAGTTAGATACAGAGTATATAGTATTCAATCTACATTTTCAAATTTAATTTATAATTAAATTAAAAAACAAACGGAATTCAGAAATAAACATCATCAGCATCACCACCATCTCCATCATCATCTAATTTTCTCAAAAAATTCTTTGAGTTTCTTTTCAATTACTTTGTGAGTCAAAGTGTGAGGTATCCACAAGCGCCACAAAGATCCTCACTCCTGAATCTGAATATTTGTCATATACAACTAGATCCGGAAGTGAGGCTTGATTTTTAATAATTTCATCCTTCCGTGACTGGTACTCAGCAGAATCGAAGACAACCTTTACGGAATTCTATATTAAACCGGAAGTCTTTAACCTCCAAACTTCATCTTGCAGCCGACCAGTCAAATCTTTCAATAACATAAGCCATTTCTAGCACTGCTGCTAGACTTTCGAGCTCTGTCACCGTATAATGTTTCTGAGCCTTATTTAACTTTTTTGACATGAAAGCTATGGGTTTTTCATTGCCATCTGCATCCAATTGAAAGAGAACTCCTCCGACTCCTTCAGAGAACGCATAACACTGAATGGTGAACTCTTTTTTAAAATCCGCTTGAGTTAACACCGGCGCGGAAACTAGGGCTTCTTTCATTTTTTCGAACGCTTCCTTGGCTGCAGATGCCAATTCGAAACTATTTTGCTTAATAATGTTACACTTTTGAATTAAAAAAAAAACATTTTATGTTTCTTTCTTTTTTTTTATTAATTTATTCACTTCCAAAAAACTTATTTTAAAATAACATTTTATTATTCTTATTATATTATATTATTGACTGTCTAAAGCTAGGCTGCACCTCATTGCTAGAGTGCTCGAATTAGACTTCATTTACTGTATGAACCATTCCTACATGTAAGCTAATCTAAAAATGCTTTCCATGTGAAGGGAATGCATTTGTTTTCGAAATATTCATATTTCACTTTAATAAAAATGAAATACGAATATCAATTTTATTAGTTGTTGATGTCAGGGGAAACGGGAGTGTATCCGTTGTGGATACCGTTTTGCTGTGCCAGCAAATTTGATGAGAAATAGTTGTTGTAAATTTTTGTGCTGTTAGGCAATAGGAGAATATGGGAATTGTTTGGACAAATGTTTAGATAATGTGCCGTTAGGCGAAGGGGAGTATTGGGCGTAACGGGGTTACCGTTATGGGTGAAGTCTGAGACGTAACTCCCCCCCTTTAGATTCTGCTCCGTAGAATCATTGTTTTTAATATTAAATTTAATTTTACTTTTTGTGATTCTTTTGTGGAACAGGTAATTATAAATACAATATTATAATATTATAAATTATCCATAAAGTTGTTTGTTTGTGGATATGTGCGTGGGCGCATACATATGTATATGTCTAAATATATGCATATATATGCGCGTTGTGAGCATGTGCATAGGCTTATGGCAAAAAAAAAAAAAAAAAAAGCTGCTGGTGGCTGTTCTAGTTTTAAGTTATTTTAAATTTTGTTTAAGTAGTTTTAAGTTATTTACGTATATTTACGTATATTTTAGTTTTATTTTGGTTAATTAAATTTTACTTAGGTAAAGGGTAGTTTTAAGTTTTTCATATAAAATAAATGTTATAGGAAAACGAGCTTTTCAGAATTTTCTCGTTTAGTTATAAGTGATATTGAAGTTTAATTTAAGTTAGTTTTTACGCCGAAAGGCATTTTTAATATATAGTTATAGTATAATTTAGAGCGCCCGTATGGGGCCAATAATTAAACCCAAAATTCAAAGGTTTAAACTATAATTAATACCTTTGAATGATTTTGAACAACAACAACAACTTAAAGGCGCTACCACCAATTTTTATTTACTCGTTTTTACGAATTTTACTATTCGTTTTTTCATCTTTGGCTGTAGATTTAGCTATTTCAAGGAGTGCCAATTCCTTTCATCAGTCTCCTTAGTGGTGTCGAGCTTTAATCCAATTTTATTATGAAAAACTTTTTCACATGCACATCATGAGATTCGAACTCACGCATTCAGATTTACTCAGTCTTCGAAGTCGTATGCACTTCCTTTTTTTCATCATTTTTCATTCATTTTTTATTTTTTCATTTCCTTATATCTATCTTAATGCTAGACAAAAAATCTTAAACAACTAGCTTACATATTAACTTAACTAACTTACTGGCCCCATGCGGGCGCTCTAAATTAAACTATGACTATATTTAAAAATGCCTTTCGACGGAAAATAACTTATAATTAGAATTCATGATAACTTAAAATTAACGAGAAAATTATTAAAAAAAAACTCATTTTCTATATCATTTGTTTTTTAAATTTTTTATAAAACTTAAAGCTACCCTTTACCTAAATAAAACTAATTAAAACTAAATTAAAACTAACTTAAACTACATTATACATAATTAAAACTTTAAAACTACTTAAAATAACTTAAAAACTAGAACAGTCACCAGCTTTTTTTTTTTGTGCATACGCATATGACACTCGCGTACACCCTTACACATTTATATATGTACATATACATATATACATATATATTCGCAACCGCAAGTACCCACATACATTTACTTATGTAGTCGTATGCACTACGCATTCCACCGCGTATGACCACTGACGACACAGGTCGCGATGTTATGTTTGTTTGTTTTTCAAACGCATTTGGAGCTTCAACATTTTTCTAAGCGCCTTTGAAATAGCTATATCTCCAGCCAAAGATGGAAAAACGAATAATAAAATTCGTAAAAACGAGTAAATAAAAATTCGTTTAAAAATTGGTGGTAGCGCCTTTAAGTTGTTGTTGTGGTTCAAAAACATTCAATGAAAATTAACAAAATGGTCAGTAATAAAAACTGACATTCTAAAGTACGAATAGTACCATAATAACAACTATTATTAATACCGATATGCGTGTTTTGTTTAAATTTAATTTTCTCTATTAATTTCCGGTTTTCAATGTGTTTTGTATGTATTTCCGCTGTGGGAAGATTCATTTCAATATTTTTTATTTTTACATTATTTAAATCTGGTATTATGAAGTTGTCATAATATAAATTTTCGTAATTAATATTATTAATTTAAATTATACAATTTTCAAATTTGATTACAAAGTTTTCAGATATTTCAATCTTAAAATTATTACAATTATGTTTATATTTATAAAACATATTAGACATATTTTTTAAAATTACAATATTGTTTGTAAGTTGTTTAATTTCTGAGTTTGTATTGTTAATAAAACTACAAGTAGTATTATTTTCAAACATATTTTGTACACATGTATCTTCTATAATTCTTAAATTCTTTTTCTTTACAATTTTATCATTGTCTTCGTAATTTATTTTTCTATCTGTAATAAATGTTTTATAAGTAGAAAGGAGCTCAAGGTGATTAAGGTTTGGGATTGGTTGGACGAAAACGCGATAGTATTGGTCATTAGCATAATTCGGGATCATTATAATGAAAATTATCTGATCTACATGAAAGATTGTTGAACTCTTAATGTCTTTTAATTTTTCGTACGTTACATTAAATTTATCAATTTCTTTTGGGGATAGAAGTTCTTTACCTATTTAACCTAGTTGGCTTAGTACAATACCTTCTTTTACTTTTTTATCTGGTCATGTAATAATTGAATAACGTATCTTTGAATGTTCTCTATTTATTTCGTTGGTTATAGCTGAAAACCTTTTCTTAATTTCTGTTTGTTGTAGATTAATATGTTTTGTAATGTTGTAAATATTTTCATAAAATTGTGTCTTGATTTTTATTTGGTCGTTTAGACCGTTTATTGTATTTTTATTATTTCGTTCGTTTAGGGTAAGTCTAGTTTGAATTTCTTTTTCGTCCTCGTAGTCCATAGTCCCTGCTAAATATTTCAAAGCGTTCCCTACAATGTTGAATAATCCACGTTTTGTCCTTTGCTTTTGCGTTAAGCCATATATTTCGTCTGCTAGTTGGTTGAGTCCATGAATGATCGTTGGATATTCGTTTTTCTCGTCAAGTTTGTCGCCGTTGTGTTGGAGTTCAAGGCCCTCCGTTCATAATGTCAAATTGATTATGTGTAAGATTTTGAAATAACTCTCGATTATTTTAATTTCATTGTCTTTTAGTAAAATGTAGCCTTGACCAGTATTTAAGTCCTGTACGTCTAGTTTTTGTCGGAATTGATAATGCGAATGCCAATAAAATAATTGTAAGAACCTGTAATAAAGTTCTTTTTCAATTACTGAATAGTTTATTTCATGCTCATTGAGAGTACGACTAGCACACCAAAGGATGTGAGTCTTGTGTTAAAACGGCACCCAGAGCGTATTTCGATGCGTCCGTTGTAAGTACAAACTTTTTATCAAAGGTTGGATATTTGAGTATTGACTCTGAAGTTATTAACGTTTTTAATTCGTCAAAGCTATCAATATAATCAGGGTTTTTGACATCAATTTTTGCATGTTTTTTCAAAAAAATTGTCATAGGCTTATCGACTTTTGAGTAGTCTTTTATGAATTTTCGGTAATAACCGGTTATTCCTAGGTAAGCCTTTATTTGTTTGGGTGTTTTCGGAAGTTGGTATTCTTTAATAGCTGAGATTTTGTTGGGATTTGGTTTGATCCATTCCGTTGAAACGACGTGTCCCAGAAATTCTGTTTCATGCTTCAAGAATTCGCTTTTATCCAGTTGGATTTTTAAATTAGCGTCTTTTAAAGTTTTAAGAATTTTTGTAAGGGAATCAATGTGTTCCTGTTAGCTAGTTGAAAAGACTATTATGTCATCGAGATATACGAGACTAACTTTATTTATGTGTTCGGTGTTATGAATTTATAACTTAAAATACTTTATTTAATTAAAAAATAAAAATCAACCGCACTGTTGAAAAACAAATCAATTTTATGATTTTCTATTTACAATTGAAATTTAATTGTCAGTTTGACATTGTATGTCAAAAGCCAAATCCCTATAGGGAAATTTATAAAAAAGTAGGTCACGGTAGTTTGGGGGTATCTATTATAGTTCTAAGATGAGATATTATATAATGAATGTATACACTCAATGTTGTTAGGATTGTTACAACTCGAAAAGTGATGTAAATGGAAAAGGTTGCAAAGAGGATGAATAACTTAATGTGGCTTTAAAAACTGCTATATTCAGTTGGCAGTAGTTTCATCTAGACTTTAGTAGAATTGCTCTAAAGTACCAAAGTGTATATTAAAACATATATTTTTATTTAATTGAATTAAACAAGTTATTTTGGAATTACCGACAAGTAATTTAAATATAGTGAGTGCCTGTGAAAAGTTCCTATACAGGAGAATTTAAAAAAAAAACATATTTCCACCATCTGGTTACAAGTTTTTGCAAAGGCAGTTAATCCGCTGGATAACTGCCTCGATTTTCCATCGACTAAATATAGTCAAAACTTTAAATTTTCGATTTAATCGACATAGGAAAAAGCTGTAAAAGGATCCTACCCAGCAAAGATTTAAACGAGACTTAATATTTCTGCTTTGTGAAAGTCCCGGACATACAAAACTGTAACAAAGCCAATCAAAAATTCACCGTCAAATTGGTGCAACGGTTAGACGCCCGTCCTACGAACAAAGGGTCCTTGGTTCAAGTGCCGTATTCAGAATTTTTTTTTTACTTTTTGTAAATTTTTTTGTTTTAAATTAATTATTTCTTTTTCTTTTTGAATTTTTAAACAAAGAAAAGTGATTTAAACAAAATACACTCTAACGCTAATATGACAAGGTACTCCGCTGGAGCGATTGGATACTGTGGCCACATAATCTGCAATTGCTGCGTAAGTACGGTGAGTTTTTTATGATCCCTGTCACTTTTTAAATCATTTATTTATTAATTTGAAATTTCGTGGGAAAGAGTTATATACGAAATAAAAGAGGATTGGAAATTCCATTTTCTCTATATACTCGCTTAGCTTGATATAGAAGCTACAATAGATTTGTTTTATTCTGTAACGTTAAATAAGTACTTTTTAGAAAGAGATAAAATAAATTATCAATTTTTTTATCAGATTATTGAATAATTTTGATTTTATTATCATGAATAAAAGTTGCACATATTCTTGAAGTCAAATGTAAAGTAAAAATGTGTTTCAATTAAGAATTTTTACAGAGGGATGAGGGGGTGCGAAAGGGAAAAGTAATGAGGATGTAAAAATGAAGATGCCCAGTAAAGGGGCATCGAAGCGGATAAGATGCCATGGTTGGGAGGGTAGAGGCGATTTTCCGCAGACGTTAACACCATTCGTCAAAAGACTGGTATAAAATTTTGTGACGGCTCTTATGGTCAAATAACCCTTTTTGCTTGCCTGAGCTAGCTATATGGGATACCAGCACTGACCAAACGCAAACAAAAGAGCTCGTTACAAATGGCGCCTGTTTTTGCCTTAATTTTCAAGTTTGTTTCAAACTATAAATTTCTACTTCGCAATCTCTAAAACTCTTCTAAATAATCTCCAAAATAAAACGCAACCAAAACCTTCGATATAAATATTTCCAGTACTCTTTATTAATCATTTGACCTCCATATAACCTTGGGTGCAATATAAAATTATCGTTAATTTAAAGTAGGCGCCCAGAATTCGGCAAGTTGAAGCCTTTCTTTAGGGTTTGACAGCATTAGGTAATGATAGCGTCCAACATTCTCCCCGGCCAGTGAACGACGTGAATGATAATGTTTACATCTTTTGCTATAAGTACATAAGATCGTCTCACATGAAAAGAGAAATTTAATTAATTAAGGAACCCAAACAGTTTTTAATATATTGTTTATTTATGAATAATTTCACAAATTACTGCTGGATTAATGCGCCTCGTATAAACGTCTCTTTACTCTAGTACGCCACTCGAGCTGCCTTATCGACGATTTACCTTGTGAACGTACTCCGACTGATCGTAGTAGATTTTCCATTTGTTCCTGTCAATTTGACAAATTTGATTAATTTCATTTTCGTAGGCATGGTTTTATTATGAATACATAGGTATAAGTTAACAATTGGTCTTGTCCAACTCGTCAATTAACTTCTGTAGCTCTTTGATGGCTCGTGTTTTTGTCGGTATCTTTGGATGGCCGGCATAAATCCTAAGTGATGTGCTTGTAGTGTAAGGAACCAGCATTGCGTTTGGAAGTTGGCATTATGTTCTGAATCTTTAAAGTCACGTTCGAGGAATTTTTTGTATTCATCTTCGGTGAATCGCAGTTTTGTGTCATTTTCGATGTTAATCAATGAGTTGGTATAGAATGGGAACAATGGATCGACACGATCTAATTTTATTTTAACCGAAAGCTGTTGCAGAACAACCATCAAATTAATGAGAAAACCATCGCGAGCTAGAAGCTTTTCATCGGATGCCATCTGTACACGTCGTTCGTTGTGCAACAGCACTTCAGAGATGTATTCTAGTGTGGTGGGACGGCTGTTGACATTAACAAGTAACGAATGAAACACTGTATGCATATTAGTTCGCATAGAGTGAAGTTGCAATCTAAATTTTCCTGAATTAACTGCCAGAATAGAACTTCTTCCATTTGTCTCGGCAAATTTGATATTCTCTTCGGCAAACATTGAAACAGATAGGAATGGTCCCAAGTAACTGCACTTGACAACCTCTCGACCGGCAATTTGTGTACAAAGTTTTGGTAAGAAATTCGCCTGTCTTACCATCAAGTCACAAATTGGTCGCACGTTTCCAACTTTCAGGACAATCAGATTGGCTAATGTTTGTATCTGATCGGTTTGCATGTTAGTCGTACAAATGTTCCTTTGCATGCCCATAAATAGTGCACGCAATACTTGCCCAAATATGTATTCAAAATCAGTCGAATTCTTATAGGCTGCTTCTAATAAATCTTGCAAATATTCTTCTGGACAACGATCCTGGTGTATTATTTCAACCAAATAGGACTGATCCAATTGGTATGCAGTGTGTTGATGAATAGTGTCTGTTAAAGCGAGAATACTGAACCGCATTAGGGCTTGATGAATAAATGCCAATGTTGTCTTGAACAATGATATGTAAAAGATTGTTTATATCCGTTTGGACTATAATATCTTTTCTATTTTTGGCCTCATTTTCGTGAACAATTTTGTTATCTTCAAAGTTTATCAATTCGCGGTTCTCGCTCTTTGGTTCAGTGTGTAAATTTAATTTCATTGTAACCATTACCGTTGTTTGTTTCAGTAAACTTCTGGATGATATTTTCACTTCAAGTCGCCATTCCAAATTTATTAAACGATACGCTTTAATATTAGCCCATTTGATTGAACCTTCGACAAAGGATCGCTTACTTGTGACAAATTGCATCAAAATTGATACGTGGTCGGATGAAAATCCATCTTTTCTTAAATTATCGAAATCTTCATCGGTTACATTTGCTTTTGTCGCATCAATAAGAAGGCAAATGAGGGCCTCGATCGATGCACGTACTTTTTCCGGGGAAGTAGAGTGTTTTTTGGCAAGAGAATCGTATTTAGTGTTGTTCGGTCCATTTGTAAGATATTCAAAAGCAGATTTACAGAGCTCGACAACATCTTGCGGCGATTTTTCACGAACTAGTTTAAGATGTTCACGCTGCTCATTTTTTAAATAAAATGCTGACATAGCTATTGTTTAAAAAATTGATACAAGTTTTATTAATGTTTATATTTTTGTAAGTTGATGTTACATGTATTATGTTGAATGAATTTTAAACATATTTGTTTGATTAAATATTGCTGACATGAATGAGTGACTACTTGATGTAGGTGCTAATGATTATTTAACAGTACCTTTTGATGAGGGTGAGCTTATAGCAAGGGTAAACACATTGTATGTAGGTACATATGAGGTTTTAGTGGATGTATTTTTTTTGTATTGAAATGTAGTTATTTTAATGTTTTAGTTTCAAATGTGCGTGTTGTATTCGACCATTTTATAGGTAAACATATTAAATTCATTTCACTTTAGGTAGGTATATTGTGGTTTTGTATAGTGTTGTTTGGGTTGTTTGTATAGTGTTGTTTGATTTTATCTTATTTAAATATATTCTAATTTTAGTGGACTGTAATATTTATGAGTGAGTGAGTGTGAGTGAGTGAGTGCGTGAGTGAGCGAATAAGTGGTTTTGAAATGTATTATCTATTTATTCGATGTGTATACTATTTTGTTGCGTGTGTGGAGTATTAATGTTGAATATCAGGTATGCATTTTTGTATTTTATTTCAGTATTTGTTATATTTCATTATTTCGTTGTATTATACGTGTGGAATTCATATTGTTTGTTTTACTTTGGATGTTTGTCTTCTCGAATGGTTTCAAATTATTGAAAGTTGTGTGTTGATTTTATTTGATGGTAGTGGACAGACTTTAGTTATGGGTCTCTTTGCTTCTCCATTTTTAGTTTTAATTTTTACTACTCGAATGAGTTTATCTGCTCCAGGATATGTTTCGATGATACGACCAAGTAGCCATTTTGATGGTGGAAGTCGTTCATCTTTCACCAGTACCAGATCTCCAACGTTGGGTTGTTCTTGAATTTCCAACCACTTCGGACGATTCTGAAGACGGGTTAAGTACTCTCCGCTCCATTCCTTCCAAAAAGTTTGTAACGATAACTGCAGTCGTTTCCATCTGTCTATATAGCCAACATTTTGCGAATCCAAATCCGCCTGTGGTATCACGTGACTCGAAGTGCCTATTAAAAAGTGCGCTGGTGTAAGTGCGGCAAAGTCATCGAAGTTGTCTGTTAACGGACAAAGGGGTCTCGAATTAAGGCATGCTTCTATCTGAGTTAGAAGTGTGCTGAGCTCCTCGAACGTAAGCGCTTCGTTGCGGGTTATACGTTTTAAATGGTATTTTACCGATTTCACTCCGGCTTCCCATAGTCCCCCGAAGTGAGGAGAAGCGGGAGGAATGAAATTCCATTTTGTTCCCAAGTGACTTAATGAGTTTTCAATGTTCTTAAAGTCATGTTTTGCAGCTTTAAGCATCCTTTTAAGTTCCGTATTGGCTCCCTTAAAGTTGGTTCCGCAGTCACTATACAAATGTGAACAAATTCCACGCCGTGCAGTAAATCGTCGAAAGGCTGCAAGGAATGTCTGGGTTGTTAGGTCTGTTACTGCTTCTAAGTGGATCGCTTTTGTTGCTAAACAGATAAATATAGCGAAGTATCCTTTGAACATTTTCGATCCTCTTCCTTTCCACGCCTTTACTTCGATGGGTCCGGCGTAGTCGACACCAGTATGAGTAAATGGCCTACTTATATTGACTCTTGAAGGTGGCAAGTTTCCCATTAACTGCTTCATAGGTTTGGGCTTATACCTATAACAAATGACACATTCGTGAATATACTTTTTCACTGATCTTCTTATATTCAAAATCCAAAATTGGTTTCTTAAATATGCGATCATTTGTTGCAGGCCACCATGAAACGTTCGCTCATGTGCCTGGTCGATAATTAATTTCGTCAGATGATTGTCTGATTTCAGAATTATAGGGTGTTTTTGATCATATCCTAGATCGGAGTTCTCAAGTCTACCTCCTACTCTGATTATATTATTTCCATCAATAAATGGGGTGAGTGGTTTGTAGACTTTGGTTGTCTTGGTTTTTTTAATGTCTTCGATCATTTCTGGAAACATCTCTTGTTGTCCAATCCGTACAATGGTATACAAAGCAGCATTTCTTTCTTCAGGTGATATTACTGACCTTTTCCTGTTGATTTCTACATTCCTCGAATTGAATATGAATCTCTGAATATGCGCCAAGACTCCAATGAGGTTTTCGAGATTCGAGTGTTTGTAAATTAATTTCAAAATGTTGTTATCACTGTTGTGAGTGAAAAATGTTTTTAATTCCTTCTTTTCTTCTTCCGTTTCTAACTGTGTTGGTTGCAGTGGAATAGAGAAATCCCATTTTTCTTGAAGAAAGGTTGGTCCCTTCCACCAAAGCATGTTTCGAGTGAGCACTGATGGTAATGCACCTCTAGAAGCTATATCCGCCGGGTTTAGTTTTGTTGGTATATGTCGCCATGAACTTACATTCGTCAGTCGATGAATTTCAGCTACGCGATTTCCAATGAATGTTTTCCATTGCGTAGGTGGTGCGGCTATCCAGCATAGGGTAATGGTGGAATCGGTCCAAGCAAATGTTTTCACGGTTTTATATGGAAGTACTGATTGCGTGTAGTTTAGCAGTTTCGCAAGGAGGACTGCTCCGCAAAGTTCTAACCGTGGCAGAGAAATGGTGTTGAGTGGTGCTACTTTGGTTTTGGAAATCATCAAATGGTTATGAATGCAGTTGTTGTTATCCAAAACCCGAAGATACACTACAGCTCCATACGCCTTGACAGATGCATCGCTGAATCCATGGATTTCCAGATTTTTGTTCTTGGCATAAGTGTTAATCCATCGTGGGATACGAATATCTTCTAACATAGCCAATTCTTCCCGAAGCGATAACCATTCTTTATGCAGTTCTGAAGGAATAGTTTCATCCCATAAGAGTCCACGACGCCATAGTTGTTGCATAATAATTTTGGCCTTTATGATGCACGGTGAAATCCATCCTAGGGGATCAAAGAGACGAGCAGTAGTTGAGAGGATCGTTCGTTTTGATACTTCTTCTTCGACAAATATTTTCTGGAATGAAAAAGAATCAGCAGCAGGGTACCAGCTTATTCCTAATGTCTTTGTGTGGTCCGGTGTTCCAATGGTAAGTGAAATATTTGTCTCTCTGTCTTCTATAGGAATAACATCTAAAAATTCTTTACAATTACTCATCCATTTTCTTAGATGAAACCCAGCTGATGATAAAAGTGTGAAAATTTCATGGTATTTTTCAATGGCCTCTTCGATGGAATCTGCACCTGACACTAAATCGTCGATGTACATATCTTCTTTTATCATGTGAGCTGCCAGTGGGTATGTGTGTTCTTCATCACAAGCAAGCTTTTTTAAGGTGCGATTCGCAAGATATGGTGCAGGGGCAGTACCAAACATTAATACCTTCACTTTATAAAGCTTGACTGGTTTCGATGGATCCTCACGCCAAAAGAGAAGTTGATAGTATGCATCATCTGGATGTATCTGGATTTGCCGATACATTTTCTCGATATCGGCTGTAAAGGTAATCTTTTTTGTCCTCCATCTAAGAATTATTGATAAAATATCAGTTTGAGTTTTAGGTCCTGTCATCAAGTGGTCGTTTAGTGAACTGCCATCAGCAGTCTTAAACGCAGCATTGAAAACGACTCGTAGTTTTGTAGTTGTACTGGCCTCTTTAAAAACTGCATGATGTGGTACAACGTAATGAAATGGCGATTTTAATATGGAATCCTGATTAATGTTGACTTCGTCCATTTGCTGAAGTTGATGGTATTCCGATATACACTTATTGTAGTCTTTGTGTAGTTTTGTGTTGTTGAGTAGCCTTTTCTCTTGTTTCAAAAACATTTTATACGCACTTTGTTGTGTTGATACGAGTGCCGGACGTTGATTTCCTTTGAAAGGAAGTGACACTTCAAAGCGACCTCCCGGCAACCGCTTGATATTTTTTAGAAAATGTTGCTCACATGCAACATCTTCTTCTGTTTCGGCCTTTTCAAAGGGTGATTCCTCGATTTCCCAAAATTTCCGAAGTTGAGTGTCTAAATCGCAAAATTGGGTGAACACTTGTATCCGTTGGGTTTTTTCGATAGGAACTTTGCCCATGATAAGCCATCCAAATTCAGTATTTTGAGCGATTGGAGCAATAAGCTCTTCTCCTCTGATTATTTCAGGTAAAACTACCTCACAGAAAACATCGTTACCTAATAATAGGTCTATATTTGAGGGACGATGAAACGTAGGATCTGCCAACTTTCAACCTTGAATATGTTTCCATTTATTTGGGAATATTTCACGGCTTGGCAAGAATCCTGTTAAAGTTTTATATATATATCCCCTTGTTGAAGTCACAAAGTTTGAATATTTTGAACCAAGGTTAAGTTCTATATAATTTTGACACGAACCACTTTTGACTTGGCCCAAAACCGAGACATCAAAGAATGTGCGATGTTTTTTAAGTTTTAAAATTTGAGCAGCCGATTCTGTGATGAATGTAGCTTGTGATCCTGGATCAACTAAAGCTCGTAAATTGTAAAATTCACCATTCATTGATTTGACTCTAATAATAGCTGTCGCAAGTAAAATTTGAGTGTTTGTATTTTGGTTTGTGTAGTAACAATTTGCAGATGAGTGAGCTGGTTGCTGCTCATCAGATGGGTGAAAAGACGTCGCATTTGGATTAACTTGAGTAGATATATGATGTGTTTGACTGTGTGAATTTTGATTTGGGTGATTCAATGAGTTTTGGTTAGTATTTGGATTTGAGTGATTAAATGAATTTTGATAATTATTTGAGTATGTATGATTGCGTGAGTGTGATTGTGGTTGAGTGCGAGATGTGTTTTCATTATATACATTGGGTGCTAAATGATTATATTGAGAAAATGTTTGTGAATGAGAATTATTAAAATTTGAGCTATAATTACTATTGTTAACAAAATGTAATAAAGAGTTGTGCGGCTTTTGGCAAAAATGACATAATTTTTTACTTGGGCAACTATTTGTTATATGGCTGTACGCTAAACAATTAAAACAATTTCCATATTCCTTGACTACCCGTTGCCTAGATTTAACATTCATTTTTAAAAAATCGCTACAAATTCGTAGAGAATGCATGCCTCTATGACACACTTTGCAAACTAAATGTTCTGCTGGTTCCATTTTCCCATGAAAAACACCTTTTGCATTTCGTTTCATATAAGATGTTGACGGTTTTTGAATTTGTTGTTGATCAACCATCTCCAAAGTTCGAAATTTTGTTTCTAAAAATTGTGAAAACTCCTTGAATGTAGGGATTTCCTTTTTCGTCCCCAACGACGTTTCCCATAAGGATTGTGTTGTCATAGGAAGCTTTTTCAGAAGCAAAAATATTATAATTGCATCCCAATGCTGAACTGGCAAATCCAAGTTCTTAAGAGCATGTAAAATTTTTGTAGAGTTATCCAATAGTTGACGAATTCCTATAGCATTTTCTTCTCGAACGATTGGTAGGTCATAAAACAGCTTTAACTCCTGGTTAACTAAAATGCGTTTGAAATCATAGCGAGATTTCAACAGTTCCCATGCTTGATCGTAACTCACATCATCCACATTAACGTGATCAAGTAAAGTGCCAGCACCTTCCTTACAACAAGATTTTAAATAATGTAGTTTTTCAATGTTTGTTAAGGATTCATTACTGTGGACAAGAGAAATAAATTGATCATGGAACGAACGCCAATTTTCGTATTCACCAGTAAAAATTGGTGGCTGTATTTTCGGAAGCCGAACGTCATGAGCTTTTTGAGACTGCTGTGACACAGCAGGTTCTGATGCTTTTGGAAGTGTTTTCGCTATTGATGCGTTGAGTTCATCCAACACATCCAAAACTTGCGAGCGGTAAGTGGGATATATCTCACTAACTGAATCAAATAACTCTAATTCTGCCTCCTCTATCGTATCCTCGTATGTTATACCTTGGAACTTTTCTTTTATCAACGCCCAGTTGCTTTCTAGTTCTGCATAGCGTGTGTCCAAATAATGTTTCGTACGACGACCCGGATCGACCGTCTTTTTGAAATTATCGAAGTCCTTTGAGACTCTTTTGCAAGTTAGTTTGAATAATTTTACCCCACTCATAATGCACTCGGTATTTTTATATTTTATGTATGTGTATAATTATTTTAAATTGCTAAGTAGGTATAATACAAAATGTACTCACTTATATTTCACTCTTTTTTTTTTTTTTTTTTTTTTTTTTTTTTTTTTTTTTTTGCAGCGTTGATGATTTCGGAGCTCCGCAGGATAATTTAAATAAAGCTGTTTCAGGACTTTAGTTTTAATGTATTTATTTTATTTAAATGTCTTAAATGTTTTATTAAATTGTTTTAATATTCAACTGTTCCAAAATGGCAGTTCAATAAAATTTGAAAAGCGACAAAATGTCGTCACTCGCACTGTTTTTTAAATGTTAAATTAAACTATTAATTTGACACCGATTCACTTTTCTTTAAGGCTCAGAAGGACCAAATGTTTTTGCCTTAATTTTCAAGTTTGTTTCAAACTATAAATTTCTACTTCGCAATCTCTAAAACTCTTCTAAATAATCTCCAAAATAAAACGCAACCAAAACCTTCGATATAAATATTTCCAGTACTCTTTATTAATCATTTGACCTCCATATAACCTTGGGTGCAATATAAAATTATCGTTAATTTAAAGTAGGCGCCCAGAATTCGGCAAGTTGAAGCCTTTCTTTAGGGTTTGACAGCATTAGGTAATGATAGCGTCCAACAGCGCCCATGAACGTGGTGGTCGTTATCTAAAAGATAGAGATCATTATTTTTGTTCCCTTTCAAATCTTTCGAATTTTTTTTAATAATTTAATTTTTTTTTAATTTTTTTTATACACATTAAATAAATCTTTTTGCGTGGAGCTTTCTAACATCTCTTGTAAGTCCCGATGACTGAAGGCAAAGCATTCGGTATCGTGTAGCGACAGGTATTGTGGAATGCTTTACCAAAAATGATGTGTATGCTTAAGATGTCTGAGTCCTCTGGTAATTTGTTTAGCAAGTGCTCACAGGTTCAGACCAAATAGCATACACATAAATATACCTACATTTGAAGAGACTTTATGATGTAAAGATCGTCTTTATATGTCCTTCAAATCAATCCTTCCGTTCTAGAGCCTTTATAGCTAAATAGCAATAGGCTGCAAAGTCCTAGAACAAAACAAAACAATAGTTCCAATTAAATTGATAAAAGTTAAATATATATAAAGTAAATACCTAGTATAATTTCACATTTTTTTTTAGTTTATATTTTTTTTGAAAAGGTTCAAGCACTTCGGCATCTTCATTTTTAATTATTTCGTTGCATTTCCATATCCTTTCGCGATCCTCATCCCTCATTTGTTTATGAGTAAAGTTTTTCTATACAAAAAGTAAAAAGAAAATTATATAGGTTTTATTATTTTAATACAAATAAATTTCAACTTTTCAAGTCTTTATTAAAATTTTGAATAAATTTAAATTGAAAAATTCTTTTTTCTTTTCTTAGCATTTTTCTTGGATTTTTATTTTTTATTGTTGTTTTATTTCTCCTTTTTACTGGCACTATAGGCAGGTAGATTTGGGGTTGTTATGTTATGAGCAAAAGTCGGTGTTCGTCGTTGCAAAATTGTACTTTCGAACAATACAAAGCTCATTCAGAAGCAAGTTTGAAGAATTTTTCAATCGTTTTCGAACCAAAATAGATCGGTTTAATCTAGATAATTCATTAAGCTTTTCACAAGAGCTAAATTCAACTTTCAGTTATTCCACATTCACTATGTCCACCAATAATCAGGGTGAAAATTTACCAAACGTTGAGGAGGGTAATGAATCACCCAACGAAAATATTCCTGGTCCGTCGAATAGGCAGCAGCCTTCAGAAGTAGATGACTTGGCGGCCAGAATTGAGAGTAGTCTGATGATGAACCAAGTCAGATTTTTCCAGCAAATTGACATGTTCATGGTCAATGTCATTAAAAAACTTGAGACTATTCAGCCTCCTGCCGTTGCTCCAAACAATCATGAGACTTCTGGAGACAACCCATTCCGTCAAAATGCACCACCAAATTTTTCGCGCGATCGTCAATGTCAACTTGATAGAAATTCCATAGCACCTTCAATTGTCAGCATATCTGATTCATGCAGATTAGAAAGGTGGAACATCAAGTATGATGGAACAGAGAATGTTGGAGATTTTTTGTTCAAGGTCGGCTGGTTGCAAACTTCATTATCATACACTGATGCCGCAAATTTCCACACTCTGTTAAGTGGAAAAGCTAATAATTGGTTTTGGGGGTATTTGCGTAGAAACCCTGAAGCTACATTGTCAGCAATAAAAACGGCAATGACGAAGGAATTTGGGCGGCAGGAAAATGACGTGGAAATTTATATGAGGTTGTTAACTCGGAAGCAGGGGTTTAAAGAACCTTTCGATGATTTTTATAACTCTATTATTGATATTAACGATCGGTTAAAAGAACCTTTCGATGAAAGAAAATTGGTAGACGTTATTCGCAGTAATGCTAAAGATAAGCTGGGAGAAATTCTCATATCATCTAATGTTAAGAGCCTAGAAGAGTTGAGAAACAAGGCACGAGAAGCCGAAAGATTTTTGGCGAAGCGATATTCTTCCCAAAGAACGGTTAATGAAATTGTGGTTGAAGATGAACCAGAACCAACCGACCATCAAGGTGAGGAAATCGCGGCCATTTCTTCATTTAAAAGACCAGCTTCAGCCGCAAATTTTATTTGCTGGAACTGCGACCAAAAGGGTCATGCCTACCATTTTTGCCCTTCGCATATTAGAAATTTATTTTGTTTTTTGTGTGGTGCAAAGGGTGTGAATACGATTGAATGCGGTAAGCATTCGGGAAACCCTCAGAGGGACGAACGGATGAGTGGGGAAATTCGTCCCTCAAGAAAAAACCCCGAGCATTCACAGAAGATGTAAATGATATTACAACTCCTAATAAGCAAAATGGTAATGAAATCGTTCCATCCAAAATTTTAAAAAGTGAAATCTCTCTCAGCACCCAGTCTCATCCTATGAACACCTATGCGCTCAAATCCCTTCACGAGCGTAAGCTAAACTATTATAAAGTTCGTTCTCGAATTATGGGAACTAATAATACTTTAGCTAGCTTACACATTCAAAAATGCCGACATCGGTTTCAAAAACGAAAAAAGTTTCGCAAACGGATTTTGGAATCCATTATTTCTTCTAAATCAGACGGTAGAATGTATGCAGATGTCCATTTAGAAAACGAATCTGTTTTTGGTTTGTTGGATAGCGGGGCATCCATATCTGTGTTGGGCAAAGAGTGTTGGGAATTAATAAAAAGAATTGGAGTGAAAGTGAAACCATACAAAAACATTGTTCGCACTGCAGACGGTAAGTCGCATGACATAGTGGGTCATTGTGAAATTCAAACCACATACAATGGTATCACAAAGCCCATTTCTTTTTACTCAATTCCCAACCTTACACAAAAACTGTATCTGGGAATGGATTTTTGGAGAGAATTCCATCTTATGCCAACAGTAAGCGAATTACAAACCGATGTCGGATTAAATGAAGAGGAGGTAAATTTCAAGGATGAGGCTGAGTTAATAGAATTATCTCCTGAGCATAGCGCCCAATTAAAAAACACCAAACAGCTTTTTCCTAACTTTGTCGTTTTAGGCCTGGGTAAGACAACTTTAGGGTGTCATATCATTGATACGGGAACAGCGGTTCCAATTAAATCGCGACACTATCCATTGTCTCCAGTTCGCCAGGAAGAAGTTTACAAAGAATTGGATCGCATGCTAGAGCTTGATGTTATAGAGGTTAGCAATTCTCCATGGTGCTGCCCTGTAGTTTTAGTGAGAAAGCCTGGTAAGGTTCGCCTATGCCTAGACTTTCGAAAAGTCTATGCAGTCACGGTAAAAGACGCATATCCGCTGCCACATATCGAAGGGTTACTAAGTCGCATTAAAGATACGCACTTCATTACCGGCTTAGACCTTAAAGATGCCTTTTGGCAAATTCCTCTTGACGTCAAGTCGCGAGAAAAGACAGCTTTTGCAGTACCGGGTAGACCACTCTACCAATTTAAGGTCATGCCGTTTGGGCTGAGCAATGCTGGTCAAACAATGAGTCGTATCATTGATCAAGTAGTGCCTAGTTCACTACGCGAAAATGTATTTATTTGTTTGGATGATTTACTGATATATACAGCGGATTTTGATTCTCATATTCGTATTCTAAACGAAGTGGCTGCTTGTCTTCGCAGGGCGAACCTTACAATTAACCTCGATAAGAGCAAGTTCTGCATGCGTGAAATTAAGTACCTAGGGTACATTGTAGGTCAAGGTACATTAAAAACCAATCCAGACAAAATCGAGGCAATGGTTAATTTCCCTGTACCCACGACCATAAGACAGGTTAGAAGATTTTTGGGTTTAACTGGTTGGTATCGTCGATTTATTCAAAATTATGCCGATTTAGTATCACCGTTAACCGATTGCCTGAAAAATAAAAATAAATTTGAGTTAACATCTGAAGCTTTAGATAGATTTAATAAATTGAAAACTGCACTTTCCTCAGCTCCTGTGTTGTCACAACCTGATTTTAAAAAGCCTTTCGTCATTCAATGTGATGCATCTTCTGAAGGTGTAGGTGGTGTTCTTTTTCAATTGGATGAGAACTGTAACGAAAAACCAATTGCATATATGTCGAAGAAACTAAATAAAGCTCAGAAAAATTATACTGTAACGGAACAGGAATGTCTTGCCGCTGTTTTAAGTATAAGAAAGTTTAGGCCATACGTTGATGGATCACCATTAAAAGTCATAACCGACCATTCAAGTCTCAAGTGGCTTATGTCAATGAAGGAGTTGAATGGAAGGTTGGCTAGATGGAGTTTGGAGCTCCAAGGATTTGAATTTTCAATTCACCATCGTTCTGGATCCCTCAACGTAGTAGCGGATTCCCTTTCCCGGATAGACATGGAAGACATTTCAGCCCAGTCAGAAATGAGTAAACATGATGTTAATGAAGTTTCTTCGATTATGTTATGTGGTGAGGTTGACCTCGATTCGGTCGAGTTTGATTCTAGGCAATATGTCCAGTTGAGAAAAAACATCACCTCAAATCAATCTGCACTTCCTGACCTAGTTGTATCGGGAAAATTTATATATAAAAGACTTAGGTTCAGAAGTGGAGACGTGGATGAAGAAGATTCACTTTGGCGCTTATGGTTGCCTGACACACTCACTCAAAATTGTATTGAAATGGCTCATAATACAAAATTAACAGTGGAAGTTGTCGGAGAATTTACACAGGGCATACGTTAAGTCAAAAAACACATATAATTCGCGATCTAAACAAGTCACTTACCGGAAAGGGCAGGAAGTATTCCACCGCAACTTTGCTCAAAGTAGCTTTGTTCATGGCATTAATGCCAAACTGCTTCCTAAGTTCCTTAAGTCTCGAGTTCGCAGGGTAGTAGGCAACTGCATGTATGAGCTGGAAACACGGGCAGGCAAATCCATTGGCATTTTCCATGCCAAAGATATTCGGCAATGATTTCACCATTAGAATATCTGAAAAAGAATAACAGAATACAACACAAAGTATCGATTTTTAGGTATATATTAAATAAAATACTTATCTGAAGGATTGATAAATTGCCCGGCTTCTTAAGTAGGGTTCTGTACCCACGTTGGTTAAGAAATCTTTGCAATTTTACGCTCATTTTGTTGGCTGGTATTTAATTTTATGCATTGCAAATTAATTTTTTTTGATATTTTGCACTTCGACAATAAATTTTTAATTGTATTAAATTACACGGTACAAACAATGGTTGAATGTTAAATTAATTTATTAATTATTTAAAGTACACAATTCCATTTACTATACTTTATTTTATTTGGATGCACATGAAGGTCTGCACTTTTGTTTAATAAACATACACACGACTGAGTAGAATATTAAAGGATGCTCGGGTTTGTTTGCATGTTTTAGATATTGAATATCTAAAATAAGCAAAGCCCTGTTACGAATTTATAACTTAAAATACTTTATTTAATTAAAAAAATAAAAATCAACCGCACTGTTGAAAAACAAATCAATTTTATGATATTCTATTTACAATATTAAAATTTAATTGTCAGTTTGACATTGTATGTCAAAAGCCTATAGGGAAATTTATACAAAAGTAGGTCACGGTAGTTTGGGGGTATCTATTATGGTTCTAAGATGAGATATTATATAATGAATGTATACACTCAATGTTGTTAGGATTGTTACAACTCGAAAAGTGATGTAACTGGAAAAGGTTGCAAAGAGGATGAATAACTTACTAAGGCTTTAAAAACTGCTATATTCAGTTGGCAGTAGTTTCATCTAGACTTTAGTAGAATTGCTCTAAAGTACCAAAGTGTATATTTAAACATATATTTTTATTTAATTGAATTAAACAAGTTATTTTGGAATTACCGACAAGTAATTTAAATATAGTGAGTGTGCCTGTGAAAAGTTCCTATACAGGAGAATTAAAAAAAAAAACATATTTCCACCATCTGGTTACAAGTTTTTGCAAAGGCAGTTAATCCGCTGGATAACTGCCTCGATTTTCCATCGACTAAATATAGTCAAAACTTTAAATTTTCGATTTAATCGACATAGGAAAAAGCTGTAAAAGGATCCTACCCAGCAAAGATTTAAACGAGACTTAATATTTCTGCTTTGTGAAAGTCCCGGACATACAAAACTGTAACAAAGCCAATCAAAAATTCACCGTCAAATTGGTGCAACGGTTAGACGCCCGTCCTACGAACAAAGGGTCCTTGGTTCAAGTGCCGTATTCAGAAATTTTTTTTTACTTTTTGTAAATTTTTTTGTTTTAAATTAATTATTTCTTTTTCTTTTTGAATTTTTAAACAAAGAAAAGTGATTTAAACAAAATACACTCTAACGCTAATATGACAAGGTACTCCGCTGGAGCGATTGGATACTGTGGCCACATAATCTGCAATTGCTGCGTAAGTACGGTGAGTTTTTTATGATCCCTGTCACTTTTTAAATCATTTATTTATTAATTTGAAATTTCGTGGGAAAGGGTTATATACGAAATAAAAGAGGATTGGAAATTCCATTTTCTCTATATACTCGCTTAGCTTGATATAGAAGCTACAATAGATTTGTTTTATTCTGTAACGTTAAATAAGTACTTTTTAGAAAGAGATAAAATAAATTATCAATTTTTTTATCAGATTATTGAATAATTTTGATTTTATTATCATGAATAAAAGTTGCACATATTCTTGAAGTCAAATGTAAAGTAAAAATGTGTTTCAATTAAGAATTTTTACAGAGGGATGAGGGGGTGCGAAAGGGAAAAGTAATGAGGATGGAAAAATGAAGATGCCCAGTAAAGGGGCATCGAAGCGGATAAGATGCCATGGTTGGGAGGGTAGAGGCGATTTTCCGCAGACGTTAACACCATTCGTCAAAAGACTGGTATAAAATTTTGTGACGGCTCTTATGGTCAAATAACCCTTTTTGCTTGCCTGAGCTAGCTATATGGGATACCAGCACTGACCAAACGCAAACAAAAGAGCTCGTTACAAATGGCGCCCATGAACGTGGTGGTCGTTATCTAAAAGATAGAGATCATTATTTTTGTTCCTTTTCAAATCTTTCGATTTTTTTTTTAATAATATAATTTTTTTTTAATTTTTTGTATACACATTAAATAAATCTTTTTGCGTGGAGCTTTCTAACATCTCTTGTAAGTCCCGATGACTGAAGGCAAAGCATTCGGTATCGTGTAGCGACAGGTATTGTGGAATGCTTTACCAAAAATGATGTGTATGCTTAAGATGTCTGAGTCCTCTGGTAATTTGTTTAGCAAGTGCTCACAGGTTCAGACCAAATAGCATACACATAAACATACCTACATTTGAAGAGACTTTATGATGTAAAGATCGTCTTTATATGTCCTTCAAATCAATCCTTCCGTTCTAGAGCCTTTATAGCTAAATAGCAATAGGCTGCAAAGTCCTAGAACAAAACAAAACAATAGTTCCAATTAAATTGATAAAAGTTAAATATATATAAAGTAAATACCTAGTTTAATTTCACATTTTTTTTTAGTTTATATTTTTTTTTTTTGAAAAGGTTCAAGCACTTCGGCATCTTCATTTTTAATTATTTCGTTGCATTTCCATATCCTTTCGCGATCCTCATCCCTCATTTGTTTATGAGTAAAGTTTTTCTATACAAAAAGTAAAAAGAAAATTATATAGGTTTTATTATTTTAATACAAATAAATTTCAACTTTTCAAGTCTTTATTAAAATTTGGAATAAATTTAAATTGAAAAATTCTTTTTTCTTTTCTTAGCATTTTTCTTGGATTTTTATTTTTTATTGTTGTTTTATTTCTCCTTTTTACTGGCACTATAGGCAGGTAGATTTGGGGTTGTTATGTTATGAGCAAAAGTCGGTGTTCGTCGTTGCAAAATTGTACTTTCGAACAATACAAAGCTCATTCAGAAGCAAGTTTGAAGAATTTTTCAATCGTTTTCGAACCAAAATAGATCGGTTTAATCTAGATAATTCATTAAGCTTTTCACAAGAGCTAAATTCAACTTTCAGTTATTCCACATTCACTATGTCCACCAATAATCAGGGTCAAAATTTACCAAACGTTGAGGAGGGTAATGAATCACCCAACGAAAATATTCCTGGTCCGTCGAATAGGCAGCAGCCTTCAGAAGTAGATGACTTGGCGGCCAGAATTGAGAGTAGTCTGATGATGAACCAAGTCAGATTTTTCCAGCAAATTGACATGTTCATGGTCAATGTCATTAAAAAACTTGAGACTATTCAGCCTCCTGCCGTTGCTCCAAACAATCATGAGACTTCTGGAGACAACCCATTCCGTTAAAATGCACCACCAAATTTTTCGCGCGATCGTCAATGTCAACTTGATAGAAATTCCATAGCACCTTCAATTGTCAGCATATCTGATTCATGCAGATTAGAAAGGTGGAACATCAAGTATGATGGAACAGAGAATGTTGGAGATTTTTTGTTCAAGGTCGGCTGGTTGCAAACTTCATTATCATACACTGATGCCGCAAATTTCCACACTCTGTTAAGTGGAAAAGCTAATAATTGGTTTTGGGGGTATTTGCGTAGAAACCCTGAAGCTACATTGTCAGCAATAAAAACGGCAATGACGAAGGAATTTGGGCGGCAGGAAAATGACGTGGAAATTTATATGAGGTTGTTAACTCGGAAGCAGGGGTTTAAAGAACCTTTCGATGATTTTTATAACTCTATTATTGATATTAACGATCGGTTAAAAGAACCTTTCGATGAAAGAAAATTGGTAGACGTTATTCGCAGTAATGCTAAAGATAAGCTGGGAGAAATTCTCATATCATCTAATGTTAAGAGCCTAGAAGAGTTGAGAAACAAGGCACGAGAAGCCGAAAGATTTTTGGCGAAGCGATATTCTTCCCAAAGAACGGTTAATGAAATTGTGGTTGAAGATGAACCAGAACCAACCGACCATCAAGGTGAGGAAATCGCGGCCATTTCTTCATTTAAAAGACCAGCTTCAGCCGCAAATTTTATTTGCTGGAACTGCGACCAAAAGGGTCATGCCTACCATTTTTGCCCTTCGCATATTAGAAATTTATTTTGTTTTTTGTGTGGTGCAAAGGGTGTGAATACGATTGAATGCGGTAAGCATTCGGGAAACCCTCAGAGGGACGAACGGAAATTCGTCCCTCAAGAAAAAACCCCGAGCATTCACAGAAGATGTAAATGATATTACAACTCCTAATAAGCAAAATGGTAATGAAATCGTTCCATCCAAAATTTTAAAAAGTGAAATCTCTCTCAGCACCCAGTCTCATCCTATGAACACCTATGCGCTCAAATCCCTTCACGAGCGTAAGCTAAACTATTATAAAGTTCGTTCTCGAATTATGGGAACTAATAATACTTTAGCTAGCTTACACATTCAAAAATGGCGACATCGGTTTCAAAAACGAAAAAAGTTTCGCAAACGGATTTTGGAATCCATTATTTCTTCTAAATCAGACGGTAGAATGTATGCAGATGTCCATTTAGAAAACGAATCAGTTTTTGGTTTGTTGGATAGCGGGGCATCCATATCTGTGTTGGGCAAAGAGTGTTGGGAATTAAGTGAAAGTGAATTGGAGTGAAAGTGAAACCATACAAAAACATTGTTCGCACTGCAGACGGTAAGTCGCATGACATAGTGGGTCATTGTGAAATTCAAACCACATATAATGGTATCACAAAGCCCATTTCTTTTTACTTAATTCCCAACCTTACACAAAAACTGTATCTGGGAATGGATTTTTGGAGAGAATTCCATCTTATGCCAACAGTAAGCGAATTACAAACCGATGTCGGATTAAATGAAGAGGAGGTAAATTTCAAGGATGAGGCTGAGTTAGTAGAATTATCTCCTGAGCATAGCGCCCAATTAAAAAACACCAAACAGCTTTTTCCTAACTTTGTCGTTTTAGGCCTGGGTAAGACAACTTTAGGGTGTCATATCATTGATACGGGAACAGCGGTTCCAATTAAATCGCGACACTATCCATTGTCTCCAGTTCGCCAGGAAGAAGTTTACAAAGAATTGGATCGCATGCTAGAGCTTGATGTTATAGAGGTTAGCAATTCTCCATGGTGCTGCCCTGTAGTTTTAGTGAGAAAGCCTGGTAAGGTTCGCCTATGCCTAGACTTTCGAAAAGTCTATGCAGTCACGGTAAAAGACGCATATCCGCTGCCACATATCGAAGGGTTACTAAGTCGCATTAAAGATACGCACTTCATTACCGGCTTAGACCTTAAAGATGCCTTTTGGCAAATTCCTCTTGACGTCAAGTCGCGAGAAAAGACAGCTTTTGCAGTACCGGGTAGACCACTCTACCAATTTAAGGTCATGCCGTTTGGGCTGAGCAATGCTGGTCAAACAATGAGTCGTATCATTGATCAAGTAGTGCCTAGTTCACTACGCGAAAATGTATTTATTTGTTTGGATGATTTACTGATATATACAGCGGATTTTGATTCTCATATTCGTATTCTAAACGAAGTGGCTGCTTGTCTTCGCAGGGCGAACCTTACAATTAACCTCGATAAGAGCAAGTTCTGCATGCGTGAAATTAAGTACCTAGGGTACATTGTAGGTCAAGGTACATTAAAAACCAATCCTGACAAAATCGAGGCAATGGTTAATTTCCCTGTACCCACGACCATAAGACAGGTTAGAAGATTTTTGGGTTTAACTGGTTGGTATCGTCGATTTATTCAAAATTATGCCGATTTAGTATCACCGTTAACCGATTGCCTGAAAAATAAAAATAAATTTGAGTTAACATCTGAAGCTTTAGATAGATTTAATAAATTGAAAACTGCACTTTCCTCAGCTCCTGTGTTGTCACAACCTGATTTTAAAAAGCCTTTCGTCATTCAATGTGATGCATCTTCTGAAGGTGTAGGTGGTGTTCTTTTTCAACTGGATGAGAACTGTAACGAAAAACCAATTGCATATATGTCGAAGAAACTAAATAAAGCTCAGAAAAATTATACTGTAACGGAACAGGAATGTCTTGCCGCTGTTTTAAGTATAAGAAAGTTTAGGCCATACGTTGATGGATCACCATTTAAAGTCATAACTGACCATTCAAGTCTCAAGTGGCTTATGTCAATGAAGGAGTTGAATGGAAGGTTGGCTAGATGGAGTTTGGAGCTCCAAGGATTTGAATTTTCAATTCACCATCGTTCTGGATCCCTCAACGTAGTAGCGGATTCCCTTTCCCGGATAGACATGGAAGACATTTCAGCCCAGTCAGAAATGAGTAAACATGATGTTAATGAAGTTTCTTCGATTATGTTATGTGGTGAGGTTGACCTCGATTCGGTCGAGTTTGATTCTAGGCAATATGTCCAGTTGAGAAAAAAGGCAAATCCATTGGCATTTTCCATGCCAAAGATATTCGGCAATGATGTCACCATTAGAATATCTGAAAAAGAATAACAGAATACAACACAAAGTATCGATTTTTAGGTATATATTAAATAAAATACTTATCTGAAGGATTGATAAATTGCCCGGCTTCTTAAGTAGGGTTCTGTACCCACGTTGGTTAAGAAATCTTTGCAATTTTACGCTCATTTTGTTGGCTGGTATTGAATTTTATGCATTGCAAATTAATTTTGTTTGATATTTTGCACTTCGACAATATATTTTTAATTGTATTAAATTACACGGTACAAGCAATGGTTGAATGTTAAATTAATTTATTAATTATTTAAAGTACACAATTCCATTTACTATACTTTATTTTATTTGGATGCACATGACGGTCTGCACTTTTGTTTAATAAACATACACACGACTGAGTAGAATATTAAAGGATGCTCGGGTTTGTTTGCATGTTTTAGATATTGAATATCTAAAATAAGCAAAGCCCTGTTACGAATTTATAACTTAAAATACTTTATTTAATTAAAAAAATAAAAATCAACCGCACTGTTGAAAAACAAATCAATTTTATGATATTCTATTTACAATATTAAAATTTAATTGTCAGTTTGACATTGTATGTCAAAAGCCTATAGGGAAATTTATAAAAAAGTAGGTCACGGTAGTTTGGGGGTATCTATTATGGTTCTAAGATGATATATTATATAATGAATGTATACACTCAATGTTGTTAGGATTGTTACAACTCGAAAAGTGATGTAACTGGAAAAGGTTGCAAAGAGGATGAATAACTTACTAAGGCTTTAAAAACTGCTATATTCAGTTGGCAGTAGTTTCATCTAGACTTTAGTAGAATTGCTCTAAAGTACCAAAGTGTATATTTAAACATATATTTTTATTTAATTGAATTAAACAAGTTATTTTGGAATTACCGACAAGTAATTTAAATATAGTGAGTGTGCCTGTGAAAAGTTCCTATACAGGAGAATTAAAAAAAAAAACATATTTCCACCATCTGGTTACAAGTTTTTGCAAAGGCAGTTAATCCGCTGGATAACTGCCTCGATTTTCCATCGACTAAATATAGTCAAAACTTTAAACTTTAAAAAAGCTGTAAAAGGATCCTACCCAGCAAAGATTTAAACGAGACTTAATATTTCTGCTTTGTGAAAGTCCCGGGCATACAAAACTGTCACAAAGCCAATCAAAAATTCACCGTCAAATTGGTGCAATGGTTAGACGCCCGGCTCAGTCGATCTTCAGCTGTGAAAGAGTGCGGACGTGTTGACGACTTTCACAGTGTATAAAATAATTTCGGTGTGTTCGAACTGAATTAAATGCACTTATACTTTAAGTGCACTCATTGCACAATTTTTACTGGCAATTTGCCAAGAAAATTTAAAAGGCAAGTTAGCCTAGAGGTAGCGTGGCCGACGACAGAGTGGAGGGGCGTGGGTTCGAGCCCCACCCTGGTCAGGGCTTTTTTTTAAATAAGTTCTGGGAGAATGTTAACAAAAACCGAGAGCAGAAGGAACAGCAAATGATAAAATCAACGGGGACATCGAAAGATGATCCCCCAACAACAAGTCAAGCAGCCAAAACATCAGGTGATGCAGCAGCAGCAGTCAAGGTAGCGGTGCCTTCCATAGAAGCCCAGCCAACAACGACAGCGTCATCGGCACGTGCCGAAGCTAATACTAGCAACATAGTGACTGCAACAACAAGCTGTGCAAAAGCACGACATCAACACCAGCCGGTGCCAATTCAAAGGGGGATAAGAAGAGAAGGCGTATCATTAGATACAAGCCACACCTAATAAATCGTGCCGATAGGAGCACCAGAGCTAAGTTGGCTAAGGCCTCCGCTCAAGCCAAAATGTAGAGGCATTTAGAAAGCTCCTCCTATGAGGATGACGATACGAAAATTAATGAACATGACCATGAGGGCGATGACGAGGCAGAGGCTGAAGACGAAATCGCCAAAGAAGCAAACAACGATACGACCGTCAAGAAGACATGTGTGCATAACGTCACTGAGGTAGATGCCGAAGAGATTGCATACATGTCCGTAGAAGGGGAGGGGCACTACGTGAGTGGCGAGTTGGTGGACCTTTCACCTCCAGAAGAGTCAGAAGATGAGAAGGAAAAAATCGCATCACTGACAAAGCAAATTTCTTCCCTCATGGAAATGGTAAAAGCGCTCAAAGTTAAACAGGAAGCGCGTAGGGAAAAAGAGCGCCTAGTTGCTCTTGAAAGAAAACCACAAAAAGCTCCAAGAGCAACAAAAAGCAGCACAAATGCAGCAGCAAAAACTACAGCCCCAGCAACAGCATCAGCAACCGCAAGTACAGAAAAAACAACAACAGCAACAACAGCAACAACAACAAAAACAAATACAACAACAAATACAACAACCACTTCAACAACGACAACAACAAAAGACACAGAAGCAACAACAGCAGCAAAAACTACAACAACAGCGACAACCGCAGCAGTCACAACAGCAGCAGACACAACAGCAGCAGTCACAACAGAAGCAGCAACAGCAACAGCCACAAGCAAAGAAAGGTAAGGTGCCACCAATTAATACCTTCAAAATTGAATTGAAAGACACAATAGAATTATGTAAGTCGGCCATAGGCAACAATTTTATTATTAAAAGGTTGAACGCAGACCGACACGCCATTCATTGCTCTTCGGTGGAGCATTATAAAAAAAATAAAAGATCTCCTGTCTCAAACGAAGACAGAATACTACAGTTTCACCCCGAAGGAAGACAAGCTACAAACAGTCCTCCTGAAGGGTATCGAATCCTCTACGGATCCGCAGGAACTCTTAACTGAGCTCCGTCAAGTGGCGAGCGATGATCTCGATTTTATCGGGGTCAGACCGTTTTCTAAGGCCAGACGGGAGAAACGGAATTTACCATTCTTCCTCGTTCAGCTCTCGCCCCAAAGCAAGTTGAGTGGTTCAAGGAGTATAACCGTCCTAAACTACCAAATTGTAAGATGGGAAAAATTAAATAGGCAGAGAGACATGCTTCAATGCATGAACTGCCAAGGATACGGCCACGTGGCAGCAAACTGTGGTATGGATCCAGTTTGTGTCAAATGTGGAGATTCCCACAAGATAGGTGAATGTAAGCTCGGAAAAGAGAGGGTCGAAGACAGGACCCAGTTAAAGTGTGCACTTTGCCGAGGCTCCGGGCACCCCGCAAACTATCGGGGATGTCCGAAGTTTCAGGAAATGAAAAAAAACAAAGACCAAAAGAAGACAGTAGAGGTGAGACGCCCTGAAGTACGCCAGACATCAACTTCCGTCAATCCCGCAATTTCTTACGCCCAAATGGCGTCTGGAAAGGGAAAAACGGTACAGCCTCAACCACAGGAAGCCAAACAGGTCCAAGTGCCTACGGCTTCTGTGCCAGAGACAGATCTGATGCAGGTGTTGCTGACCATTCATGGTCAGTTAACCGATGTGCAAAAACAGATAAGGGAGCAGGCGGCTAGGGTGGATTACCTCTACTCTATTCTGCCGGCAACACGAAATGGTTAAAGGCGCGCTGCCTGAGCGACCCTTTAAGATCCTAGCTATGAATGTAAATTCGCTGATTAGGACCGAACGTAGAGCAAACCTCTTTCATTTGCTGCAAGACCAAAGTCCTGATGTGTTTATGGCTAGCGAAACTAAGCTAAATCAGAAACACAAACTGACTAATAAAAATTACAATATCGTAAGAAGGGATCGGCCCAACTCCTCTCAAGGGGGTGGGGTCGCAATCTTCATACGAAAGGGTATTAAACATAAAGTTATATATAATAGTGAAGTGCGAAGATTCGGGTTGCTAGAAGCCTGCATAATTTGCATTCCTCTCCAGCAGGGGAAAAGAATGTACTCAATAGCGGTGTACGCACCTGACGCACCTCAGCCGGCTAATTTCATCGCAGAACTCGAAAAACTTTTTGAATGCTTAAGACTGAACTTGGATGAGAATTATTATCTCATGGCAGGGGACTTGAATGCCAAACATGTAGATTGGGGAAATCAAGTACAAAATCCTAGAGGGAACCATCTTTTTAATTGGATGGGTCGATACAGTGTTGAGTGTAGGATCGACCTTCTGGCTACAGATAGACCGTCTTTTCCGAGAAGTGGTAGTTTTCTGGATCTACTCCTGCTTGACTCAAGACTGTTAATAACTGACACTGTAGGTCAACATACAAAAAACTGTTTACGAACAATTGAATACGACAGTGATCACTGCGGACTTGCCGCCGTAATACAGCTCCCGAGTGAACTTTTGGAGTTGGATGAGTATGTGCCAGCGCACTCTTACAATTTCAGTAAGACGCGTTGGCCACGCTTCTCCAACTCCTTGGCAAGAGAAATACGTTCCGAAGACCTTTCTCCACCAAATGACAGAAACCTGACGAACGTCGAGATCGACGGGTTCCTGACTCAAATGGATACGACTATAAAACGAACAATGGACAGAACAATCCCAAAATATAAGGAACAAGACCCTACTGGTTTATACAAGAACGCGACAATCGACGCACTACACCGACAAAAAAGTGGACTGCTGACTAGGTTGAAACTTCTTTACAGACGTTTCACGGACACACGTGATCTGGAGATTAGGACATTGAAGTCGTCGATCAAAAACATTAACGTTCTGATTAGACAAAACTATAGATTATCTATTAATTTATATTGGGATAACAGAATTCGGGCTGTTAATTCTAGCGACCCTAGTATGTTTCCCCAAATAAATAAGATATTTAGAAGAAATGATCAAAACGATCTTCCATGTCTTAAACTCCAGAGGACAACAGATAACGAAGACGTACTAACGATTGCGGGAATTGATCCGGAAGGTGCCGTTTTCGATGATAACTTTTTTATGATAGAAGATCCTCAAGAAAAGGTAGAAGCTGTAGGGGCTGCTTTCCAGCAAGTGTATAAGGTGAATGCTAGCATTCGTCCGAATCATGACCTGGAGAACAGAGCCTTACTACACAACTTCTACCTTGGAAATAACATAACGCAATGGCGATCTGAGAATACTGGTTTCACCGGGTTCAATGACGAAAACTTGGCAAACGCCAACATCGCCGAGCGAAATGGACTAAGTTCATTGTTAATTTCGAAGGTAGAACTTCAGTTGATTTTTCAAACATTAAAAAAAAAGAAATCTGCGGGGGTCGATGGTATACCCAACATTGTGTTACGACATCTCCCTGAGGAAGCCATAGACATTTATACCACACTGTTTAACAACGCATTGAATAATGCATATTATCCAGTGAGTTGGAAGACAGCTGTGGTCCATCCTCTCCCCAAAAAGGGAAAGGACAGCTCCAATCCGGCAAATCTTCGTCGATAAGTCTTCTTCCAAGTATCAGTAAGGTATTCGAAAAGATTCTCAATAGAGCTCTGTTCAAGTGGGCTGAAAACAAGAATATTATTCCAGACAATCAGTTTGGCTTTAAGGCGGGACATGACACTATTCATGCCGCGTCTAAGTTAGTTTCTGATGTTCAATGGAACAAAGCGAAAAATCAATGCACAGGTGCTGTTCTTGTTGATTTAGAGAAGGCTTTAGACACCGTATGGTTAGAGGGTCTTTATCTGAAGTTAACCAGATTTGGCATAAGTAAACCACTGTTGTATATGCTTCATGACATGCTCAATGGTAGAAAGTTTGTTGTCAAAAGTGGCAATGTAACTTCGACCACAACTTTTGATATTAAAAACGGTCTACAGCAAGGAACTGTGAACTCACCGATTCTTTTTAGTATTTACACCAGCGACCTGATAGGTAGTCTTACTCATGCGATTGCGTATGCCGTTGACCTTGTAGCGTACAGGACGGGTCCAAAAGTTGAAGTCATCAGAATTCTCTTGCAGCGTGACTTCGACAAGATTCAGCGATATTGTGATGACTGGAAGTTAAAAATTAACTTTCAGAAATCAGAAACTATCCTGTTTAGAACCCCGTTGTCTAGGGCTTCTAGGGATACAAGAAAGAACTGGAGAAATCTAGTGATCGTTGGACCAAGTGGACATCCACTGGCGAGTAAAGATGTGGTAAAGTACCTTGGCATCTGGCTAGATCAGTATCTATATTTCAATCGACATGTAGATGCTGCTCTGGCCAGAGCTAGGGGAGCCTTCGGGTTGACAAGACGGTTGTTTTATAGCAGCCGCCTTGACGGCAGAGTAAAGGTGATTTGCTACATGGCCCTTATCCGGCCAATGATTGCCTATGGGTGCCCTGTGTGGTTCAACGTTGCCCCATCTCAAATGGAAAAGATTCGGGTGTTTGAGAGGCAGTGTCTTAGACGCTGCCTTGGATTACACAGAACACCAGAGTCGGAGTACACACATTACTATGCCAACGAGGTTCTATACAACAGGGCCAATATAAACAGGATAGATAACTTTTTAATCAAGCTGATTCGGGGTCACATTGCAAGAGCGATGACCTAGACCAATGGACTTATTTTTGGGGCTTACTACCCCAATGATGAGTATAGTGAAAGTGTACGTCTTAACGGTTTCATCCCGCCCGAGACATTCCTCTTTTTAGACAGTCGTGGGCTGATACAGGATAGATTGGCGGTTCCGTTAATCTACCACGTCAGCCGTAGGACTGTGGATCCGCGACTTCTTTACGATCGGGACGTCGGCTCAGGGAACGGAGCAGAGCGTCTGCGGTTCAGTAGAGCTGTGCCCCTTCGGGACAGAAAGGACTTAGTTAAGCAAGTCAACAAATTCTGGTGGTTGGGTGACCACCGTGATATTGAAAGTTGACCATATTTGGCCGACTTACATAGTTCTAAGGTAAAGATAAGTAGAGTAGGTAGAACAGTGACGGTGGCACCAAAAATAAGTACATAAGTAAATGTATTTGTATGTGGGTACTTGCGGTTGTGAATTTATATGTATATATGTATATAAACATATATACATGTGTATTGGCGTACGCGAGTGTGCATATGCAAAAAAAAAAAAAAAAAAAAAAAAAAAAAAAAAAAAAAAAAAAACAAAAAAAAAAATTGCTGGTGGCTGTTCTAGTTTTTAAGTTATTTTAAGCAGTTTTAATTAGATATAATGTAGTTTAAGTTAGTTTTAATTTAGTTTTAATTAGTTTTATTAGGTTAAGGGTAGCTTTAAGTTTTATAAAAAATTAAAAAATGATATAGAAAATGAGTTTTTTTTTTAATAATTTTCTCGTTAGTTTTCAATCATCATGAATTCTAATAATAAGTTATTTTTCGTCGAAAGACATTTTTTAAGTATAGTCATAGTTTAATTTAGAGCGCCCGCATGGGGCCAGTAAGTTAGTTAAGTTAATATGGTAAGCTAGTTGTTTAAGATTTTTTGTCTAGCATTAAGATAGATATAAGGAAATGAAAAAATAAAAATGAATTAAAATGAAAAAAAAAAATAGACGCCCGGCCCACGAACAAAGGGTCCTGGTTTAAGTGCCGTATTCAGAAATTTTTTTTTACTTTTTGTAAATTTTTTTATTTTAAATTAATTATAATAATTCATTTTCTTTTTGAATTTTTAAACAAAGAAAAGTCTGTTGAAGTAGCATAATATAAACGCGCGCGATTGAAGTAGTTTAATTTTAATTCGAAATTTCAATTAATATTTAATATAGTGATTTAAACAAAATACACTCTAACGCTAATATGACAAGGTACTTCGCTGGAGCGATTGGATGCTGTGGCCACTTAATCTGCAATTGCTGCGTGAGTCCGGTGAGTTTTTTATGATCCCTGTCACTTTTTAAATCATTTATTTATTAATTTGAAATTTCGTGGGAAAGGGTTATATACACAGGGGACTTTAAAAAAATAATTTTATTAATTTTGCGAAATAAAAGAGGATTGGAAATCCCATTTTCTCTATATACTCGCTTAGCTTGATATAGAAGCTACAATAAATTTTTTTTTATTCTGTAACGTAACATAAGTACTTTTTAGAAAGAGATAAAATAAATTATCAATTTTTTTATCAGATTATTGAATAATTTTGATTTTATTATCATGAATAAAAGTTGCACATATTCTTGAAGTCAAATGTAAAGTAAAAATGTGTTTCAATTAAGAATTTTTATAGAGGGATGGGGGGGTGCGAAAGGGAAAAGTAATGAGGATGGAAAAATGAAGATGCCCAGTAAAGGGGCATCGAAGCGGATAAGATGCCATGGTTGGGAGGGTAGAGGCGATTTTCCGCAGACGTTAACACCATTCGTCAAAAGACTGGTATAAAATTTTGTGACGGCTCTTATGGTCAAATAACCCTTTTTGCTTGCCTGAGCTAGCTATATGGGACTATACCAGCACTGACCAAACGCCAACAAAAGAGCTCGTTACATCCGCTAAGATACAGTTCATGAGCCTTTGGAACGTAACTGGAGCGTTTTTTAGACCGAATGGCATACGTACAAATTCGTAGTGGCCATTGTCTGTGGAAAACGCTGTTTTTCAAATGTCCCCTTGCTATTTCAATTTGGTGAAAACCTTTCGCCAAATCGATCGTGTATTGAGCTTTACCTAGTTTATCAAAAATGTCCTCAATATTGGGGATAGGGAATTTGTCATTGATTGAGGCATCGTTTAATTAACGATAGTCAATAACAACCCTCCATTTTTGTTTTCCCGAGGCGTCCATTTTTTTATGCACCTGTGGGTATCTATAAATTTTGACATAAATGGGTATGTCGTTAGCTGTTCTAATTTCACGCTTGATCGTTTTGTGTATTTCGATATTAATTTTTTAATTTCGATTTTTTCTTCTTGATTGAGATGGTTGAGTCGTACTTGTTCCATCACTGGGTCCTTATTCGTCTCAGTGTGGTAAATTAATAGATGTGATTAATGTGATTTTTTTATTTTTTGTTCTACAAACTATATAGGGAAGTCGGTTAGGCCTTCCTTAGTAGAATCCTGAGATTCTAAAGTGTTAATATTTCTGCTCATTGCGGACGTAGTGCCCATAGCTTCTACCCTGTTATTTGAATTATTTTGTCTAGAAAATTGCCTACTACCGGACCTTTGATTTTGATATTGCCCACTAGTAACGGAAAGTTATCATAGTTTTGATTGTTATTCCTTAATTGCCCACTTGAAGAATATCTGGGGTTTTGGAATTGTCTTCTAGCAGTGGAATTTATAAGAATTATTTTGATGATCATTTTTCCTAAATGGATTATTGTTAAAATTATCATTATTTCTGTGAGGTTTTCTGTTGTTTCCAGAATAATTATTTTGTTTTTTTTTCAGGTAGGCATATCCTGCCTCGTGTAAGATTTCTATTGCTTCTTCTAAATTTTTTGGTTGCCTAAATGCGAGAATTCCCCTCATTGACTCGGGTATTTTATTTTTAAAAAGGCGTAAGGCCATTTCACAGTTTTTTCTGATTTCGTGTGAAGCTGTCATAGTCTTAACTATTATTGTTCTGTTGTTAAGTCTTCTAAGTAGTTTTTGTATATTGTCATAAAAATTTTGACAATAGTCTGTAAACTGAAGTCCCCTCAAGTCGTCATAAAGTTGCTCAACTGATTTTCTCCCCCAAAATATTGGTAAAAAAGTTTTTTAATCTCTTCAAATTTGAAACTGTATTATTAATTTCTAGGGCCCCTCGAGCTCTTCCCACTAATTATTTCTAATGATAATTAAAAATAATTGCTGACTATTGATGTCATATCTAGAAAAAGTGGGGTTGGATTCTATCTAATAAATCTATAAAATTTTGTAGGCTTTCGATATTGCCATTATATGTGGGAAGGGAGTTCAAATATCTTAATGGATCGATACTTAATTCTATGGGTTGGCTTACGTCTCCTGGTGTTGTCGTCGTCATGATGATTGCCTTTTATTTGTATTTCGTTAAATAAGTTCGTTAGTTCTTCCAGATGTATGTCCATAAAATTCTTGGTTGAGTTAACTATATGTAGTTATTTGCACTTTATAATGTTCGTCGTAATTTAAGTAAAGTTAATTGTATGTACTTTTTCGCACTTATTTATGTTTCCCGTAATTTGTTTAAGTTAATTTCATGTACTTGTTCGCACTTTTTAACATTTTCCGTAATTTAAATTAGGTTAATTGTGCTTGTTCGTACTTAATAACATTCGTGGTAGTTTTTTATTTATATTAATTTTATGTACTTATTCGCACTTATTAACAGTTCCCGTAATTTGAATTAAATTAATTGTACTTCTTCGCACTTATTAACATTCGTCGTAATTTTATGTACTTATTCGCACTTATTAACAATTCCCGTAATTTGGATTAAGTTAATTGTACTTGTTCGCACTTATTAACATCTATCGTAATTTTATTCATGTTAATTGTATGTACTTATTCGCACTTATTAACGATTCCCGTAATTTGAATTAAGTTAATTGTACTTGTTCGCACTTATTAACATTCGTCGTAATTTTATTAATGTTGATTTTATGTACTTATTCGCACTTATGGCACGAGTACGATAACTTTGGCGCCAAGAATTGATAACGGTTTTATGTAGAACAGTTCAATAAAAGCATTTTTTACTATGGGTGGGGGGGGTCTATCTCCCTCTGTTTGGGCGGGAGGGGCAATTTTATAAAAACAGTGCTAAAAATTTAAAACAAATATTAAGAAATAACGGTAATACTTACAAATAAGTTTTATATCTTTTTTTAAAGCCTTTACTTTTTTCTATTAGATGTTTCTTAAATCAAGTGAAACCTATGCATAGTCTTTGAAAAAACGGACTTTAAACTCAAAAATTGCGAAAAAAAATGTAAAATAAAACTTTGAAGTGTGATTTTTCAAAACTGTAAAACAAAATACTACTTTTTTTATAAAATTCGTTGCTCATATTAATTTTAAATCATAAACTGAAAACAAAATGATTTTATGTTTTCTGGTTTTTGAGAAAATGGAAAATTACTAAAACTACTTTTTTATAAGAGTTTTCGGCACGAGTACGATAACTTTGGCGCCAAGAATTTGATAACTGTTTTTTGTAGAACAGTTCAATACAATCATTTTTTACTATGGGTGGGGGGGGTCTATCTCCCTCCGTTTGGGCGGGAGGGGCAATTTTATAAAAACAGTGCTAAAAATTTAGAACAAATATTAAAAAATAACGGTAATACTTACAACTAAGTTTTATACTTTTTTTAAAGCCAATACTTTTTTCTATTAGATGTTTTTTTAAATCAAGTGAAACCAATGCATAGTCTTTGATAAAACGGACTTTAAATTCAAAAATTGCGAAAAAAAAGGTAAAAAAAAACTTTGAAGTGTGATTTTTCAAAACTGTAAAATAAAATACTCCTTTTTTTTATAAAATTCGTTGCTCATATTAATTTTAAATCATAAACTGAAAACAAAATGATTTTATGTGTTCTGGTTTTTGAGAAAATGGAAAATTACTAAAGCGTATAAAGAGTGAGGTAGGGTGGGTGCGAGGTTGGGTGTATGCAAAGTTTCTGTTGCATTTAAAGATGCCCAAGCATCATTACAAAAACGAACCTACGTACAACATTCACCGTATACCAAAAAAAAAAAGAAAACTCTTATAAGAAAGTAGTTTTAGTAATTTTCCATTTTCTCAAAAACCAGAAAACATAAAATCATTTTGTTTTCAGTTTATGATTTAAAATTAATATGAGCAACGAATTTTATAAAAAAAAGTAGTATTTTATTTTACAGTTTTGAAAAATCACACTTCAAAGTATTTTTTTCACCTTTTTTTTCGCGATTTTTGAGTTTAAAGTCCGCTTTTTCAAAGACTATGCATAGGTTTCACTTGATTTAAGAAACATCTAATAGAAAAAAGTATTGGCTCTAAAAAAAGATATAAAACTTAGTTGTAAGTATTGCCGTTATTTTTTAATATTTGTTTTAAATTTTTAGCACTGTTTTTATAAAACTGCCCCTCCCGCCAAAACGGAGGGAGATAGACCCCCCCCACCTATAGTAAAATATGCTTGTATTAAACTGTTCTACAAAAAACCGTTATCAATTCTTGGCGCCAAAGTTATCGTACTCTCCCCGCACTTATTAACAATTCCCGTAGTTTTAATTAAATTAATTGTACTTGTTCGCAATTATTAACATTCGTCGTAATTTTATTTATGTTTATTTTATGTACTTATTCGCACTTATTTACAATTCCCGTAATTTGAATTAAGTTAATTATACTTGTGCGCACTATATATTAACATTCGTTTGGTTAATTACATTTAGTCGCACATATTAACATTCGTTTGGTTAATTACACTTAGTCGCACATATTAACATTGGTTTCTTGTTCTTAATCCACCTGCTTACTTCGCCAGTAATGTGTGTTGTTACACTTTTGAATTAAAAAAAACATTTTATGTTTCTTTCTTTTTTTTATTAATTTTTCACTTCCAAAAAACTTATTTTAAATTAACATTTTATCATCTTATTATATTATATTATTGACAATTTGATTATTATCTGCTAGCAAAAGGCCGTTGTCCAAAGCTAGGCTGCACCTCATTGCTAGAGTGTTCGAATTAGACTTCATTTACTCTATGAACCATTCCTACATGTAAGCTAATCTAAAAATGCTTTCCATGGGAAGGGAATGCATTTGTTTTCGAAATATTCATATTTCACTTTAATAAAAATGAAATACGAATATCAATTTTATTAGTTTCGGATGTCAAGGGAAACGGGAGTTTGCTGTGCCAGCAAATGTGGTGAGAAATAGTTGTTGTAAATTTATGTGCTGTTAGGCAATAGGAGAATATGGGAAGTGTTTAGGATAAATGTTTAGATAATGTGCCGTTGGTCGAAGGGGAAATTGGGAATAACGGGGTTACCGTTATGGGTGAAGTCTGGGACGTAACTGTTTTTTAAGACAATCGGTTAATGGAGCTGAACGCCTGTACCAACCCGTCATACCAATAAATCTCCTCACTCGCCTTGCCGTGTTTGGAAGAGGGAAGTTTACCATCGCGTCTATCTTTTCAGGATTAGTTTTTAGCGTATCCTGACCGACGATGTATCCAAGAAACTTGATTTCTCGCATGCAGAACTTGGACTTATTGATGTTGATCCATAAGATCCATACCCGTTATGAAATGAGTGTCTTCTAATTTACTGATGAAACCTTCAATATGCGACATCGTTAACAGTCTTTCTGTTAAGTTTACGACTTTCCAAATACAGACGTACTTTTCCTGGCTCTTTGTAAACTTGTTGTTGTAAACTTCCTCCTGCTTCACGAGCGAAAGAGAGTATTACCTTGATTTAATTGGTACTGCATCACCAGTATCGATGGTGTGTGTTTCCACATGCGTTCTACCAAGACCTAAGTCAGCAAAATTTGGAAAACGACTTTTCACCGAATCTAACTTGATTTGCTGAATTGAAGTTAATTTGATAAATTCAGACTTTTCACTATCTTCTTCTTCAAAAACATCATTACTGTCAATTTGGCTCACTTGAGGAGTCCGGGCAAATTCGTTCTAGAAGTTCACACTCAAATAAATATTTTGCGTCAAGTTAGGAATTAGAAAGTAATGGTCTTCGTTACATCATCAAGTGTAGTTTGGATATTACAATATCCGACAATATCATGGGATTTACCGTCATGTGTTTTGACGATATTTTTGTAAGGTAGCATTTGAATACCATTTCTTTCTGTGAATTCGTAACTTGCCGCTCCCAAAACAGAAATAGATGCGCCACTGTCCAACAAACCAGAAACAAGTTCATCTTTCAGTTTAAACTAGGAGTAGGTACATTCTTTGGCTTGCCAAAGATTTCGGAACGCCTCCCTTAATAGTCTTTTTTTCTCTCGTGAAAAGATTTCAAAGAAAGTACTTTTACAGGATGACTTTCCCAAATAGGAATTTCTCTTTGCAGAATTCTGAGAGGACCATCAGACAGTGAAACCTTACCGACCTCATCATTTGAACAATCTTTAGATACCACAACCAAACTCGGACTACCATGAGAAAATTGATCATTCCTTATCTCAGCTCTGTATCTTTAACTTCTTGAACCATAAGAGGTCATTCATTTGTACCTTTCCTTCTATTTTCTTTTTTCTGCTAGTAGACAGATAGATGGTTGCAATGGATTGGGACCAGCGTTGCCAAAATATACTAAAAATGGCTCCTAAATCTCTATTGATCTTGTAAAATATATTCTATTCATAAGGTGCCTATTTTAATTTAAATAACAAAATCAATCAAAATTGCAAGTACAATACAAGAAACCAGTAAAACAAAAGTGCATTTTGAGCTCTTAATAATGATTTTTCTTATATTTTCAGGATTGAGAATACTTAGGACGCTATTTTGAGGAGTGAAATTCGAATTTTTGTTTTAGCCCGGCTATAAAATGTACCTGCCATACAACGGTTTTAGTTCTCTAACGATTTTGATAAAACTTGGTGTACGCTATATTTGCAGTAGTTTCAATATAACTGCATTTCAGATTTTTGTCTAAAAAATCACATAACGGAAATTTGGTGTTCGGCACAGATTTTAGCCTTGATATTTAACACGTTTTTTCGAAAAAGAACCGTTTATTGGCAGCTGCCATACAACTTGATATCACGATTAGGCCATTTTTTATCTTTTTCCAAATTTCTTCAGAATTTAATAACTTCATTTTTTTTTGTCCCATAGTCCCTTGCTACAAGAGCAAGTTCGTGCGACCCAGTCGTGCATTTTATTTCATATCGTTTCATCCGTTATCGAGCAAGTCGAAATTCGAAAAAACCTTATATTAAAGGTACCGTTACACGAACTTTCCTGTAAGTTTTGTTTCCAATATCTGATTTAGCTGTAGCTGGGCCACTTTCTGTTGCTCCTTTAGCTTTTTTGCATGTTGCTTTCCAGAGCAATTAGACGTTATTTTACTTTTTCTCTACGCACTTCTTGCTTACTTTTGAGCGAAGAGATTTGCTTGAAAAGTGGGCAAGCGAAAACTTGTTAAACTGTGTAAAGGAAAAACAAACTAAAGTCTTCAAAAATTGCTTCAATTATTACACTTACATTTTAAACAATTTTATTTGATGTTTTTAGTTTAAAGTTTATTAGTGGATCGTTGAAATCGTTTGATTACTAGTGTTATTAATATCAAAAATATTGTCGATTGTTGGTTAAAGAATGTCTGCAGAGGTTGGTATTACAATTTGTGTGAACGTTTGATTTTGTTTCTGCTCTATCAAACGCCTCTCTACATGACCTAAAATTTGTTTATATTTATAATTAACATAATTAGTATATATGTATATGTGTGCTCTTTTATGTGACAAGAGTGGGGGGAGCAGTGTAAATGCCTTTGCACAAACAATGCATTTGAATACTTTTTCTATTTGAATTACAATGACGTTTATTTTTAAAAATTTACAAAAACAAATAAAATATTACCTTTGTGAGTTAGCTCGTGTTGTTTGAGATTAAACCCTATGGAAAAGCGTGCCTGCAAGTAGCGCAAACATATGGTTTAACGTTCATATGCAAACTGTATTCATATGGTTTTTGAGATGGGAGGACTGCAGGTATGAATTGGATTTAGATTAAGGAACTCATTACCCAGCAAGATACAATATCTTATAAGTTAGAGTAAATAAATAAGCAATACTACTTATATTTAGGAACAATAATTATGTTGCTTAGTTGACATTTGCTCGGCATAAATCCTCGTTTCTAACCCTCCAAATGGGTGCCGGGCGGGCAATGATCACTACAGTTGTTTTGTGCGATTTTGGCAATAACAGGTGGTTAGCTAAGGTCAGGTTGAATTCGCCTTTACTCTTTAATAGTTCAACTCTTCAGAAATGCAATCTGACCATTGATACGATGTTCCTGATTTTCAAGGTGGTGTGAGCGTTCTTAGAACACAATTCGTGCTGAAGAAATGGAAGGCTGGGGGAAAAGCCAGTCATTGACGAGCTCTTTCGGGTGCCTAGGTACAAGGCCCGAAATATTCTTTAAATTACCCCGGTATATCGGCTCTGCCGGGGCTGACCTCCTTTCCGTACTACTCGTGGGACCAAAATAGATTTGTTTAAACCCAAAACCCCAGACGATGACATGACGAACGATTACAGACCCCAATTACAACAACAACCAGACGTTGATATGACAGACTTTAACGAACTTGGCAGCGCGTCAGAAGACGAACTGCTTGCCTCCAGTCAGGAGACAACTATCAACGTCGCTGGCGAAGGTAGTGCTGCTCGTAGTAGTACTCCATCGTCACCAAAACCTTCGGTTAGCACTGAGAGCACCAGCGGTGGGCGGGTGCTAACCACAACACAAAAACAAGGCCGGACAAAAAAACATAGGCCCCATCACGCGACTCGCAAGGCCCAGTTCAACCATGCTAGGTTCGTTCTGACAAAAATTGCGAAACGGGAAGAAATTCAAGCATTAAGTGAACGCGATCGTGAGGACAGGGAGAAGTTCTCCAAAATAGTTGAAGACTATAACAAGTTCTTGGAGGGCGCTACTCTTCAGAGGAAAGAGCAAGTTGCAAAGCGCAACAGGTCTCAAGATGAGACTACTGGGCCCTCGAAAAAGAGTAAGGCTCTTCCAGTTCTTGTCAGAAATAAAAAAAACACTCTACCATCCACATCCGGCAGTCAGCCAGTGGCGAAAACTTTGAGTGAGATCGTCAGGGACGACCTTCAAGTTGCGCTGACGCACGAGTTTTCCTCTACAGGGAAACCAGTCCTCGAAGCGTGGAACGCCATAGAGACTCGACTGCAGGGTATGGTGGTGGAACATATTCTATAGGGTAAGGGAGGGCCCTCTCGATCCTTCAGCTCTGCCGAGACGGTAAGAGGTTATAGTGTGATCAAGTGCAAGGATCAGAAAGGCATGAAGCTCAAGCTAATCTAAGCCAGGGACATTCCCAGACGACCAAAGGCTCGCATTTGGGTACCTTATACTGCTTGCCTCCAGTCAGGAGACAACTATCAACGTCGCTGGCGAAGGTAGTGCTGCTCGTAGTAGTACTCCATCGTCACCAAAACTTTCGGTTAGCACTCAGAGCACCAGCGGTGAGCGGGTGCTAACCACAACACAAAAACAAGGCCGGATAAACAAACATAGGTCCCATCGCACGACTCGCAAGGCCCAGTTCAACCATGCTAGGTTCGTCCTGAAAAAAATTGCGAAACGAGAAGAAACGCAAGCATTAAGCGAACGCGATCGTGAGGACAGGGAGAAGTTCTCCAAAATTGTTGAAGAATATAGCGCTACTCTTCAGAGGAAAGAGCAAGTTGCAAAGCGCAACAGGTCTCAGGATGAGACTACTCGGCCCTCGAAAAAGAGTAAGGCTCTTCCAGTTCTTGCCAGGAATAAAAAAAACACTCCACCATCCACATCCAGCAGTCAGCCAGTGGCGAAAACTTTGAGTGAGATCGTCAGGGACGACCTTCAAGTTGCGCTGACGGACGAGTTTTCCTCTACAGGGAAACCAGTCCTCGAAGCGTGGAACGCTATTGAGGCTCGACTGCAGGGTATGGTGGTGGAACATATCCTAGAGGGTAAGGGAGGGCCCTCTCCATCCTTCAGCTCTGCTGAGACGGTAAGAGGATATAGGGTGATCAAGTGCAAGGATCAGTTGTCGAAGGAATTCCTTGGCAATTGCGTCACTAAGATTAGTGATGCATGGAAAGGCATGAAGCTCAAGCTAATCCAAGCCAAGGACATTCCCAGACGACCAAAGGCTCGCATTTGGGTACCGTATATGGAAAAGTTGGATGGTGAGAGCTTTCTCAAAGTCCTAAAATGCCAAAACCCGGGGGTTGCTATGGACGACTGGGTCGTCATTAAAGCCGAAGGGGCCAATGCCAACAAAACAGCGATGTCCTTCCTGCTCTTGATTGATGAGGCAGGAAGGTTATCGATTGTAAGGTCTCATCGATTAAATTTTGGCATCAGGGAAGCCAAAGTGAGGATCTTGCCACCTCAAGGGGACGACACAGGAGTTGTCGAAACATCCGACGTGACGTTGGAACCTTTGAGTGTGGCCGCAACCACAACCCAAAATGCTGAAATTCACACAGATTAATCTGAAGCACTCAAAAAGTGCTTCAGACAATCTCAGAATCTTTCTCAGGGAGGAAGATGTGGATTTCGGCATCATTCAAGAGCCATGGGTTCGAAGCCATAAGATCTACGGGCTTCAAGACCAGCTCTACAATCTCTATTACATCTCAAACAACAATAACCAAGGTAACCCTCGCACATGTATTATTGCTAAAAAACATTTAAAAGTATTTTTATGTCCTAATTTTAGCACTCCAGACCTGACAGTTGTCAGACTGGAAACAGAAGGTGTAGGTGGACTATACGTAGGATCGGCGTATATGGCCCACGATCGTATTGCACCACCCGAGGAAGTTGCCACTCTGGTCCATAAGATCAACAATGCCAACCTCATACTGGGTTGTGATGCCAATGCTAGGCACACGGTATGGGGCAGTTCCGAAATCAACAAAAGAGGTGAGTCTTTATTTGATTTCATTATTTCTAACAACATGTCTATTTGTAACAGAGGTAATATCTCAACCTTCATTTTCCCGAGTACGGATACGTTTGAAGGGTGGGAAGATGTGCTAGACGTTACACTAACAAACAATATTGAACAGGTCAGGTTGGAAAACTGGAAAGTATCTACACTGAGATCATTCTCCGATCACAGGTATATACTTTACGAATTAGGTCTTAACACTAAGCCCCCTGTCCCGTTTAGAAACCACAAAAAAACCGACTGGAACAAATTCAGTCAAGTTGTAAGTTCCAAATTAAGAACTGTACCGAATCTTGTTTTAGATTCTGTAGAAGAACTGGAGGCGAAAGTAAGCACTTTTGAAACGGCTCTGAATGTAGCATTCAAAGCTTCCTGTCCAGTTAGGTACAGTAAAAAAAACTTTCCCTCCATGGTGAAATGAAGATCTCTCAAATCTTAGGAAGATTACAAGAAAGACCTTCAATATCTGCTACGTTAGCAAAGAATGGCAACCGTACAAGGACTGCCTCAAAGATTACAAAAAAGCGGTATCCTCAGCCAAAAGGCTGGCTTGGAAAGAATACTGTGAATCAATTGAAAATATAAAAGACTCTGCTAGGATAGGCAAAATACTGTCAAAACAACACTCATGTCCATCTCTCCTCAAAAAGGAGGATGGTACTTGGACAGTGGATTCAGCCGAATCTCTAGAGGCTTTAATGACAACCCATTTCCCAGGCTGTAAGGATTACAGCCTAGTAACAGACAATGCCCTTAGTGCTCAGTCAGAACACTTAGAAAATATTCATGGTATTATAACCAAGGAAAAGATTTCCTGGTCTATTAATAGCTTCTCCCCATACAAATCTCCAGGTGTAGATGGCATTATTCCCATAATGCAACAGAAGTTGCATAACACGGCTGTACCCTGGTTAGAAATATTCTTCACAAATTGCTTCCGGTTTGACTACGTCCACAAGTCGTGGAGACAAGTTAAAGTTATTTTCATTCCGAAGGTGGGGAGACGGGGACACGAAGCCCCAAAAGACTTTAGGCCCATCAGCCTCACTTCCTTCGTCATGAAAACACTGGAAAGAATAATTGACATTAGAGGGATTTTAGAAAGAAATCCTCTTTCCAAATCACAGCACGCTTACCTTAAGGGAAGGTCCACGGAAACGGCTCTTCACGAGGTGGTGCGCACCATTGAAAAAACAATTCAATATAAAGAATATACCCTTGCAACCTTCCTTGACGTCGAGGGAGCTTTCAATAACGTTCTTGCTAATTCGATTCAGGGATCTCTTGTCAAGTTCGGCGTCGATGCTTACATTACAAAATGGATTTTATCCATGTTAAGATCAAGAATCATTCAAGCAACGTTGGGTAATGACCACATTATTAAACTCGTAGATAGGGGTACACCTCAGGGAGGAGTTCTATCCCCCTTACTATGGTTGCTTGTCATGGACACAATCCTTTGTGAACTGGACAACTGTGGTGTAAAGGCGGTGGCGTATGCGGATGACCTGGTGGTTATGACATCAGGGGCGTTTCCTACAGTGATAAGTGATATCATGGAAACTGCCTTGAAAACAGTTGACATCTGGGCTACTAGTTGTGGACTAGGTGTCAATCCAAATAAAACCGAATTGATGCTCTTCACCACTAGGACTAAAATTCCCCCCTTCACCCTACCCCAGTTGAACGGTCACACTCTTTCTCTATCAACAAAAGCTAAATACCTAGGAGTTATTCTGGAACCTAAGCTTAGCTGGAAAATCAATATCGAAGAACGTGTGAAGAAAGCAAGTATAGCCTTCTATGCATGTAGTAAAACTTTCGGGAAAAAATGGGGTCTGAAGCCTAAAATGATATTATAAACTTACACAGCTGTAGTTCGTCCAATTCTAACATACGGATCGATCGTATGGTGGCCAGCCCTAAGTAAAAAATATAATATAGACAAACTGAAAAAGATTCAAAGAACAGCCAGCATAGGTTCCACAGGTGCAATTAGATCTTGCCCAACCGATGCCTTAAGCGTTATTCTTAATCTTTTGCCTCTAGACCTTCACATCAAATACATGGTATCCTGCAGTGCAACCAGGCTTAAAGAAGCAAGCTGTTGGGCAGAAAGACCCTATGGTCATGGAAAATTTTTAAAACTGTTGCCGATAGATCTTCGCTCCATATTGACTACCAATACCCTTGTATTAACTTTGATAAAAGTTTCAATGTGCTTTTTCCTACCAGAGAGGAATGGAAAAACGATACGGTGACAAATGAATATGAACAATTTTCACTGACGGCTCAAAGATGGTTGACGGAGTTGGGGCGGGTGTTTACTCCGACACACTTAAAATTAGTCAATCGTTCCGCCTGCCCGACGCTGCCAGCATATTTCAAGCTGAAGTGCTTGCTATTAAGGAAGCCTGTAGGATACTCAAACAAAAAACAATATCTAACCATAATATTCACAATGTAGCCATTTGTATAGATAGTCAAGCTGCAATTAAGGCAATTAACAGCTGCCTGGTGTCTTCAAAGATAGTTCATCAATGCAGAGCAGAGCTCTCAGGTTTCAGTGATAGTATAAAAATCTCTCTCGTATGGGTCCCAGGCCATAGCGACATCCAAGGCAATGAGCGAGCAGATGATCTTGCTAGGCAAGGATCAGCCCTTCTCGCCTCTCAGGCGGAATCAGTAGATCTTCCACTGGGCTTCGTGAAGGGCAGAATATATGACCATTTCCTTTCAGAATCAACAAAGAGGTGGCAAGGTTTGGCAACCTGTAAAATAACTAGAAAGATATGGCCAACCTATGACAAAAACATATAGGCGAACACGCAGCTAAACTGCGCATACCTTTTAACAGCTACTGCCGTAGTTGTAGAAATCCGCTGGAGAAGGAAACTATTGAGCATTTCCTCTGCCACTGTCCGGCCCTGGCTAGATCTTGCCTCCAGGCATTTGGTAGCCTGTTTCTCGACAACCTAAACGTGCTGTCGAACAAAAGGATAAATGATTTTACCGCTTTTCTCAACAGCACCAGCTGGCTCTAACAAACCAAGCAATATCTCTATTTCAACTTTCACCTTGGAAGTTTTTGGAACTTTCGTTTAGGACTGGCTATTCGGACTAGCACTTACTCTATCTTTGGCAATAGCATCAGAGTACTGATTAATACCTGGTAGGTATAAACTGTCTTTGAACGGGCTTAGCCTCATATAGATCTAGTGTAAAGTTATTGGGCAGGCTCTCAGTCCAAATGGAACCACCCAGCACACAGTGTGAGCTAGGTTCTTCCCTTGTGACTGCGGGCACAGACCAAAAACTGGTCCCCTTAGCTTTTCAAAGCACTCACTCACTTTCCATTTCAACTTTCACCTTTTAAGTTTCTGGAACTTACCTTTAGGAATAGCTTTTCGGACTAGCACTTACTCTATCTTGCGGCGAAAGCATCAAAACACGGATTTACACCTGGCAGGTGTACCGCCTTTGAACGGGCCTAGCCTCATATAGATCTGGTGTAAAGTTAATTGGTCGTCTCTCAGTCCAAATGGAACCACCCAGCACACAGTGTGAGCCAGGATCTTCCCTTGTGACTGCGGGCACAGACCAAAAACTAGTCCCCTCAGCTTAACAGTCACTACCACTATATCACAAAAATTAGGTCAAACGAGTTATGGTATCAAAACGGCGCTTTTCCGCGCTAATTGGGTTTCTTCGGAACAGTTGTTCTGCGAAACCGCCATCTTACCTACCTACCCTAGTTGACATTTGGTAGATAATTTAATTTTATGATAAACATTATTTTTATAAAGATTTTATTAAAATAATACAATAAAAAGTAAAAATATATATATATATATATATATATATATATAACAGAGTACGATACAGATTATATAGTATTCCATCTACATTTTCAAATTAAATTTATAATTTAATTAAAAATCAAACGGAATTAAGAAATAAACATCATCAACATCACCACCATCATCACCACCATCTCCATCATCATCATCTAATATTCTCAAAAAATTCTTTGAGTTTCTTTTCAAACTGAGTCGTGCAGCTAATCATTTTTATAGAAGTTGGGAGAGAATTTCATAGTCGAATAGCATGTAAATAAAACTGGCGTTCAGATACAAGATATGAGAAGCGAACGGGTATTAGGTTAAGAGATCTATTAGATCGGGCGAATTGTATTTTATTATATTGATAATCCGTTTGACGAAGTTGTATGATTTTATGCAGCAACGTTATAGTTTTTAATTTGAATAAATTATCTAAAGTAATGCCATATATTGATTTTGAAAAATTGGATATGTTATCGTTCATCTAATTCCAAACACATAACGTGCAATACTATTGAACGCAACATTCAGTTTAAGCTTATGCTCATAATCAAAGTTACTAAAAACTTCACAACAAAATAGCATAACTGGAACTAGTAATGTCTTAGCCATTATTAACCGTGTTTTCAATGGCTTATATGGAGCGAAGCCCAAAGCAAACGCAGACCTCCGTAGACCTTGCCTAAAGTAAGTCTAATATGGTCGTTCCAGTTAAGGGTTCTATTAATCGTAAGTCCCAATTTTTTTGCAGAATCCGCAAGTTCGATGATAGAGTTGTTCAGGTATATTGTTGGAAAACAAGAAGTGTCAACAATTGTTCTTATATTACTATGTACTTTGATTTCTTTGGATTTAAACAAAGATCATTTTCGTGAGACAATACTGCGATTTTATTTAGGTCCTCATTTAGTTCATAAACACCGTTCTCTAACGTACCAATGGAAACCTTTCATACAATTGTAAATCATCTGCGAACATGTGTTCAAGGAACAAAAAGGAAGATCATTTATATACATTGAAAATAACAATGGGCTGAAAATGGCGCCCTGGGGAGCACCTCTATGTAAAGGAAGAGAAGATGACATTATATTGCTAGCGAAAACTGATTGAGATCTTTGAGACAAGTAGGAGAAAATAAAGTTTGCTGATGACGCTGAAAAAAAATTGTCTTTTGAGTTTTGTAAAAAGTATGTTTCTATTAACCGTATCGAACGCTTTCGATAAATCTATTAGGGTTAGTATTATAAATGATAGTCCGCAGACCTTACAAACATACCGCCTATGTTCATGTGTTTTTAAATGCTTTATGAGGTCGTATTCAAAGATGAAATTTCTCGGGCATAATTGACAACAATAGTAAGGCGAAGAATTTTGAGTTCCGTTGTTAAAGTCAACATTATGAACATTACCAGTATGTGTTTTCAAGCTTCCTATTGTCTTAAATAACTTGTTGCAAATTGGACATTCTTGCTTTTTTCGTTGCTGTGAGTTTTATGTGACACGTGAAGTGACCCTTAAACGGCCAGTCACAGGACGTAAGTCATTTACACATATAATCAGTCATCGGGCAAAATCAAAAGGGTTTTAATTTTTCGTCGAACTAATCCACTCATACAGACTTATTTGTACAAACACTATATTACAGATCGATGTCAAATGACAGACTGGTCGCTTTAGGGCTGTCGGTGTTGGAAAGGCTTAAAAATCGTATGACTAAATTAGTAGGGCGAGTTGATTCAGATAAAAATATAAAAAGCCTAATAGCCAGTCAACGAATGCTCAAAAGTTTCCTTTAGAAATTCGTTTGGGCTTGTAAGTTTTTGGAGGGCGCTACTCTTCAGAGGAAAGAGCAAGTTGCAAAGCGCAACAGGTCTCAGGATGAGACTACTCGGCCCTCGAAAAAGAGTAAGGCTCTTCCAGTTCTTGCCAGGAATAAAAAAAACACTCCACCATCCACATCCAGCAGTCAGCCAGTGGCGAAAACTTTGAGTGAGATCGTCAGGGACGACCTTCAAGTTGCGCTGACGGACGAGTTTTCCTCTACAGGGAAACCAGTCCTCGAAGCGTGGAACGCTATTGAGGCTCGACTGCAGGGTATGGTGGTGGAACATATCCTAGAGGGTAAGGGAGGGCCCTCTCCATCCTTCAGCTCTGCTGAGGCGGTAAGAGGATATAGGGTGATTAAGTGCAAGGATCAGTTGTCGAAGGAATTCCTTGGCAATTGCGTCACTAAGATTAGTGATGCATGGAAAGGCATGAAGCTCAAGCTAATCCAAGCCAAGGACATTCCCAGACGACCAAAGGCTCGCATTTGGGTACCGTATATGGAAAAGTTGGATGGTGAGAGCTTTCTCAAAGTCCTAAAATGCCAAAACCCGGGGGTTGCTATGGACGACTGGGTCGTCATTAAAGCCGAAGGGGCCAATGTCAACAAAACAGCGATGTCCTTCCTGCTCTTGATTGATGAGGCAGGAAGGTTATCGATTGTAAGGTCTCATCGATTAAATTTTGGCATCAGGGAAGCCAAAGTGAGGATCTTGCCACCTCAAGGGGACGACACAGGAGTTGTGGAAACATCCGACGTGACGTTGGAACCTTTGAGTGTGGCCGCAACCACAACCCAAAATGCTGAAATTCACACAGATTAATCTGAAGCACTCAAAAAGTGCTTCAGACAATCTCAGAATCTTTCTCAGGGAGGAATATGTGGATTTCGGCATCATTCAAGAGCCATGGGTTGTAAGCCATAAGATCTGCGGGCTTCAAGACCAGCTCTACAATCTCTATTACATCTCAAACAACAATAACCAAGGTAACCCTCGCACATGTATTATTGCTAAAAAACATTTAAAAGTATTTTTATGTCCTAATTTTAGCACTCCAGACCTGACAGTTGTCAGACTGGAAACAGAAGGTGTAGGTGGACTATACGTAGGATCGGCGTATATGGCCCACGATCGTATTGCACCACCCGAGGAAGTTGCCACTCTGGTCCATAAGATCAACAATGCCAACCTCATACTGGGTTGTGATGCCAATGCTAGGCACACGGTATGGGGCAGTTCCGAAATCAACGAAAGAGGTGAGTCTTTATTTGATTTCATTATTTCTAACAACATGTCTATTTGTAACAGAGGCAATATCTCCACCTTCATTTTCCCGAGTACGGATACGTTTGAAGGGTGGGAAGATGTGCTAGACGTTACACTAACAAACAATAGTGAACAGGTCAGGTTGGAAAACTGGAAAGTATCTACACTGAGATCATTCTCCGATCACAGGTATATACTTTACGAATTAGGTCTTAACACTAAGCCCCCTGTCCCTTTTAGAAACCCAAAAAAAACCGACTGGAACAAATTCAGTCAAGTTGCAAGTTCCAAATTAAGAACTGTACCGAATCTTGTTTTAGATTCTATAGAAGAACTGGAGGCGAAAGTAAGCACTTTTGAAACGGCTCTGAATGTAGCATTCAAAGCTTCCTGTCCAGTTAGGTACAGTAAAAAAACTTTCCCTCCATGGTGGAATGAAGATCTCTCAAATCTTAGGAAGATTACAAGAAAGACCTTCAATATCTGCTACGTTAGCAAACAATGGCAACCGTACAAGGACTGCCTCAAAGATTACAAAAAAGCGGTATCCTCAGCCAAAAGGCTGGCTTGGAAAGAATACTGTGAATCAATTGAAAATATAAAAGACTCTGCTAGGCTAGGCAAAATACTGTCAAAACAACACTCATGTCCATCTCTCCTCAAAAAGGAGGATGGTACTTGGACAGTGGATTCAGCCGAATCTCTAGAGGCTTTAATGACAACCCATTTCCCAGGCTGTAAGGATTACAGCCTAGTAACAGACAATGCCCTTAGTGCTCAGTCAGAACACTTAGAAAATATTCATGGTATTATAACCAAGGAAAAGATTTACTGGTCTATTAATAGCTTCTCCCCATACGAATCTCCAGGTGTAGATGGCATTATTCCCATAATGCTACAGAAGTTGCATAACACGGCTGTACCCTAGTTAGAAGTATTCTTCACAAATTGCTTCCTGTTTGACTACGTCCCCAAGTCGTGGAGACAAGTCGAGGGAGCTTTTAATAACGTTCTTGCTAATTCGATTCAGGGATCTCTTGTCAAGTTCGGCGTCGATGCTTACATTACAAAATGGATTTTATCCATGTTAAGATCAAGAATCATTCAAGCAACGTTGGGTAATGACCACATTATTAAACTCGTAGATAGGGGTACACCTCAGGGAGGAGTTCTATCCCCCTTACTATGGTTGCTTGTCATGGACACAATCCTTTGTGAACTGGACAACTGTGGTGTAAAGGCGGTGGCGTATGCGGATGACCTGTTGGTTATGACATCAGGGGCGTTTCCTACAGTGAACATATCCTAGAGGGTAAGGGAGGGCCCTCTCCATCCTTCAGCTCTGCTGAGACGGTAAGAGGATATAGGGTGATTAAGTGCAAGGATCAGTTGTCGAAGGAATTCCTTGGCAATTGCGTCACTAAGATTAGTGATGCATGGAAAGGCATGAAGCTCAAGCTAATCCAAGCCAAGGACATTCCCAGACGACCAAAGGCTCGCATTTGGGTACCGTATATGGAAAAGTTGGATGGTGAGAGCTTTCTCAAAGTTTTTAGGCGTTTCCTACAGTGATAAGTGATATCATGGAAACTGCCTTGAAAACAGTTGACATCTGGGCTACTAGTTGTGGACTAGGTGTCAATCCAAATAAAACCGAATTGATGCTCTTCACCACTAGGACTAAAATTCCCCCCTTCACTCTACCCCAGTTGAACGGTCACACTCTTTCTCTATCAACAAAAGCTAAATACCTAGGAGTTATTCTGGAACCTAAGCTTAGCTGGAAAATCAATATCGAAGAACGTGTGAAGAAAGCAAGTATAGCCTTCTATGCATGTAGTAAAACTTTCGGGAAAAAATGGGGTCTGAAGCCTAAAATGATATTATGGACTTACACAGCTGTAGTTCGTCCAATTCTAACATACGGATCGATCGTATGGTGGCCAGCCCTAAGTAAAAAATATAATATAGACAAACTGAAAAAGATTCAGCCAGCATAGGTTCCACAGGTGCAATTAGATCTTGCCCAACCGATGCCTTAAGGGTTATTCTTAATCTTTTGCGTCTAGACCTTCACATCAAATACATGGTATCCTGCAGTGCAGGCTTAAAGAAGCAAGCTGTTGGGCAGAAAGACCCTATGGTCATGGACAAATTTTAAAACTGTTGCCGATAGATCTTCGCTCAGTCCATATTGACTACCAATACCCTTGTCTTGACTTTAATAAAAGTTTCAATGTGCTTTTTCCTACCAGAGACGAATGGAAAAACGATACGGTGACAAATGAATATGAACAATTTTCACTGACGGCTCAAAGATGGTTGACGGAGTTGGGGCGGGTGTTTACTCCGACAAACTTAAAATTAGTCAATCGTTCCGCCTGCCCGACGCTGCCAGCATATTTCAAGCTGAAGTGCTTGCTATTAAGGAAGCCTGTAGGATACTCAAACAAAAAACAATATCTAACCATAATATTCACAATGTAGCCATTTGTATAGATAGTCAAGCTGCAATTAAGGCAATTAACAGCTGCCTGGTGTCTTCAAAGATAGTTCATCAATGCAGAGCAGAGCTCTCAGGTTTCAGTGGTAGTATAAAAATTTCTCTCGTATGGGTCCCAGGCCATAGCGACATCCAAGGTAATGAGCGAGCAGATGATCTTGCTAGGCAAGGATCAGCCCTTCTCGTCTCTCAGGCGGAATCAGTAGATCTTCCACTGGGCTTCGTGAAGGGCAGAATATATGACCATTTCCTTTCAGAATCAACAAAGAGGTGGCAAGGTTTGGCAACCTGTAAAATAACTAGAAAGATATGGCCAACCTATGACAAAAACAGATCGAATGATTTAATAAAACGAAACAGAATAGACACGGCCAGGGTCGTTGCAATCGTCACTGGCCATTGGCCAATAGGCGAACACGCAGCTAAACTGCGCATACCTTTTAACAGCTACTGCCGTAGTTGTAGAAATCCGCTGGAGAAGAAACTATTGAGCATTTCCTCTGCCACTGTCCGGCCCTGGCTAGATCTCGCCTCCAGGCATTTGGTAGCCTGTTTCTCGACAACCTAAACGTGCTGTCGAACAAAAGGATAAATGATTTTACCGCTTTTCTCAACAGCACCAGTTGGCTCTACCAAACCAAGCAATATCTCTATTTCAACTTTCACCTTGGAAGTTTTTGGAACTTTCGTTTAGGACTGGCTATTCGGACTAGCACTTACTTTATCTTTGGCAATAGCATCAGAGTACTGATTAATACCTGGTAGGTATAAACTGTCTTTGAACGGGCTTAGCCTCATATAGATCTAGTCTAAAGTTATTGGGCAGGCTCGCAGTCCAAATGGAACCACCCAGCACACAGTGTGAGCTAGGTTCTTCCCTTGTGACTGCGGGCACAGACCAAAAACTGGGTCCCTTAGCTTTTCAAAGCACTCACTCACTTTCCATTTCAACTTTCACCTTTTAAGTTTCTGGAACTTACCTTTAGGAATAGCTTTTCGGACTAGCACTTACTCTATCTTGCGGCGAAAGCATCAAAACACGGATTTACACCTGGCAGGTGTACCGCCTTTGAACGGGCCTAGCCTCATATAGATCTGGTGTAAAGTTAAGTGGTCGTCTCTCAGTCCAAATGGAACCACCCAGCACACAGTGTGAGCCAGGTTCTTCCCTTGTGACTGCGGGCACAGACCAAAAACTAGTCCCCTCAGCTTAACAGTCACTACCACTATATCACAAAAATTAGGTCAAACGAGTTATGGTATCAAAACGGCGCTTTTCCGCGCTAATTGGGTTTCTTCGGAACAGTTGTTCTGCGAAACCGCCATCTTACCTACCTACCCTAGTTGACATTTGGTAGATAATTTAATTTTATGATAAACATTATTTTTATAAAGATTTAATTAAAATAATACAATAAAAAGTAAATATATATATATATATATATATATATATATATATAACAGAGTACGATACGGATTATATAGTATTCCATCTACATTTTCAAATTAAATTTATAATTTAATTAAAAATCAAACGGAATTAAGAAATAAACATCATCAACATCACCACCATCATCACCACCATCTCCATCATCATCATCTAATATTCTCAAAAAATTCTTTGAGTTTCTTTTCAAACTGAGTCGTGCAGCTAATCATTTTTATAGAAGTTGGGAGAGAATTTCATAGTCGAATAGCATGTAAATAAAACTGGCGTTCAGATACAAGATATGAGAAGCGAACGGGTATTAGGTTAAGAGATCTATTAGATCGGGCGAATTGTATTTTATTATATTGATAATCCGTTTGACGAAGTTGTATGATTTTATGCAGCAACGTTATAGTTTTTAATTTGAATAAATTATCTAAAGTAATGCCATATATTGATTTTGAAAAATTGGATATGTTATCGTTTCATCTAATTCCAAACACATAACGTGCAATACTATTGAACGCAATATTCAGTTTAAGCTTATGCTCATAATCAAAGTTACTAAAAACTTCACAACAAAATAGCATAACTGGAACTAGTAATGTCTTAGCCATTATTAACCGTGTTTTCAATGGCTTATATGGAGCGAAGCCCAAAGCAAACGCAGACCTCCGTAGACCTTGCCTAAAGTAAGTCTAATATGGTCGTTCCAGTTAAGGGTTCTATTAATCGTAAGTCCCAATTTTTTTGCAGAATCCGCAAGTTCGATGATAGAGTTGTTCAGGTATATTGTTGGAAAACAAGAAGTGTCAACAATTGTTCTTATATTACTATGTACTTTGATTTCTTTGGATTTAAACAAAGATCATTTTCGTGAGACAATACTGCGATTTTATTTAGGTCCTCATTTAGTTCATAAACACCGTTCTCTAACGTACCAATGGAAACCTTTCATACAATTGTAAATCATCTGCGAACATGTGTTCAAGGAACAAAAAGGAAGATCATTTATATACATTGAAAATAACAATGGGCTGAAAATGGCGCCCTGGGGAGCACCTCTATGTAAAGGAAGAGAAGATGACATTATATTGCTAGCGAAAACTGATTGAGATCTTTTAGACAAGCAGGAGAAAATAAAGTTTGCTGATGACGCTGAAAAAAAAAATTGTCTTTTGAGTTTTGTAAAAAGTATGTTTCTATTAACCGTATCGAACGCTTTCGATAAATCTATTAGGGTTAGTATTATAAATGATAGTCCGCAGACCTTACAAACATACCGCCTATGTTCATGTGTTTTTAAATGCTTTATGAGGTCGTATTCAAAGATGAAATTTCTCGGGCATAATTGACAACAATAGTAAGGCGAAGAATTTTGAGTTCCGTTGTTAAAGTCAACATTATGAACATTACCAGTATGTGTTTTCAAGCTTCCTATTGTCTTAAATAACTTGTTGCAAATTGGACATTCTTGCTTTTTTCGTTGCTGTGAGTTTTATGTGACACGTGAAGTGACCCTTAAACGGCCAGTCACAGGACGTAAGTCATTTACACATATAATCAGTCATCGGGCAAAATCAAAAGGGTTTTAATTTTTCGTCGAACTAATCCACTCATACAGACTTATTTGTACAAACACTATATTACAGATCGATGTCAAATGACAGACTGGTCGCTTTAGGGCTGTCGGTGTTGGAAAGGCTTAAAAATCGTATGACTAAATTAGTAGGGCGAGTTGATTCAGATAAAAATATAAAAAGCCTAATAGCCAGTCAACGAATGCTCAAAAGTTTCCTTTAGAAATTCGTTTGGGCTAGTAAGTTCTTGGAGGGCGCTACTCTTCAGAGGAAAGAGCAAGTTGCAAAGCGCAACAGGTCTCAGGATGAGACTACTCGGCCCTCGAAAAAGAGTAAGGCTCTTCCAGTTCTTGCCAGGAATAAAAAAAACACTCCACCATCCACATCCAGCAGTCAGCCAGTGGCGAAAACTTTGAGTGAGATCGTCAGGGACGACCTTCAAGTTGCGCTGACGGACGAGTTTTCCTCTACAGGGAAACCAGTCCTCGAAGCGTGGAACGCTATTGAGGCTCGACTGCAGGGTATGGTGGTGGAACATATCCTAGAGGGTAAGGGAGGGCCCTCTCCATCCTTCAGCTCTGCTGAGACGGTAAGAGGATATAGGGTGATTAAGTGCAAGGATCAGTTGTCGAAGGAATTCCTTGGCAATTGCGTCACTAAGATTAGTGATGCATGGAAAGGCATGAAGCTCAAGCTAATCCAAGCCAAGGACATTCCCAGACGACCAAAGGCTCGCATTTGGGTACCGTATATGGAAAAGTTGGATGGTGAGAGCTTTCTCAAAGTCCTAAAATGCCAAAACCCGGGGGTTGCTATGGACGACTGGGTCGTCATTAAAGCCGAAGGGGCCAATGCCAACAAAACAGCGATGTCCTTCCTGCTCTTGATTGATGAGGCAGGAAGGTTATCGATTGTAAGGTCTCATCGATTAAATTTTGGCATCAGGGAAGCCAAAGTGAGGATCTTGCCACCTCAAGGGGACGACACAGGAGTTGTCGAAACATCCGACGTGACGTTGGAACCTTTGAGTGTGGCCGCAACCACAACCCAAAATGCTGAAATTCACACAGATTAATCTGAAGCACTCAAAAAGTGCTTCAGACAATCTCAGAATCTTTCTCAGGGAGGAAGATGTGGATTTCGGCATAATTCAAGAGCCATGGGTTCGAAGCCATAAGATCTACGGGCTTCAAGACCAGCTCTACAATCTCTATTACATCTCAAACAACAATAACCAAGGTAACCCTCGCACATGTATTATTGCTAAAAAACATTTAAAAGTATTTTTATGTCCTAATTTTAGCACTCCAGACCTGACAGTTGTCAGACTGGAAACAGAAGGTGTAGGTGGACTATACGTAGGATCGGCGTATATGGCCCACGATCGTATTGCACCACCCGAGGAAGTTGCCACTCTGGTCCATAAGATCAACAATGCCAACCTCATACTGGGTTGTGATGCCAATGCTAGGCACACGGTATGGGGCAGTTCCGAAATCAACGAAAGAGGTGAGTCTTTATTTGATTTCATTATTTCTAACAACATGTCTATTTGTAACAGAGGCAATATCTCCACCTTCATTTTCCCGAGTACGGATACGTTTGAAGGGTGGGAAGATGTGCTAGACGTTACACTAACAAACAATAGTGAACAGGTCAGGTTGGAAAACTGGAAAGTATCTACACTGAGATCATTCTCCGATCACAGGTATATACTTTACGAATTAGGTCTTAACACTAAGCCCCCTGTCCCGTTTAGAAACCCAAAAAAAATCGACTGGAACAAATTCAGTCAAGTTGCAAGTTCCAAATTAAGAACTGTACCGAATCTTGTTTTAGATTCTATAGAAGAACTGGAGGCGAAAGTAAGCACTTTTGAAACGGCTCTGAATGTAGCATTCAAAGCTTCCTGTCCAGTTAGGTACAGTAAAAAAACTTTCCCTCCATGGTGGAATGAAGATCTCTCAAATCTTAGGAAGATTACAAGAAAGACCTTCAATATCTGCTACGTTAGCAAACAATGGCAACCGTACAAGGACTGCCTCAAAGATTACAAAGAAGCGGTATCCTCAGCCAAAAGGCTGGTTTGGAAAGAATACTGTGAATCAATTGAAAATATAAAAGACTCTGCTAGGCTAGGCAAAATACTGTCAAAACAACACCCTTGTCCATCTCTCCTCAAAAAGGAGGATGGTACTTGGACAGTGGATTCAGCCGAATCTCTAGAGGCTTTAATGACAACCCATTTCCCAGGCTGTAAGGATTACAGCCTAGTAACAGACAATGCCCTTAGTGCTCAGTCAGAACACTTAGAAAATATTCATGATATTATAACCAAGGAAAAGATTTCCTGGTCTATTAATAGCTTCTCCCCATACAAATCTCCAGGTGTAGATGGCATTATTCCCATAATGCAACAGAAGTTGCATAACACGGCTGTACCCTGGTTAGAAGTATTCTTCACAAATTGCTTCCTGTTTGACTACGTCCCCAAGTCGTGGAGACAAGTCGAGGGAGCTTTCAATAACGTTCTTGCTAATTCGATTCAGGGATCTCTTGTCAAGTTCGGCGTCGATGCTTACATTACAAAATGGATTTTATCCATGTTAAGATCAAGAATCATTCAAGCAACGTTGGGTAATGACCACATTATTAAACTCGTAGATAGGGGTACACCTCAGGGAGGAGTTCTATCCCCCTTACTATGGTTGCTTGTCATGGACACAATCCTTTGTGAACTGGACAACTGTGGTGTAAAGGCGGTGGCGTATGCGGATGACCTGGTGGTTATGACATCAGGGGCGTTTCCTACAGTGATAAGTGATATCATGGAAACTGCCTTGAAAACAGTTGACATCTGGGCTACTTGTTGTGGACTAGGTGTCAATCCAAATAAAAACGAATTGATGCTCTTCACCACTAGGACTAAAATTCGCCCCTTCACTCTACCCCAGTTGAACGGTCACACTCTTTCTCTATCAACAAAAGCTAAATACCTAGGAGTTATTCTGGAACCTAAGCTTAGCTGGAAAATCAATATCGAAGAACGTGTGAAGAAAGCAAGTATAGCCTTCTATGCATGTAGTAAAACTTTCGGGAAAAAATGGGGTCTGAAGCCTAAAATGATATTATGGACTTACACAGCTGTAGTTCGTCCAATTCTAACATACGGATCGATCGTATGGTGGCCAGCCCTAAGTAAAAAATATAATATAGACAAACTGAAAAAGATTCAAAGAACAGCCAGCATAGGTTCCACAGGTGCAATTAGATCTTGCCCAACCGATGCCTTAAGGGTTATTCTTAATCTTTTGCGTCTAGACCTTCACATCAAATACATGGTATCCTGCAGTGCAACCAGGCTTAAAGAAGCAAGCTGTTGGGCAGAAAGACCCTATGGTCATGGACAAATTTTAAAACTGTTGCCGATAGATCTTCGCTCAGTCCATATTGACTACCAATACCCTTGTCTTGACTTTAATAAAAGTTTCAATGTGCTTTTTCCTACCAGAGACGAATGGAAAAACGATACGGTGACAAATGAATATGAACAATTTTCACTGACGGCTCAAAGATGGTTGACGGAGTTGGGGCGGGTGTTTACTCCGACAAACTTAAAATTAGTCAATCGTTCCGCCTGCCCGACGCTGCCAGCATATTTCAAGCTGAAGTGCTTGCTATTAAGGAAGCCTGTAGGATACTCAAACAAAAAACAATATCTAACCATAATATTCACAATGCAGAGCAGAGCTCTCAGGTTTCAGTGGTAGTAAAAAAATTTCTCTCGTATGGGTCCCAGGCCATAACGACATCCAAGGCAATGAGCGAGCAGATGATCTTGCTAGGCAAGGATCAGCCCTTCTCGTCTCTCAGGCGGAATCAGTAGATCTTCCACTGGGCTTCGTGAAGGGCAGAATACAGGGTGAGTCATGAGCAATGCGACAAAATGCTAGGGCGTGTAGGTTGCGTTGAGACAAGAAAAAAATCGTATGGGAGGGGGGGGTCTATTCCCCTCCGTTTAGCCGGGAGGGGCAATTTTCGAAAAAACTGACTTAAAATGGGAAAAAAATTATTTAAAATCAACGGCTTCATTCACAATGCTGTGCGATACGTTTTTGAAAAGCCAATAACTTTTTCTTTCATTTTGTGTTTAAATAAATCTATTCTAAGAAATAGTTTTTGAAATATTAATTTTCAGTCAAAATTTTGAAAAAAAAAATTGAAAAAAAAATTTCAAATTCATTTTTTTCAAAATTTTACGTACTTAAGTGCTAATTTTAATTTCAAAATTCAATGCTGTTATTAATTTTAAGTCTAAATAAGAAAACCGGATGCAAAAATTTTATGTCGTTCTCAAGAAATTAAAAAAAAACCAAAACCACCTTTTTCTAAGAAAAACATTTATTTTTATTGTAACGAAGCAATTTAAGAAGCATTAATCTTAGAAATGAAACCGAACAAAACTATTTTAGAAGAATATTCTGGACGGATGAAGCACAGTTTACTAGGGATGGGGTTACTAACTTCCACAATTTACATTATTGGAGTAGCGCCAATCCACACAAAAAAAACAAAACAAATCACAACACCGCTTTAGTTGTAATGTTTGGCTTGGTATTGTTGGACACACTGTGATCGGGCCCCGGTTTTTGAATTCCATTATTAATGGAGAATCATACCTGCAATTCCTACGAGACCTTTTACCCGATTTATTAGACAGCGTTCCATTGGTTATAGCAGATACTTTAATCTACCAACAAGATGGTGCTCCAGCACACTACAGCTTACAGGTGAGAAACTGGCTGGATGATCATTTTAGTGACCGTTGGATCGGAAGAAGGGGCCCCACGGGATGGCCGCCTAGGTCACCAGATTTAACTTCCCTAGATTTCTATGCATGGGGATTTATGAAGAATTATGTTTACGAAGTGGAAATAGTATTATTGGAACAACTGAAGGAACGAATTGAAGTCGCTGGAGTCAAATTGCAGGAAAATTTGTCAAGCATAAACTTATGTGAAGCCATTACAAGGAGATATAATCTATGCCTTCTAAGCAATGGAGATCATATCGAGAATTTTTTATAAGTACTTCCAATAAAAAACATAGTAAAAATAAAAGGAATAAAAAAAACTAAAAAAACTAAGATTAATGCTTCTTAAATTGCTTCGTTACAATAAAAATAAATGTTTTTCTTAGAAAAAGGTGGTTTTGGTTTTTTTTTAATTTCTTGAGAACGACATAAAATTTTTGCATCCGTTTTTCTTATTTAGACTTAAAATTAATAACAGCATTGAATTTTGAAATTAAAATTAGCACTTAAATACGTAAAATTTTGAAAAAAATGAATTTGAAATTTTTTTTTCAATTTTTTTTTTCAAAATTTTGACTTTGAAAATTAATATTTCAAAAACTATTTCTTAGAATAGATTTATTTAAACACAGAATGAAAGAAAAAGTTATTGGCTTTTCAAAAACGTATCGCACAGCATTGTGAATGAAGCCGTTGATTTTAAATAATTTTTTTCCCATTTTAAGTCAGTTTTTTCGAAAATTGCCCCTCCCGGCTAAACGGAGGGGAATAGACCCCCCCCTTCCATACGATTTTTTTCTTGTCTCAACGCAACCTACACGCCCTAGCATTTTGTCGCATTGCTCATGACTCACCCTGTATATGACCATTTCCTTTCAGAAAAACAAAGAGGTGGCAAGGTTTGGCAACCTGTAAAATAACTAGAAAGATATGGCCAACCTATGACAAAAACAGATCGAATGATTTAATAAAACGAAACAGAATAGACACGGCCAGGGTCGTTGCAAACGTCACTGGCCATTGGCCAATAGGCGAACACGCAGCTAAACTGCGCATACCTTTTAACAGCTACTGCCGTAGTTGTAGAAATCCGCTGGAGAAGGAAACTATTGAGCATTTCCTCTGCCACTGTCCGGCCCTGGCTAGATCTCGCCTCCAGGCATTTGGTAGCCTGTTTCTCGACAACCTAAACGTGCTATCGAACAAAAGGATAAATGATTTTACCACTTTTCTCAACAGCACCAGTTGGCTCTAACAAACCAAGCAATATCTCTATTTCAACTTTCACCTTGGAAGTTTTTGGAACTTTCGTTTAGGACTGGCTATTCGGACTAGCACTTACTCTATCTTTGGCAATAGCATCAGAGTACTGATTAATACCTGGTAGGTATAAACTGTCTTTGAACGGGCTTAGCCTCATATAGATCTAGTGTAAAGTTATTGGGCAGGCTCTCAGTCCAAATGGAACCACCCAGCACACAGTGTGAGCTAGGTTCTTCCCTTGTGACTGCGGGCACAGACCAAAAACTGGTCCCCTTAGCTTTTCAAAGCACTCACTCACTTTCCATTTCAACTTTCACCTTTTAAGTTTCTGGAACTTACCTTTAGGAATAGCTTTTCGGACTAGCACTTACTCTATCTTGCGGCGAAAGCATCAAAACACGGATTTACACCTGGCAGGTGTACCGCCTTTGAACGGGCCTAGCCTCATATAGATCTGGTGTAAAGTTAATTGGTCGTCTCTCAGTCCAAATGGAACCACCCAGCACACAGTGTGAGCCAGGTTCTTCCCTTGTGACTGCGGGCACAGACCAAAAATTAGTCCCCTCAGCTTAACAGTCACTACCACTATATCACAAAAATTAGGTCAAACGAGTTATGGTATCAAAACGGCGCTTTTCCGCGCTAATTGGGTTTCTTCGGAACAGTTGTTCTGCGAAACCGCCATCTTACCTACCTACCCTAGTTGATATTTGGTAGATAATTTAATTTTATGATAAACATTATTTTTATAAAGATTTTATTAAAATAATACAATAAAAAGTAAAAATATATATATATATATATATATATATATATAACAGAGTACGATACAGATTATATAGTATTCCATCTACATTTTCAAATTTAATTTATAATTTAATTAAAAACCAAACGGAATTAAGAAATAAACATCATCAACATCACCACCATCATCACCACCATCTCCATCATCATCATCTAATATTCTCAAAAAATTCTTTGAGTTTCTTTTCAAACTGAGTCGTGCAGCTAATCATTTTTATAGAAGTTGGGAGAGAATTTCATAGTCGAATAGCATGTAAATAAAACTGGCGTTCAGATACAAGATATGAGAAGCGAACGGGTATTAGGTTAAGGGATCTATTAGATCGGGCGAATTGTATTTTATTATATTGATAATCCGTTTGACGAAGTTGTATGATTTTATGCAGCAACGTTATAGTTTGTAATTTGAATAAATTATCTAAAGTAATGCCATATATTGATTTTGAAAAATTGGATATGTTATCGTTTCATCTAATTCCAAACACATAACGTGCAATACTATTGAACGCAACATTCAGTTTAAGCTTATGCTCATAATCAAAGTTACTAAAAACTTCACAACAAAATAGCATAACTGGAACTAGTAATGTCTTAGCCATTATTAACCGTGTTTTCAATGGCTTATATGGAGCGAAGCCCAAAGCAAACGCAGACCTCCGTAGACCTTGCCTAAAGTAAGTCTAATATGGTCGTTCCAGTTAAGGGTTCTATTAATCGTAAGTCCCAATTTTTTTGCAGAATCCGCAAGTTCGATGATAGAGTTGTTCAGGTATATTGTTGGAAAACAAGAAGTGTCAACAATTGTTCTTATATTACTAGGTACTTTGATTTCTTTGGATTTAAGCAAAGATCATTTTCGTGAGACAATACTGCGATTTTATTTAGGTCCTCATTTAGTTCATAAACACCGTTCTCTAACGTACAAATGGAAAGCTTTCATACAATTGTAAATCATCTGCGAACATGTGTTCAAGGAACAAAAAGGAAGATCATTTATATACATTGAAAATAACAATGGGCTGAAAATGGCGCCCTGGGGAGCACCTCTATGTAAAGGAAGAGAGATTGATTGAGATCTTTGAGACAAGTAGGAGAAAATAAAGTTTGCTGATGACGCTGAAAAAAAATTGTCTTTTGAGTTTTGTAAAAAGTATGTTTCTATTAACCGTATCGAACGCTTTCGATAAATCTACTAGGGTTAGTATTATAAATGATAGTCCGCAGACCTTACAAACATACCGCCTATGTTCATGTGTTTTTAAATGCTTTATGAGGTCGTATTCAAAGATGAAATTTCTCGGGCATAATTGACAACAATAGTAAGGCGAAGAATTTTGAGTTCCGTTGTTAAAGTCAACATTATGAACATTACCAGTATGTGTTTTCAAGCTTCCTCTTGTCTTAAATAACTTGTTGCAAATTGGACATTCTTGCTTTTTTCGTTGCTGTGAGTTTTATGTGACACGTGAAGTGACCCTTAAACGGCCAGTCACAGGACGTAAGTCATTTACACATATAATCAGTCATCGGGCAAAATCAAAAGGGTTTTAATTTTTCGTCGAACTAATCCACTCATACAGACTTATTTGTACAAACACTATATTACAGATCGATGTCAAATGACAGACTGGTCGCTTTAGGGCTGTCGGTGTTGGAAAGGCTTTAAAATCGTATGATTAAATTAGTAGGGCGAGTTGATTCAGATAAAAATATAAAAAGCCTAATAGCCAGTAAACGAATGCTCAAAAGTTTCCTTTAGAAATTCGTTTGGGGTAGTTTAGAGATAAGCATAATAAAAGTCACCGGATATTGAATGCCAGCAAGTGGCAAGGGTGGTTTAAAAGGGCTTTTTTTTAGTTTTTTGCTTACAACTCAAAACCATTCGATCCTACAAAAAAAATGTTTAGTTAAAATTAAAGCTTTTTCTACAAAATTTGTCTCCAAATTTTAGTTGTACCTTTAATAGTTTCTAAAATAAGTTTTTAAAAATGCTTATATGTGCACAAATGCATGTGAGACATTAAATAAATGCATTCGTTTGAAGTAAATTTAATGCTCTACAACTTTATCACCAAAGTTTGCAATGGGTTGAGACCAGCGTTTCCAAAATGTGCCCGACGGGCCAACTAAAAATGGCCCCCAAATCTTAATTTTTTGATTTCGTAAAAAATATTCTATTCATAAGGTGCCTACTTTTATTTATATAACAAGATCAATCAAAATCCGTCGGGTGAACTATATTATCCCAAATTAGTTTGACAGCACTGTTTTCTGTTCATGTGAAATTCTTAAGAAGTTTGAACAAATATTTTAGTTGATTATTTTCTAAAAATCAAAAAAATTTAAACAAATTGAACTTTTTTTCCACTTCCAAACACAATGAGAGAAAACTCAAACAGGAAAATTCGCAAATCCATAAGAAAATAAAAAAAAATATTGAGCTGCCGGATGAAATGTGAGTTGATATGTATATTATTGAATCGATTGTTGCTTTAGGGGTAAAAATGTTAATAATCTATTATTTATAATCAAATATTCTAAATTAAGCAGTAAATTTGTTTTTACTTACATTTTTCGAAGTAGGTACTACCTTAAAAGATAAATCAACAATTGATTGAATTTTGTTGATATAGTTATTGAACAGTATATTGCACAATCTTAAAAAAAATTTCGTGACACAAATTTAAATTTGGCAAAGGGTAGCAAAGGGTATAAGTTTTTTTTTTTAAATGTCGTTAAATAAATCATATTTTAAGTCAAATTTGAAAAAAATTATTAAAAAATTAAATTTTTGTTTAAATATTTTTATTGTGTAAACGTATGCATCTGAAGTGAAACGAAAAATCACATACAAAAATGACACATTGAAATCATTAACGAAATCTTCCGTTGTTCTTTTCGTACTGTGGTACGCAGAAAATTTCCTTTCACTTCAACTGCATACTAGGCTTAAGCCTAGTATGCAATGAAGTGAAACGACATTTTCTGTCATCTCCAAAAACACAGACCAAATGATAACGAAACGGTACCGGACAAACTGTTTTGTAGAGTTTCGCCATTTGCAAAAAAAAAATTCAAAACACAACAAAAAACAAATAAAAAGAACAGAACTCAATTTTATTTTTGTTCTCAAAAAACGCACAAGGGTAGGTTTTGTGTTGTTGGCAAAAAGAAAGAAACAAAAAACATTTGTTTCCGAAATTAAAACTTGAAATGTGTTGCTTTTGGTACATTCCAAAACATAAAACAATTACATTTTGTTTTATTTGTATGTTTTCTATTTATTTTCATTAAAATAAATCTATAATTTCTTTTCTTTACATTGCAAAAGCAAAATAAAATATTCAGTTGTAAACATATGTTTGACAACACACATGTCAATTTGTTTACCTCAACTCGCCCCAGCTAAATACCTAGATCTACTTCAGGGCGAGTTGAGGGCGACCCCAGGTCTCAAAAAACAGAGAATTTGTTACCCAGGGCGAGTTGAGGTTTTTCAAAAAACGCTTTGGGGCGACCCCAGGGCGAACCCAGGGCTCAACGAACATAACTAGTAAAAATTTGACTGCAACTATATCGTCATCTTCACTTGAGGATGATAATGAAGATGAAGGGGATGCATTTAAGTGGAAAATTGCAGTGAACATATCCATTAAACTATTTATTATATTTTTCACTTCAATAAACATGTTTACTTTACTAAATTTGTAAAAAATATAAAATACGCAAACCGAAAAATTGACAAATGAAATTGTTTTGAAGTTTAAGGGCTTGAATGTGTGAGTGTTTCTGGTTTTGATTCTGAATTTAAATTCAGAAGACAAAACTCTTCTTTCCAGGAGAGGAACTGTCATTCTGAAAGCCAAGCGAATGTTTTCAGAAGGTTTCTGGACACTCCCGGACGCTTCTGGGCGACCAACCGAAAACGACATTAGTGTTTTTTGTGATTATAAAATATAGTTCTGTTCTTTTTATTTGTTTTTTCTGTTTTGAAAAATATTTTATTTTACATATGGTGGAACTCTACATGAAAATTTGTCTGGTATCGTTTCGTTAACATTTCGTCTGTGTTTTTGGAGACGACTGAAAATTTCGTTTCACTTCATCTGCATACTAGGCTTTAATTAAAAAAAAAAAGATTTTTCTGATGGTATAATTTCTCAATTGTGCATTTTTTTGTGTTTTCATTTTTGTTTGTGTAATTCTAAAAACAGGAGTTTCTTAAGAAAAAGTTTCTTTATAATTTCCACCAAAATCAAAGTATGCAAACAAAATTATTCGGTAAATATGAATAACGAAAAAGTATTTTCAAAATCATAGGACCAGTTTTTGACAAAATCGATTATTTAAAACATTAAAATAAGTAAATATGCATGTTTTAAATTTTATTTAGTCTTAAAGCTAAGTTTTATAAAAATTTGTCAACAAATTTTCACAATATTGAACGAAAGATGTTTTAGAAAAATAATTTAATACTTAACAAAAATATTCAGTAAGAAAACTGTCATATTAATTTGAATTGCCAGTTTTAGTTTAGGATAAATTTGTTCTCATATCGTTTCAGCCGTTATCGAGCAAGTCGAAATTTGAAGAACGTTATATTGCAGGCAATGTTACACGAACTTTCCTGAAAGTTTTGTTTCCACTATATCTGATTTAACATTATTCATAACATTGCTGTTGTTTTTGTTGCTGTTTGATTCTTCTTTTTCTGCCGCTGGTGAGGGGTTGATTGTTGTCGTTTTGTAGGCAGCTGTAGCTGGGCCGCTTTCTGTTGCTCCTGGGCCATTTTTCGCCTGTTGCTTTCCAGAGCACCTAGAGTTTATTTTACTTTCTCTCTACGCGCTTCTTGCTTTGTAAGTATGTATTGTATATATGTAGGTAGGCTAAGAAGTTAAACATTTGCACCTCGTAATGTTTAATTGTACTTTACCAATCTCCATAACAATGCAAAAACATCAATAACCGATTGGTTCCAATCGCTTATAAACTTGAGTTCACCATCCTCTTCTCCTTTCGCTACCCTAAAAAGGACAAACAAACTTAGAACTTCAAAATTACTTCAATTATTTCACTTACACTTGATGTTTTAAGTTTGAAATTGTTTATTAGTTGATCGTTGAAATCGTTTGATTACTAGTGTTATTAATATCAAAAATATTGTCGATTGTTGGTTGAAGAATGTCTGCAGAGGTGGGCATTACAGGTAATACAATCTGTTTGAACGTTTGATTTTGTTTCTGCTCTATCAAATGCTTCTCTACATGACCTGAAATTTGTTTATATTTATAAATAACATAACTAGTATACATATATTGAGATCTAAAGCATGCCGGTTACTTTTAAGATTGCCTCTATTTGTGAAAGCCTTTTCACAGAGATGACATTGGTAAGGTTTTTCGCCAGTGTGTGTTCTTTGATGTGACAAGAGTGAGGGGAGCAGTGTAAATGCTTTTTCGCAAACAATGCATTTGAATCCTTTTTCTATATGAAATTACAATGACGTTTATTTTTAAAAATGTACAAAAACAAATAAAATATTACCTTTGTGTGTTAGCTCGTGTTGTTTGAGATTAAACTCCAATGGGAAAGCATGTCCGCAAGTAGCACAAACATGTGGTTTAATGTTCAAATGCACTGTATCCATATGCTTTTTGAGATGGGAGGACTGCAGGTATGATAGTTCGCAGACCTCACAAACATACCGCCTATGTTCATGTGTTTTTAAATGCTTTATGAGGTCGTATTCAAAGATGAAATTTCTCGGGCATAATTGACAACAATAGTAAGGCGAAGAATTTTGAGTTCCGTTGTTAAAGTCAACTTTATGCACATTACCAGTGTGTGTTTTCAAGCTTCCTCTTGTTTTAAATAACTTGTTGCAAATTGCACATTCGTGCTTTTTTTCGTTGCTGTGAGTTTTTATGTGACACGTTAGGGCTGTCGGTGTTGGAAAGGCTTAAAAATCGTATGAATAAATAAGTAGGGCAAGTTGATTCAGGTAGATAAAAAGATAAAAAGCATAATAGCTAGTCAACGAATGCTCAAAGGTTTTCTTTAGAAATTTTTTGGGTTAGTTAGGAGATAAACATAATAAAAGTCCCAGGATATTGAATGGCAGTAAGTGGCAAGAATGTTTTAAAATTCTTTTTTTTAGTTTAGTTTATTAAAACTCAAAACCATTCGATCGTACAAAAAATATTTTTGAGTTAAAATTAAAGCTTTTTTTACAAAAGTTGTCTCCAAAGTTTAGTTGTACCTTTAATAGTTTCTAAAATGAGTTTTTGAAAACGCTGATATGTAAACAAATGCATGTGAAACATTAAATAAATTCATTCGTTTGAAGTAAATTTGATGCTCTACAACTTCATCGCCAAAGTTTGTGTCTGAAATGCGCGAAAAAGAAGTTCAAAACCTAAATTATTCAAAAAAGTGAACCACAGTTCAGGTGCATAAATAACCCTAACAAATATTGTAATAGATGAATTACTCCGTTGTGTTGCGGATTCCTTTTTTGCCGTCGGGGTCAGTGTGGCATGCTTGACCGGCCCACTGCTCGTCGGAGGGCTAAGGAACTTGACCCCTTTCAGAATTACGCATACAAAAATCATGCCAGTCTTGAAAACCCTTTACCTTGCCATCTTCCGCTTCCTCTATCCCATCTTAAACCCTTTCTATTTCAGTGATCCTCATCCATAATCCTAATTTTAAATCAAACCATTTTAAATAAATTTTGTTTAGTTTCAAATAGCATCTTCAATTTTATAACTCATTTTATCTTTTTATCCAACTATTTGAACTCCGATCTTCTAGTAACAAAAGGATTTTTAAACGAATCTAAGATAATTTAAATGCAAGTATACCATTAGAAAGAAAATACAATAAGTTTTATTGAAACTTAAAAGAACAAGCTATTATATTTGAATTTTTTTACTTGATTATATATGTTTATATATATGTGTAACTATTTATATGCAGATTTATTATTTGCATAAGCACTCAATATAAATAGGCAATGGTCCCCTGACTTGTTTTATAGATCAATATAGATAGTTACAATTTAAAAAGATACAGGATATAATTGACTCACCAATTTACGGTGTATGTTACACAGAAAACAATGATGTGGCCACAGCATGCAAACTGATACTTCTCTTGTACCTGTTTTTTTTTTTATTTATCTTTTTAAACGTTTTAGATTATTATACCTATGAAAACTTTGTCTTATTAAAACTTGCCCGAAAGTGCTCAAAATAATGATAATAAGTCAACATAAATGAATATGCACATACATATAAATACATACAATTTCTATGCTGAACTTTGAAGTTATGTTATTACGTTTTAATAAGTTTAGTTTAAATTACTTTGAAATAATTGTACTTTGAATTTCTTGAAATTAAAGAAAAAATAAAAAGATTTGTTCAAAGCCGGATCTGGGAATCAATCTCGAGCTTATTAACCACCGAGCGGATGCTCTACCCTCAGACAACCAGGGGCTATTAAAATTTCTTGGTCGTTTGTTATACTTAAAATATCCCTTATATTATTTCAAGAATAAGAATGCCGGCGGCAAATTAGAAATTTATTTTGTAGCGATTTGTAGATTTCTTCTATATGGCGATTTTGTATGTTTTTAAACCCAGAAGTAGTAGGGATTTGTGGATTTCTCCTATATGGCGATTTTGTATGTTTTTAAACACAGAAGTAGTTGGTGAAGTGAATATATACTTAAATTTATCGACTTCCACTTCGTGAAGGCCGCGAACTCAAATTTATTTTCCACAATTCCTATACAAAAAAATCACATAAATGCCTATATATAAAGGGTGTCCCGCAACTCAAGGTCAAGCGGGTACCGGGTGAAAGGGTAGGTTATACCCGTACTGCAAATAGTAAGAAAAAAAAATTATCTCGCTGGGTTACGTAATAATAGCAATATTTAGGAAAATAATGAAAATCGACACCCAGGGCCACGTTTTTATGTACTTTGGTCACAAATTTTGATATTTTTTTTTTCTACGTTATCCTTAATAACCGTGCTACTGAATGCAATCTCGAAATCTAAAATAAATATTGTAAGTTCGCAAGAAAAATGAAGTTTGACTGAGTCATTGTTCAAACAAATTTTGTAAGCAAACTTTAACACTTCATATTTTTTAAAAAATGTATCACATTACCCACGGCAAGTTATTTAAAAAATTGGACTATTTTATCAAGTTTTCAAAATAGTTCAACACTTGCCACTTGCTGCTTCCATAATCTTGTTACCAAGATTTAAACCATTTTCGAACACGTAAAATTTTAATTTTTTTTAATAGGAACATATTATACCTTATTGATGTAGGACTCCAGTAAGCCATTCCTTTAAAATATTGTTCAGGCTGTTTAAGTAGTTAACATACTAAAAGTCCTGAACCCTGGGAGGTTATCCGGAGGAGAGCGAGGAGTATAAAGACCCCAAAAAGGGGCTTTTCGGGACTTACGCTTATACCACGGAAATAGTGTGTCTTAGCGAAATTTTGAAATTTTCGTATCCCATTAAATTTTGTACAATTTTTGTTATGATCACTTTTTTCCAAATATCACCAGTTTCCGAGATACACGCATCGCAAGGGAGAAAAGTTACAAAAACAAGTGTTTTCTTTATATTTTTCATGAAGCATTCCATTATATCGTCTAAACTGTTAATCTGACAAAAAAAAAATCTTCGATAAAGTTAAAGAAAATTAGAAACAAAAATTGTACAAAATTTAATGGGCTTTTGTTTATTCTTGAAAAAATTCGCTACGACACACTATTTCCGTGGTATAAGCGTAAGTCCCGAAAAGCCCCTTTTTGGGGGCTTTATACTCCTCGCCCTCCTCCTGATAACCTCCCAGGGATCAGGACTTTTAGTATGTTTACTACTTAAACAGCCTGAACAATATTTTAAAGGAATGGCTTACTGGAGTCCTACATCAATAAGGTATAATATGTTCCTACTAAAAAAAAATTAAAATTTTACGTGCCCGAAAATGGTTTAAATGTTGGTAACATGATTATGGAAGCAGCAAGTGGCAAGTGTTGAACTATTTTGAAAACTTGATAAAATAGGCCAATTTGTTAATTAACTTGTCGTGGGTAATGTGATACATTTTTTACAAAATATGAAGTGTTAAAGTTTGCTTACAAAATTTGTTTGAACAATGACTCAGTCAAACTTCATTTTTCTTGCGAAATTTACAATATTTATTTTAGATTTCGAGATTGCATTCAGTAGCACGGTTATTTAGGATTACGTAGAAAAAAAATCACTGAAAAATATTATGACCACAGTACATAAAAATGTGGCCCTGGGTGTCGATTTTCATAATTTTTCTAAATATTGCTATTATTACGTAACCCAGCGAAATAATTTTTTTTCTTACTATTTGCAGTACGGGTATAACCTACCCTTTCACCCGGTACCCGCTTGACGTTGAGCTGCGGAACACCCTATATAGGTACCTATATAAAAAGATTTTGTTACCTCGCTATTTTATAACTTTTATAGATTTTCTGATTCCTGCCTTCTTTCGTTTTCTTCGTTTTATGTTCAAATGTTAACTTTAAATAATATTCACCAACGTTAAATTCAAATAATTTTTGTAGGCACACATTAACTATGAGTTTAGTTTTAAATTTAAAATTTTATTTTTACAACATTGGCTTTAATGATGGCGGGTTACACAAAATCTGAGTAATGGGAGGGAATCTTTTCCAAATGATTTTCGAAAATTCCTCTCATTTCTCCTTTCATTTGGAAAAGTCCCTCCAACTATCAACGGTGTGTTCCCCACCCGCATACTCATATACAGACCCGCATACGCATAAGAAAAGCTTTTTGTGTTACGGATAACAATTTCTATTCGTGAATAGCTGTAGGAGACCATGGAGTATGTTGGACCTAACTAAAACTACCAGTTTGTTACAAAGGGCTTTGCGTTTTGACGATATTTCTAAAGTCATTAAAAATTCAAAATGAGCCCACGCAATCTTCCTTTAAAACAAAACGTGGGAGCCGAACCTACTAATTTAGCCGGGCGAAAGAACAGATAGAAAAGACCACATCAGATAAATGTTGTATTATCATGCCTGATTCATTTGCACTATTGCCTGATATCCTTAGCATGGAAGTACCAATATGTTTACCAGCTAATGTTTTAAGGTCGTACATGCAGTTTGCTACAACACGAAGGACACGAGCTTTCAGAAAATTGGGAAGTAATTTCGCATTTTTGCCTTGGGCAAAATTAATTTGGGTAAATTTCCTGTAGAAAACTTCCTGCCCTACCCCAAACGACGGTGGCCTTGATCGCATATTGTAAGTAGCTTTTGATTTTTCGTGCGCCTTTTGTAAGTTTCAGTTCAACTTCTGACGTGCAAATACAAATTTTGCTTCCTGCGGTACTATAGTCAGTTGAGGATCAGGAAGTGCTTTTAAATTTCTCAAAATTTTATACGACGAACCATGATTTATCATACTTTGCCCGAACATTGCAAAATATGGCTGACAACCAATTGAATCATGAGAATCTGACCTTAAAGCATAAGCTATGCTTATTTAAAAGATTTCGATTCACCCTCTCCGATATGTTTGCCTGTGGGGAGTAAAAAGCTGTTCCGATTGGAGGATGAAGAACTTTATTGGGGGCTTTTACGGTTTTGCATACCTCACACTGACTCACATAATCCTTAATTTCTGTTGCCATTTTCTGCCAATAATATTTTCCCGAATTCTTAAATAGGTTTTTGAGAACCCACTATGACAAGACAGTTTAGAATCATGGGCCATTTCAATTACTTTGTGAGTCAAAGTGTGAGGTATCCACAACCGCCACAAAGACTCTTCGTTTTCAAGTTCTTCACTACTGAATCTAACTCTTTTGTATATATATTTGTCATATACAACTAGATCCGGAAGTGAGGCTTGATTTTTAATAATTTCATCTCTCCGTGACCGGTACTCAGCAGAATCGAACTCTGCCGAGTCAATATCAATTTCTTCCGCTACAGTGTTGATACAGATCTCTTCCATATCCCCTTTTGAAAGAGCATCCGGCACAGCGTTAAGACAACCTTTACGGTATTCTATATTAAACCGGAAGTCTTAAAGCTCCAAACTCCATCTTGCGAGCCGACCAGTCAAATCTTTCAATGACATAAGCCATTTCAGACTTCAATGATCAGTAATGACGCGAAAAGGCAAGCACGGAATTTTCGAATGCTGAGCACTGCTGCCAGACATTCGAGCTCTGTCCCCGTATAATTTTTCTGAGCCTTATTTAACTTTTTTGGCATGAAAGCTATGGGTTTTTCATTGCCATCTGCATCCAATTGAATATATACTTAAATTTATCGACTTCCACTTCGTGAAGGCCGCGAACTCAAATTTACTTTCCACAATTCCTATACAAAAAAATCACATAAATGCCTATATATACAGGGTGTCCCGCAACTCAACGTCAAGCGGGTACCGGGTGAAAGGGTAGGTTATACCCGTACTGCAAATAGTAAGAAAAAAAATTATCTCGCTGGGTTACGTAATAATAGCAATATTTAGAAAAATTATGAAAATCGACACCCAGGGCCACATTTGTATGTACTGTGGTCACAAATTTTGAAATTTTTTTTTTCGAAATCTAAAATACATATATATTGTAAGTTTCGCAAGAAAAATTAAGTTAGACTGAGTCATTGTTCAAACAAATTTTGTAAGCAAACTTTAACACTTCATATTTTTTAAAAAATGTATCACATTACCCACGGCAAGTTATTTAAAAAATTGGACTATTTTATCAAGTTTTCAAAATAGTTCAACACTTGCCACTTGCTGCTTCCATAATCTTGTTACCAACATTTAAACCATTTTCGAACACGTAAAATTTTAATTTTTTTTTAATAGGAACATATTATACCTTATTGATGTAGGACTCCAGTAAGCCATTCCTTTAAAATATTGTTCAGGCTGTTTAAGTAGTTAACATACTAAAAGTCCTGATCCCTGGGAGGTTATCAGGACGAGGGTGAGGAGTATAAAGCCCCAAAAAGGGGCTTTTCGGGACTTACGCTTATACCACGGAAATAGTGTGTCGTAGCGAAATTTTTCAAGAATAAACAAAAGCCCATTAAATTTTGTACAATTTTTGTTTCTAATTTTCTTTAACTTTATCGAAGATTTTTTTTTGTCAGATTAACAGTTTAGACGATATAATGGAATGGTTGATGAAAAATATAAAGAAAACACTTGTTTTTGTAACTTTTCTCTCCTGGGATGCGTGTATCCCGGAAACTGTTGATATTTGGAAGACAATTACGTTGAAGCATGGGATAGATTAGAATCTCGGTATGAAAAAACTCATCTCATTGTTCAGGCTTTCGTTGAATCTTTTTTGTCATTACCATCGTCTAATTCTGAAAATGTAGTTGCGCTTCGTAAGATAACTGATGGAGCTGATGAAGTTATCCGCGGTCTTAATGCTTTGATGTCCAACAATCGCGATCCATGGCTCATATATCTGCTACTGCAAAAGGTTGATCCTGTCACTCGACAAGCATGGGCTGATAAAATAGAATCACGTGAAACTGTTACGATCGATCAATTTTTAACTTTTTTGCAGACTCGGTGTAATAGTTTAGAAGCATGTAGTTCACTCGTTTCAACCCGTCGGAAACCTATAGTCTCGTCAGTTAGGTCACACTTTGCAGAATCAACACAATCTTGCCCTCAATGTCATCGTGATCATATTTTGCCACAATGTAAGGAGTTTATCACACTTGATGTCATTTCTCGTCGTAATTTTGTAAAAAAACATTCGATTTGCTTTAACTGTTTGCGTCAAGGTCATGGTTCGTAAAAATGTCGGTCAAACTTTCGGTGTAAGACAAGCAAGGCTCGTCATCATTCTCTTGTACTTCTTACACAAAACCCTGCAAGTGAAGCTTCTTCTTCGACACCTATTCAAACTGCTAATACATTCTCTGTATAAGATCCTCCAATCGTTTCAAACCATTCGCTTGAATCTTCTCGTCTTTATCAAACAATTCTTCCCACAGCAATTGTTAAGGTTCAAGATAGCCAAGGATCTTTTCAACATATCCGCATACTGCTCGACACAGGGTCTCAGGTCTCATTCATTACCGAACATGCTGTTCAATGCCTGGGGCTCAAACGTAAAAGGTCTAAGATTCCAATTACAGGAATTGGAATTGGAACTAGTGCTGGTGTGACCAATGGATTGGTTACTTTAGTTCTTTTTTCTCGATTTAATTCTAATTTAGTTCAAGTTAACTGTTTTGTTATTTCAAAACTCACGTCATTATTGCCATCTTCGTCTATTGTCAATATTAATAAAAACAATCTACTTTCACTCGAACTAGCTGACCCAGGTTTTAATGAACCTGGTGGAATAGATATATTAGTTGGTGCAGACAAGGTTTTTAGTTTTCTAACTGGCCCTTCTAATCCAGCAAAGGACCAAACACTGGAAAGAATTCCTACTATTTTTGGATGGGTCGTAGCTGGTCAATTTTCTCAAGAACCTTCTGAGCTTAAAACATTTTGCACTCAATTAGATCTCTCTCAAGATTTCGATCTCGAAAAATTTTGGAGGCTAGAAGAAGTATCAAGCTTACCCGTTTTGTCAGTAGAGGAGCAACAAGCTGAGGACAGTTTTGTTGCAACACATTCTCGCAATTCTGATGATGGTAAATTCATAGTAGAGCTGCCATTTAAACCAAATCAGGACCATAATTTCGGAAACTCTTTTCTAATCGCTTTGAATCGTCTTCAATCAATCGAAAGGAGGTTCGTAACCAACCCTGATTTAAAAACCTAATACACAAAATTCATCAATGAATACATTTCGCTTGGGCACATGGAAGAGGTGCCTTCGAATGAGATTGAAATTGATAATAAAAGTTGCTACTATCTACCTCATCACGCTGTCTTTAAAAGTGATAGAGCACAACCAAACTAAGGGTTGTATTCGACGGTTCCGCAAAAAGCTACACAAGTCAATCTTTTAACGAATGTCTTCTAGTAGGCCCCACAATTCAACGTGATATATTTTCAATATGCCTAAGATTTCGTCGACATAAATACACCATCTCGGGGGATATCGAGAAAATGTATCGTCAGATTTGGGTGTCACCCAAGCACACTGACTTTCAAAGGATTGTGTGGCGCGAATCACCGACAAGCACACTCAAACATTATCGTCTTCGTACGGTTACTTATGGCACTGCATCTGCACCCTTCTTGGCTGTTCGTTGCCTCAAACAAATTGCTCTTGAATCCTCTTTGTCACATCCTATTGCATCTTCGATTATTCTAAACGACTTTTATGTAGATGATGTTATTACTGGAGCAAATTCTATAGACGAAGTAATAAAGCTACAATCCGAACTGGTAGAACTACTGAAAACGGCTGGTTTTTATCTGAGAAAGTGGACAACCAACTGCTGGCCTTTGCTTTTATCGTTGCCAGATGAACAAAGAGAAATATCTCCAATGGAATTTGAAGATTCGAATTTAGTAAAGGTATTGGGGTTGCAATGGTGTCCATCGCGGGATTCTTTTTCTTACAGAGTTCGTTTAGATACATCTAACAGCATCACTAAACGTCGAATTCTCTTCGAAGCATCAAGGATCTTCGACCCAATTGGATTTTTGTCTCCAGTGGTAGTAGCAGTAAAAATTATCATGCAGGATCTCTGGAAGGAAAAGTTAACTTGGGACAAAGTAGTTCCAGAGTGCCTCGCTGATCGTTGGAACTCAGTGCATCAAGAACTTTACCATTTGGAATCACTACGCATTCCTAGAATAATGTGTACAAACAGAAACAACTGGGAATTTCATGGTTTTTGTGATGCTTCGTTGGACGCGTATGCAGCTGTCATATATTGCAGAAGTGTTAATCCAGATAATAGTGTATCGGTTTCATTAGTAGCAGCTAAAAGTAAAGTTGCACCTATAAAAATTCTTTCACTTCCCAGACTTGAACTCTGTGGAGCTCTTCCGTCCGTCCCGTCTAATCAATAAAATTCAGATTTCTTTACAGGAGAAAGAAATTAAAATCATCGCTTCGACGGATTCAACTATAGTTCTCCATTGGTTGTCAGCACTTCCAAAAAGATGGTCAGTGTTCATTGGTAACCGAACATCAGATACTTTCTTCAGTTCCGCGAAAAATGTGGAATCACGTACGCTCAGCCAACAATCCAGCAGATATTGCTTCTCGTGGCATTCCACCATCTCATTTGGCTTTAAATGAGATGTGGTGGAACGGACCTCATTGGCTTTCCTTGGATAGAAATCTTTGGCCTACGTCATCGGCAGTTCCTGAAGAATTTGCAAAAGAAGACTTGGAAGAGAGAAGTATTACAATCGCAAAAGCAAATGTATTATTATCTAATGTAGAATCTAACATATTGTTGGAAACCCTCATTAACAATTCTTCTGATTGGTTAAAACTTATTCGTACAGTCGCATATGTAAATCGTTTTGTAAACAATTCGCGTAAAAAATACATTAATTGTGATTTTCAAGCTTTATCTACTAAAGAACTTTCACTTTCAAAAACTCTTCTCATAAAATCAGTGCAGTTTTCATTATTCGCGTCAGAAATCGAACTCCTTCGGAAAAACAAACCTTTGCCTAAAAGAAATAAATTATTATCTCTGAGCCCTTTCCTTGATTCTTTCGGAGTGCTTCGTGTTGGAGGTCGTATACAAGAATCGAATTTATCGTACGACCAAAAACATCCAATAATATTGTGTAAAACTCACCCTTTTTCTAAACTTATCGTTGTTTACAAGCACAAACAATATTTACATTCGGGAGTGACACTGACATTTTCGTTAATAAAAAGAAACTTTTATATTCTCGGATGTAGAAATCTGATTCGCAAAATCGTTCATGATTGTGTCCGCTGTTTTCGTCAACGTATCACAACTTCGCAGCAGCTCATGGGTAATTTACCTATAGATCGTGTAAGGTATTCGCGACCTTTCAGCAAGGTGGGCTGTGACTATGCCGGTCCAATAACATTAAGACTATCTCGCGGACGAAATCCGAAATTTGTTAAATCATACATAGCCCTTTTTGTTTGCCTTGCTACCAAAGGGATTCATCTTGAACTGGTAGGAGATTTATCTACAAATGCCTTTTTGTTAGCTTTAGATCGGTTTGTCTCTCGTCGCGGAAAACCAAGCGAAATTTGGAGCGATAATGGCACAAATTTTCATGGCGCGAAACGTACACTAGACCAAATGTACAATCTTCTTCTAAATAAATTTCATTTCATAACACCATCGTTGCAGATCATCTTTCAAAGGATAATATCTCCTGGAAATTTATCCCTCCTTCGGCCCCACACTTCGGAGGATTGTGGGAGGCAGGAGTAAAATCTGTCAAAACACACCTCAAGCGGACGATCGGCGATGCAAAGTTGACATACGAAGAGATGTATACTCTTCTAACAAAGATTGAAGGCCTTTTAAACTCGCGTCCAATGTGGCAAATATCAGATGGAGAACCCACTGCTTTAACTCCAGCTCATTTCATGATTGGTGAACCATATGTCGCTGTTCCTCAATCTATAAATGACTCAATTTCTAATAATTGCATAAAAACTAATTGGTTTGCTTTACAGGCACTTCTACAAGGTTTCTGGAAGCGATGGCACCAGGAATGTTTGACATCACTTCAGCATCGGCCAAAAGTGGCAGAAACTTCAACCAAATCTTCAGGTAGATGATGTACTGAAGGAACCAAATTTACCACCATCGAAATGGATTTTTGGTCGTATCCTGCAATTGCATCCCGGCAAAGATGGACATGTCAGAGTTGTCACTGTTAAGACGAGTTTTGGAACCTATACTCGTCCCATCTCTAAGTTGAAAGACCGGAGTCTTCCAGGGGGGGGTGAATGTTTTGAAATGTGCTGCAAATTTTCATTCAACCAAACATAGATTTTATCACCCTATAAAATTCTAACGTTAATTTAATTTTGCTAAATGTTATTTTCTCTAAACCTATCTAACGGCAAAGGCAAATGCCAAAAATGTATTCTTTGTATTATTAATTTTACAGTTCTTATCTTGCAAGAGAAAATTATTATCTTACATTACATTTTTGCAATTATTACTCAGATCACTTGCTGTTTGACCACCACCGCGATAGTACCAAAAATTGTTTGTTCCGCGAATTAAATGTTAAAATTTATTGTAATCAAATTGGCTTTTTTTCTAATAGAATTTTTGGAAATATAATGAAATAATTTTAACTAAACAAAGTGTTTTTTTGGCCTTTTTTATTTCGATTCACCTAGTAAACCTAGTTGGCTTAGTACAATGCCTTCTTTTACTTTTTTTATCTGGTCATATAATAATTGAATATCGTACTGGATTTGGAATGCGTGTTGCATGGTCAGTATCTTTGAATTTTCTCTATTTATTTCGTTGGTTATAGCTGAAAATCTTTTCTTAATTTCAGTTTGTTGTAGATTAATATGTTTTGTAATGTTGTAAATATTTTCATAAAATTGTGTATTGATTTTTATTTGGTCGTTTAGACCGTTTATTGTATTTTTATTATTTCATTCGTTTAGGGTAAGTCTGGTTTGAATTTCTTTTTCGTCCTCGTAGTCCATATTCCCTGCTAAATATTTCAAAGCGTTCCCTACATTATTTGTCGCCTTTGTGTTGTAAGAGTTCAAGGCAAAAGGTATAATATGCCCCATACATAAGAAAGGAGATGTCACAACGTGCAGCAACTATAGAGGTATCACGTTGTTGAGTACCGCCTATAAGATACTCTCCTCTATCCTACAAGACCGGATAACCCCATACGCTAAAACCACCATCGGGTAATATCAGTGTGGTTTCATTACAGGCAAATAAACAACTGATCAGATATTTACCCTTATGCAGGCGATGGAAAGATATAAATATTATACATCTTTTAAGTTGCACATGCTTGTAATATGTTGCAGAGTACATTTAAATAGTTTACAAATCAAAATAATAATTGGAATTAAATTTAAAAATGAAAGAAAGAAGTGTTTGAAAATAACTCAGCCTATAAAACACTTTAATGTTTTTCAATTAATCAGATACTCTATTATATATTGTAAATAGTTTTTGTTGTTTGATATTATTTTTCTATTCATTCAAATTTGTTCACTCGTTGCTTCACATTAATTAGTTGTTGTAAATAAAATATAATTTAAAAGGAAATTTGGATTTCGAGGATTTTAATTTCAATCGCTTCATAAGCTGGTCCTTCAGAGCATTCATTCGTTCCAAAACATATTTTTGGTCTACTTCGAGTCGGATTCTTGGACTTTTCAAGACATTTCGGATAATTTGGAATTTTCGTCGCTCATCGCTCCTTGTTATTACAATTCATCACGCATCGTGACGCATCTTGGAATTCTATAGAACATCTTTTCTGTTGAAAATATCGTTGGACATTTTAATTATCATTTGGATAGTCACCGTTGGATTATTCGGACCATTTTTTTTTCTGGAAAACATAGTTGGATTCTGCTGCTGTTTGGAATTTGGAAAAAATTTTGGATTTGGAAAATTGTTTAAGTATTGGTAAACCCTCGCGGACATGTATGTATTTCTTTTTGCATCTATTATTAATTTTTCTTAAATCGAAATATAAATTCAGTGGCATTACGTAATTGCATAGACATTTTAAGAAATTAAATTATCCTTTCGGCACATTCTAATTTTAATTTGATCGTGATAAAAATGGCTTCCAATCAAGATCTATCGGTTCTTCGAAGCATTCGTGGCAACATGAAAAGTTCTCTAACAAAGACAGCCTCCTTTACGGAAAAAATTACGGATACCGAAACTAATGAGATCCTTGAAGTGCGAATGGAAAAATTAGATGAAATCTGGTCAAAATTTAATCAATCGCAAGAACAAATTTACATATTTAAAAGTGAAAAACGGTACGTAGACCCTGAAGAAGAATTCGAACAATTCGAATCTAAATACATCGCAGCAAAATCGGTCCTACTTGCGGAAATTCGAAAAAGACAAAACAATACGTCAAATGTTTCTAATGTGTCTCCTGAAATTAAAAACAATTCGTGCTTCTCACAAAATCATCAGGTTGACCATCTTCCTCAAATTTACATTGAACCATTTAATGGTAACAGTTATCAAGATTGGCCTGGGTTTAGAGATATGTTTCTTAGTGCAATCCATAAAAAACAATCGTTAACGCCAATGCAAAAATTTCATTTACTTCGTTCTCATCTTCGTGGTCAAGCACTTAATTTAATAACTCAGATACCAATGTCTGACGTCACGTATGAACAGGCTTGGGAAAGATTAGAAAAGAGATACGATCGACCAAGATTTATTATAAACAGTCTTATAGAAACCTTTATTCATCAGCCAACTCTACAAACATCGAATGTTAAAACACTTCGAAAAATATCCGATGTTTCTGATGAAATCGTTCGTAGCCTCGAATCGTTTAAGTCTGTTGGTAGGGACCCCTGGATGATACATGTGCTTATCAACAAAGTTGATCAAGATACTCGTCAAGCATGGTCAACTGAAAGCTTAGACAATGAAAGTCCCACCATCAATCAATTTTTAACCTTTTTGGAACGCCGCTGCGAGGCTCTAGAATCATGCAAAACATATGTTCGTGAATCAAAAGAAAAACCATCTTCTTTTAAAACTTTACATGTCACATCTTCGAACCAATGTCCAAAATGTAAATCAAACCATCTTCTTTTCCAATGCTCAGAATTTCTTTCAATGTCAACTGAAAATAAACGTGAATTTGTTAAATCTAATCGACTCTGCTTTAACTGTCTACGTAGTGGACACAACTCCGCAAACTGTCAGTCGAAGTCCAGATGTAAAACATGCAATTCAAGACATCACACCCTCGTGCATATTGCTATACCCAATTCTAGTTCGAACTTAATTAATCAAACGACTCAATCTCCCTGCTCTAACCCTGTTCAAAATTCAAACCCATATATTTCGCACCATTCGTTGTACTCAAATCGATCCTTATCTCAAACATTGCTTCCAACTGCTGTTGGTAAAATTCTTGATGTCAATGGAACACATCAATTCGTCAGAATTCTCATTGATTTGGGGTCGCAAGTTTCTTTCATCACTGAAGCTTGTGCTCAAAGACTTGGACTTAAAAGAAGAAATGCTCGATTACCAGTTAGTGGAATAGGTGGATCTAATACAGGACAATCAAGAGGTTTAATTTCACTTAACATCGCTTCGTGTTATGTTAAATGTAGAAACATTTATTTTATTCACTATTACTACGCAACTACCTGCTATTTCTTTCAACGTAAACGATTGGGAACATATTTCCAATCTTAATTTAGCTGATCCGTTTTTCTATCAATCTGCTGACATAGATATTTTGCTTGGAGCAGATAAGGTTTGGGATATCTTAGAGAGTAAGCTAATACGAAGCAACAGAGGTCACCCTATTGCCCAAAAAACTATATTCGGTTGGGTGTTGGCAGGTAAACTTGTTTCGGGATCCAATCAAAACATACAATCGCATCATTCAACGGTCGACACAGATTCTATCTTACAATCCTTCTGGACCATCGAAGAAGTAGATTCAAAGGCAAAAGGTTCAATCGAAGTTGAAGATATCGAAGATCATTTTTCCAAAACGCATCGAAGACATACTGATGGAAAGTATATCCTTAAGCTTCCGTTTAAAAATCCTCCGGTTTTTGGTGATACTCTCAGGGGTTCAACATTGCGGTTAACAGCTATGGAAAGAAAGTTTTCGAAAGATGAATCTCTTTTCCCGGCGTATTCAAAATTTATGGATGACCTTTCACTAGGACATATGATTAAAATTCCACAATCAGAAATTTCAAAACCAAACGTTTATTATCTGCCCCATCATTCTGTTCTAAAATCAGACAGCCCAACAACAAAACTTCGTGTCGTATTCGATGGTTCTTTCAAAGATACAAACGGAAATTCAATTAACGATTCGCTTATGATAGGGCCTCCTACCCAACGCAACCTTTTCTCTGTTTCGCTGAGATTTCGCCGACATGCATTCGTTTTCACTGCTGACATTGTCAAAATGTTTCGGCAAATTTGGGTAGCGCCTGAAGACACTGACTTTCAAAGAATCGTGTGGCGAAGATCGCCAAGTGATCCCATAGAACACTTTCGGTTATGCACGGTCACATACGGAACCGCGTGTGCTCCATATCAGTCGGTACGCGTTTTAGAACAACTCGCAAATGACTATCGCAAGGACTTTCCCGTCGCGGCAGACATTTTATCAAATGATTTTTATGTCGATGATGTTGCTTCAGGTGGAGACTCACTCCCTGATGCACTATTTAAAGTAAACACCCTAATCGAACTTCTTCATAAAGGTGGATTTGAGCTAAGCAAATGGCAAAGTAACTGCAAACAGCTACTTCCATCACACGACTCTAACCTAAATGAAGACGTATCTCTCGGTTGTGATTCAGATTCGGTAATCAAAGTACTCGGTTTGTACTGGAACTCTAGTTTGGATACCTTTTCGTTTCGCTTGAATATAACACAAAATGATCCTATTAATAAACGTCAAATTCTAAAAGACGTAGCACGAATTTTAGATCCCCTTGGTTTTTTAGCCCCTTCCGTCGTACAACTAAAAATCATTTTTCAAGAATTGTGGCATCTAAAACTTGATTGGGATGATCCTCTTCAGAATTCCGTCTCTTCAAAATGGTGTAAATATGGCGACGGACTTCCTCTGCTAACAAACATTCAAATACCTCGTTTTATCGGTGAAATCAATTCTTCCTTTCAACTGCATGGATTTTCAGATGCTTCATCGTCCGCATACTCAGCAGTTATTTACACGCGCTTCATTTCGTCAAAAGGAGAAATCAACACAAACATAGTTGCAGCTAAGACTCGAGTTGCTCCTTTAAAACAACTCACCATCCCGCGCCTGGAACTATGTGGAGCACTTTTGCTTGCCCGTTTGATGGACTCAGTTCAAAAATCGTTAAATACAAAATTTACCAATGTTTACGCCTGGTGCGATTCGAAGGTAGTTCTATCATGGCTCTCATCACCACCTCGACGATGGGAAATCTTTATTGGAAATCGCTGTTCGGAGATTCTAGATACAATTACTAGAAACAGGTGGTTTCACATTAAATCAGCACAAAATCCTGCGGATTGTGCTTCGCGTGGTATTACCCCATCAGCTCTAATCAAACATCCCATTTGGTGGACAGGTTAAATGAAACTGAAGATCAATGGCCAATCATTCATCAATTCGAAGAACATCCTGACTGCATACAAGAAGAAAAGAAACAATCCCATCTCGTCATTTCTCTTCTTGATCATCATCCTATTGCTAAAATAGCATCTCGCGTTTCGTCTTGGTATCGTCTTATTCGTACTGTCGCTTTAGTATATCGCTTCCGTTCAAGGTTACGGAAACAACTCAATGAAAAAACTCTTTACATACGCCCCCATGAACTATTTAACGCTAAAAACGAAGTCATCAAATGGTTACAACACATGCACTTTAAAGACGATATAAATTTTTATAAGAAAAATGGTAAATTTCCCCAAAAAAGCAAAATTGTGAATCTTGTCCCATTTCTGGATAAAAATGACATCCTTAGGGTAGGTGGTCGAATTGAGGAAGCTCGTCTATCTTTTAAAGTAAAACATCCAATAATAATACCAAAGGGACACGATATAACAAAATTGATAGTACTTGATTTCCATGAACGTTATTTACATACAGGAGTCTCAACACTATTTACAATAATTCGACAAGAATACTGGATCCTGGGTTGCAGAAATCTTCTTCGTAATGTGAGCCAACAATGCGTAAGATGTTTTAAGCAAAGGAAGAAACAAGCAAGTCAAATCATGGGAAATCTTCCTGAACCACGTATTCAGCAGAGCAGACCCTTCTTACATTGTGGTGTTGATTATGCTGGACCTTATAAAAACAAAGATCGGACGAAAAACAACAATGACAAAAGGATACATATCACTTTTTGTATGCCTTTCCACGAAAGCTATACATTTGGAGCTCGCATTTCTGGCAGCTCTTCGTCGGTTTGTTGCTCGTCGGGGAAGACCGTCCCATATGTACTCGGATAACGGCACAAACTTTCACGGCTCCGCAAAAAAGCTCAGCGAAATGCATCAAATCACTTTATCTCAAAAACACAAATCATTGATAGCTGAATCCCTCGCTCGCGACACAATCACTTGGCATTTTATTCCCCCATCTGCTCCTCACTTTGGTAGACTTTGGGAGGCAGGGGTCAAGTCCGTAAAGCAGCATCTGCACCGTGTCATTGGTTCAGATACTCTCTCATTCGAAGACCTTTGTACACTCTTAACACAAATTGAAGCTCTCTTAAACTCCCGACCTCTATGCATAAAATCTGATAATGACTTTGATCCGTTAACACCCGCTCATTTCATTTTAGGTGAATCCTACTCTGCAGTTCCAGAACCCTCTCTAACTGACATTCCCCAGAATCGTCTTTCAAATTGGCAATCACTACAATCAAAAATTCAGGGCTACTGGAAACGATGGAGCATGGAGTATATAACCTCACTGCAGCAACGTCCACGCTGGACACAACATCAACGTGATTTCGAGGTAAATGACCTTGTCCTTATCAAGGAACCGAATCTTCCACCTGGAAAATGGGCCATGGGACGTGTTATGAAAACCCATCCAGGCGTTGATGGACATGTTCGAGTCGTAACTCTTCGAACAGCAAATGAGAATTTCATTCGGCCAATCCACAAGTTGGCACTTATACCTATAAGCTGAAACTGTGTTCCAGGGGCGGCGGAATGTTTGAAAATAACTCAGCCTATAAAACACTTTAATGTTTTTCAATCAGATACTCTATAATATATTGTAAATAGTTTTTGTTGTTTGATATTATTTTTCTATTCATTCAAATTTGTTCACTCGTTGCTTCACATTAATTAGTTGTTGTAAATAAAATATAATTTAAAAGGAAATTTGGATTTCGAGGATTTTAATTTCAATCGCTTCATAAGCTGGTCCTTCAGAGCATTCATTCGTTCCAAAACAAGAAGAGAAAAAAAAGAAAAAAGAAGAAAAAACTTATTAGAAATTTTCAGCTGAAAATTGAAAGGCCTTCTTTGCGAAAGTGTTAGTTATAAGCTTAATACTGAGGGGAATTTGGTTCCAAAGTTGAATGGCGTGAATGAAAAATTGTCTAGAGGTCACAAGGTATTTATGTCTGGGTAAAATTATTTGCAATGTTCGATTACTTCTAACAAACTTGATTTGATCAAAAAGATACTTTGGTTCTTTTGACTGTATTATTCTTTGTAACAATATCAAGGTTCGATATGTCAAAAGGCTTGGTAATGAGTAGCCTGCTATTTGTTTGGCATAGTCGGAAATGTGTTCGTATCTTTTCAGACCATAAACAAATCTTGCGCAGCTATTATATGCAACAGTCAGTTTTATTTTGGACTCATAGTCCATATTGGAAAATAACTCACAGCTGTACGTAAAAATGGGCAAAATGAATGATTTAACTAACCTTAGCTTTACATTGGTTGGTAAATATTTTGCTGTAGGACTAAAACCTCGACGTGCACCATATATTTTAGCGACTGTCCTATTAATATGTACATCCCAGTCTAGATTATATTTAAAGAAAACTCCAAGATTCTTTATACTTTCCACATATTCTATTGGGATCAAGTTAAGAAAAAGAGTCGGAAACTGATCTTCACACCTATTTCTGCTTAAAACCATCGCTTTTGTTTTGGTTGGATTAAGGTTCAGCTGATTTTCAACTGTCCAGTTTGAGATTTTACATAATTCTTGATTCATGAGACTGGTGTTCCGTATTATATCTGATTTTGAAAACATCTTATAAATTTGAACATCATCGGCGTATATGTGATGTTCGCAATCAGGCTATGATAGCATAGCCTGGGTAGAACTTTACAAAGCCATGAGAGAGTTCGGCATCCCAAATAAATTGACACGACTATTTAGGTTAACCATGACCAACGTAACAAGCCAAGTACAAATAGCCGGATTGCTATCAAAACCAATCAACATCTATCTTTAATGGACTCCGAAAAGGAGATGGTTCTTTCTTCGAAAGAACCGAGCAAGCTGTACACGATTCCTTCATCAAGATCGAGCAGGCGGCACAAAATCTGGGGCTGTACATTAGTGAAGGTAAAACAAAGTACATGGTGGCGTCGAATGCGAGAGGAACAGTTCGTAAAACAATCAAGGTAGCGGAGCACGAATTTGAAATGGTGCTATCCTTCAAATACCTTGGGTCAATAGTAGCAGCCGATAACAATATAGAAGAAGAAATACGTTAGGTTCGGTGGACTCCGGTGGGCAGGGCACCTAGCTCGGATGAGCGAAGAGGAACCTGCTCGGAAAGTTCTTTGTGGTACATTCTATGGCAGACGACAGCGTGGTAGACCATGCTTGCGCTGGAGATATGGCGTAGACCAGGACGCCCGGAGCCTTGGGGTGCGCAACTGGATGGCGTCGGCTCAAGACCGGGATAGGTGAAGAGACTTGTTGAAGGAGGCCAGGACCGGACCCCGGTTGTCGAGCGAGGATGATGATGATGATGAGGCAACCGGATATTTGTACCGAATACAATTTCTGATGGTGTGACCAGTTGTGCTGTGCACCGCATTTCGGTATGCCATTAAAAATAGAGGAATGTGTTGGTCCCAGTCTCGTTGGAAGTCACCTATTACTTTGGAAAGGTGTTCTTTGAGAGTCCTGTTGAAAAGTTCAACCATTCCGTCAGACTACGGATGAAGTGGTGTTGTTCTCGTCTTCTTGATGCGAAGGAGCGAACAGACCTCTTGAAAGATTTTGAATTCGAAGTTCCTTCCCTGGTCAGAATGGAGCTACATAGGAACACCGAACCTGCTGACCCAATTTTACACAATCTGATCCACAATGTCATTAACCTTTGTCCGGGCACAACAAGCTGCATCACATAGGTTTTGCCATCTGAGGATTCCCATCTTCGTTTGAGCAAACATGTGCCCAATAGGCTTTGAGGGTCGGACTTCTATCTATGTCTCCCCATTCTGGTTTCTCTTCAAGTTCTTTCCATGCAAGAATGGGTTCGATGTCTAAATCTTCTTGCTGAGCATTCCTGATTTCCTCGTTACTCCAGCCGCCAATGGGTTTTACTCTTGTTCGCTGTATGGCAATAAATTCCTTTTCTTCCTGGCGAGTGCAATGCTTGCAGTTTGGGTTACATGGCCGACGAGATAGGTCATCTGCATTCGAGTGTAGTTTTTATTTTCGATGTTTGATTTCATAGTCATATGTCTGAAGTCTCTCGATCCACCTGGCTACTTGACCTTCTGGATTTTTAAAATTCAAAAGCCATCTAAGTGCTCCATGGTCCGTCCGTAAAAGGAACCTCTGTCTATAGATGTATTTATGAAAGTGTTTTGTGGCCAAAACCAAAGCAAGAAGTTCTCTTCTGGTTACGCAGTAATTTCTCTGTCTTTGAGAGCACCTTGCTGAAGTATGCTGCTACTTTTTCTTGACCGTCATGAACCTGGGAGAGAACGGCTCCTATTCCGACATTGATTGCATCTGCATCGATTATAAACTGTTTTCCAAGAGTTGGATAGGTCAACACTGAGGCACCACACAAGCGCCTTTTAAGTTACTTAAAGCTTTTCTCGCACTCATTTGACCACTTGAATTGTTTTCCTTTTTGTGTGTGTTGGTGCAAGCTTTTGGCGATTCCGGCAAAATCCTTCACAAATCGTCGGTAACATGTAGCTAGCCCAAGAAAACTTCTAAAACTTCATATTTCGAGTTCTCTTCTCATCGAGTATCATCTGCCTGCCTTTTTTAACCTCTGCAATTTGTTTTTATTAATAATCATTTTTACAATTCTTATTAAATACAACGGTGTGTCTTACACGATTGAACAATTTTTGTTCATCTATCTTCATCACGCGTGTGTTTTTTAAATTGTTTTGAACCAGTTATTTTAAAATAAATAAAAACTGAATAATTAAATCACATCAAAGTGATTTATATATAGCTGAGTGGATTTGTGCCTATAGAGACTTTTCGATCGATCTTTCTCTTTCATTGTCAGCTGTTTTTGTGCACTTTGTCTCATCTCCCCTGGTGAGTGCAACTTTTACTTGTATATGTTCTGCGAAATCGAAGCAAAACTTTTTGATACTGCAAGTAAAAAAATTGCATTTTATTTCTCTATTTTGGCTGCATTTCATCAAATTGCTGAGAGGACTTTTCAAGGAATGAAAGACGAAGAATCTTATCTTACTACATCAAGGTTACATCGCCTTAACAATCACCACGAGCTTTGTTTTTGTAAAAAAAATTAAAATCATCTGTAATATACCTACTTGTTTTCTGTCTCATCTGTCCGGGTGAGTGCATTATTAGAATATGTTCTGCCTTTGAAGCTTCTATGACTACCACACACAAATCAATCTGTTTTCCATTTATTTTTTCACCAACAAAAACAACATCATCATCTGATTTTTTATTGAGATTAAATTCAAAAGCTTTCAACGCATTACGTCACTTTACGCTACGCAATCCAACCTAGTGTAGACAAGAACCTAAAAGCTTTTTTAAACCTCACAACAAGCTTACAAATGGACACTTAAAACCAAAATTTTCTAAATTTTAATATAAAAAGAAAAAAAAAACTTAATTTTAAAAATATATATTACTCATCTAAAATGGATAACAATTAAATTGCGGAAACGTTGACTGCACTCTTAAAGAAAAAACAACTGATTGGGTCGTATGTAAAGGTATTTGTGGTAAAGTTTTTCACCCGATTTGTACTGGCTTAAGCAGAAGTGCTAAGGTTTATTTGTTTGCCCACCCATAGTCAAAAATGCTTGTATTAAACTGTTCTACAAAAAACCGTTATCAATTCTTGGCGCCAAAGTTATCGTACTCTCCCCAGGAATCTAAATACAACGTGAAAAACGCAGCCGCGTTCATTGAAAGAGTTTCTTCCCTTGAGTTGGAAGAAAACAATGTTATGGTATCTTTTGATGTGGTATCGTTATTTACAAACATACCTATACACATAGCATTGGGTATAATAGAGAAACGTTGGAGCGCCATTAAATACCACACTAAAATTAAAAAGTCCCAATTTATGGATATTTTACGGTTTTGCATCGTAGAAAATAACTATTTGGAATTTGATAATACAATTTATCAACAGAAACAAGGAGTTCCTATGGGGAGTCCAGCATCACCTATCGTTGCTGATATATTAATGGAATCATTATTGGAAGAGGTTTTTGACAAATTGGAATGTAAGCCAAAAATGGTTACAAAATATGTGGATGATCTTTTTGCCGTTATAAATATAAATAACATAGATTCAACGCTAAAAGCTCTTAATTCCTTTCACCCACGTATCCAATTCACGGTAGAACTGGAAAAAGATGAGCGAATACCGTATTTAGATGTAATGGTTGTGAGAAAAGGAAATAAATTGATTTTCGATTGGTATCGTAAACCCACATCTTCGGGACGACTTATTAACTTTAACTCGAAACAGCCAAAACAGGTTATTGTTAATAGTGCGCAAAATTTTATAAACCGGGTTCTTGATGCCAATGACAAAAGTTTTTATCCTAAAAATTTAAAAATTATTAGGAACACCCTGTTCAACAATTCTTTTCCTCCTACCATTATCAAAAAACTCATAACAAATTATAATGAGAAAAAAGAAATATGTGGCCATAAGTCAGACATCAGAAGACTGCGCTTGCTCAGCATTGTGTAGAAGAAGTACACTTGCCTGATTTTGAAAACGTTTGCGGTGTTGCTTCTCAGGCATTATAATAAGAGAATGCTCTTAGAGATGCTGCACATAGTAAACAATGAAAAGGCAATTAACCGTAGATCGGACTGCGATAAGCTGAGCTATTCGTATAGCCAAGTAGTAAAGAGACCGTGCAGAGACGTTAATGTCTGAAATTTTAAATAGTAAATTTAAAGTAATATTAAAAATGACATTTTGGTTTTGTTTTATTTACAAAATAAGTAATTTTAATTTTGTTTCTTAATGTTTTTAATATAGTTAACAAATATTTTATTTTACAGTTATGTTCAGTTTTAAAGTGCTTTTTTTGGTGCTAATTAATATTTTTTATTGATTTGATGTTAAAAAAATTTTTGTAAGTTGTGTTACATAATCACAAATAATTATTGTGACTAATAATTGTTTTATTATTGAATAAAGGCCTGATGATGGACGTAAACACGGGCGTGTTGGGAGTGCTGACAGAATTCACTGCCACATTAAGCATATAATTTATACATATGACATAATGGTCAAAGCTATGGGCTATGGCGCAGTGTATTTTCTTTTCTTTTTTACTATTAACGAACTTACTTCAAGGCAAAACTTCTAGCTGCTTTTTTGTTGAAACTTGTTTAGCACAGAATTAAAATTTATATAAACAAATTATAAAATGCATTGTTTCATTAATCAGCTCTTTTATTTTTATCAAAAAACAATCATTTTGTCCGCAATGAACTGTTTCACAACCATCTAACACCGCAACGATCATGAAAATGGCGTTGACAACAAGCGATCGCAAAATCGACAAGTATCGATCATGATCGACACTCGCAATACTCGCTTGTTATCGATTATCGATCAGCAATTGGCTGGGTGCTGTAGGAAGCGTGTAGTCACTGAGCGGCATGAACATGGCGATGTCCAGTGATGTAACGTTGAATACACACCAATTGTGCTTATTATACCTCCAAGTGGTACCCAAGGGGTACTGGTCTCGTCCAACCGGATTTGACTTGCCGAACTAATAAGTGCGAGTGTTGAACAGAAGACAGAAAAATAGCAACACTATAATGCTCTGTTGGATAGGACTGGCTGTCTTATTCGGCTATAGTCCAGGACGAGCCAAACCATCAGAAGGATGGTCTGCAGCGGATGAATTCAACTTAGAGAATCAACGGTGTCACTAACAGCCTTGAAGACGAGCTGAAATACTTAGAGCTAAGGTCAGTAAGGATTTTCAGTACTTGCCAGGGTGCTGAAATAGAGATGGTGGCGGATTAACCCTTTATGGGCCAACGGCAGCGATCATATCCCCGTAGTGGGTTACTGGTATCAAATTCGTTTAAACATCTATAGGCAAATAACACCAAAGAGAGCCTAACGACACAATAACACCTTAAAGCTTTCCCAACAGCGTGCATGCGTGAGTCCTAGGGTTGCGCGACTGGAGATCACCGGCGTGGTAAAAGGCGATCACACAAAACTAGCGCATGCCAGTGATCAAGACATACTTGAGCACATCTTCAGTTCAGGTAGGCAATCCCTGTGGCTTTGTAGGTAAAGTCAGAATGTCAAAGTTTTACAGTTGGGAGTATTTCCTCAACTAAACGACGTTTTAGGTTTGACGTAATGGTAATTCCTTTATGGAATTAAATCTTGATCATTCTCTACCCTATTAATTGGGCTGGCCCTTTCGGGGAGCTTCATGCTGGCTGTGGTTATCCAAAGCGGAAACATTTGGCACTTCGGTGCAAGAGATGTAGATCGGTCTCGCTTCTTAACAAGGAGTGTGCACATACCTACATGTTCTCAATTTGTTACTGCGGTGTAATCTACTTCGATAATTATACTTCAGGAGGCTGGTTCACGTTTGGTTGAACCCGCAGTGGATCGCCACCGTGGGGTTCGATGCTTAATCGCACAGGTACCCACGTGCTTTTCAGTTTACAACAGGCACTACCCCGCCAGGCAATACCCCTGCAATGCAAGGTACTGATCCTGGACCGAGCAGAAATGACCGGGTCAGAGCTAGACGGATTCCGGGGGCTAGCAACATGATGCAACAGATTAGTCGAAATCTGAGAGTGGCGAGTTGGAATGTTGGAAGTATGAACGGACGAAGCTACGAGCTGGAAGAAATGATGAAAAGAAGGCGATTGGACATCTTGTGCGTCCAAGAAACAAAATGGCGAAACACTGGAAACAGGGCCCGTTTTCTGGATGTGAAGACGAAATCATACAAGATGTTCTATTACGGGTTGGAACAACGTCGGAACGGTGTCGGTATCATCCTTGCGGAAGAGTTACTTGGAAGCGTCTTGGCTATTTCAAAATCTAGTGACCGTTTGATTTCTATGAAGCTGGTAATACAAGGAAGGGTGTGGAATATTGTCAGTGCTTATGCTCCCCAACCTGGTTGTGAGCAAGCGGAAAAAGATAAGTTCTGGTTAGATTTTCACAACCTCATTAAGAAAGTCTCGAGAGAAGAACTTTTGTTTGTGGGAGGAGATTTGAATGGACATGTCGGGAAGACCAACGAGGACTATGAGGACTGCCATGGTGGCATGGGATACGGCATCAGGGATTCTCCTGGTGAAGACATCCTTAGCATGTGCAGGTCATATGATCTTATCGTTTTAAACACTATGTTCATCAAACACAGCCGACACCTGGTCACCTTTAGCAGTGGAGGGAATGAAACTCAGATTGACTACCATTTGGTAAACAGTTTCATGAAGCCACATGTCAAGGATTGCAAGGTGATACTAGGAGAAGCGATTACCCAGCAACATCGTCTCCTGGTGACAGAATTTCTCAGACTCCAGGAAGAATCAAGTGGTACAATCTGGACAAAGAAAAGGGAGAAGCTTTTATCTCTAAGATGAAAAATTTTCTGTTCCACACCATCAACAGAGCTGGTAATGAAGAATGTGATGCACAAAATATGTGGAATTCTCTGCAACAAAACTGCCTTCTGAAAGCCAAATCACTGCTAGGCACCGCAAAAGGACACTACCATCAACGGGACAAGGAAACATGGTGGTGGAGCGATGAAGCTAAAGCAGTGATGACTAGGAAAAACATAGCTTTCAAAGCTTGGTCAATGTGCCCCACTCATAACAAAGAGGAAAAAGCACGCCTTGAAGTAGCCTACAGATGCTCCAAGAAAGAAGCAAAAAAGAAGTGTGCCCAACTTAAATCAGAGAGTACGGAGAGCATGTATCAGGAGTTGGAAGAAATATCTGCACGGGCTGCTGATGCAAACCAGGCCCTTCAGGAACTGTGACACGTCAACATTAACAAGGGCGCAACTATCTTTAAATTTGCAGCTCAAAGAAGGAGAAATGCGCTGGAGATCTGCTCACCGAAATTCATAAGCGATGCTCAAGGCCAACTTCTTGTGGATGACGAAAAAATTCTTCACAGATGGCGACAGTATTGAGAAGGACTTTTAAATGAACACTTCCCCAGATTATACTTTCCAACAGCCGCACCAAACTATGAAGAAGTGCCCGACATTGCAATCGAAGAAGTTAATGCGGCGGTGAAAAGCTCCAAAAAGGGAAAAGCGATTGGGCCAGACGGGATACCATCTGAGTTCTGGAAAAAGATGGGAGACATCGGGCTCAGATGGCTTACGGCTCTCATCTCCAAATTTATCAGAGGTGACCAAATGCCTTATCAATGGAGGGAAAGTTATCTTCTCCCAATTTACAAGGGAAAGGGTGATACGAGGAACTGCGACAATTACCGATCAATCAAGCTGATGTCACATACCATGAAGATCGTTGGGCGGGTGTTGGATGGCCGCCTGCGAAAAATAATACGGCTATCTGATGACCAGTGCTGGTTTGTCTCGGGCAAATCAACCACAGATGCCATCCAAAGTGTAAGAATCAGAATGGAAAAACATCGCGATTCCTCGAACGATTTGCATGCTGTGTTCTTTGATTTTGAAAAGGCGTTCGATCGACAACCACGGGATCTGATATGGGTGGCCCTAAGACAACAAAGAGTTCCAGAAATCTACGTGCAGATGATCATGGATATGTACGAGCAAGTCAAAACAAAGGTTCGATGCACTGCAGGAGGCACCGAAAATTACCCAATCGAAGTTGGTGTACACCAAGGAAGCGTCTTGAGCCCATTGCTCTTTATAACAGTGCTTGATTATCTACTTGAAGATAAGGTGAGGGTCCCGAAAGTGACTCAGTTATTCTTTGCTGACGATGGAGTCATCATAAGTCAAGATCCTTCATCCTTGCAACGAGCACTGGACGTATGGGTGGACGTTCTGGAGGGAAATGGGTATCGCATAAGCGCCAATAAGACCGAATATCTTAGCTGCCCATTTTCTGATTTACTCAGGCCTATTCCGAATATTTATTTGAACGGAACTGTCCTTCCCAAGTGCGACAAGTTCAAAAACCTTGGATCTATGATCAATAAGAAAGGAACATGTGATGACGAAAGCTCTAAACTGCAGTGGTCCGTCCAGCGCTTACATACGGTTCACAATGTTGGACTATGTACCAGTGGTATGAAAGCAAAATGACGGCAACTGAGATGAAGATGCTTCGCATGACAGCAGGAGTGACAAAGCTTGACCGAATACGGAGTAGAAAGATCCGGAAAAGCCTCCACGTCAAAGAAACCATCGTTCAAAAAATGCATCACGACAAACTCAGGTGGTACTGTCATGTACTTAGGAGAAACGCTGAGAACCCCGTCCAAAAAGCATTATAACACAACATTCCAGTATAATCGCGGAAGAGAGGCAGGCCCAAGAACTCCTGGAGAAAACAAATGCAACGACACCAGCATTCAGTTGGCCTCAGACATGGAACAATCAATAACTGGGAAGCTTGTCGACACTTTCTGAGGTCAACCCGACGAACCCCACAAGCAGATCAGTAGAGAAGCGGTGAAGTGGGAAAGTTGTGATCCCACTCGAGATCATAATATCGTCGGAAAAGAAGAAGAAGAAGAAGAATCGACAATCGCAATAGGGGCAATAATGAATTTTTTGTCGAAACTGTGGTGGGGCACTGAACACCGATGTGTCAGAACGGATTCATTGTGTCCGTTCAACGCTTGCCATTGGGTCTTTTGTTTTGACGTTTCGCGTTGTGTTTTTATTCGCTTCGTGTTTTGTTTTGGTTTTCATTGTTGTAAAACATTTAAAATTTAGTTTACCTGACAAAACTGCAACATATTAATATAAACATTTGATATCGGTTTCCGGAATGTAATACCTTTCAAAAAAAAAAAACTAAAAATGATATAAAAATGTTGCCGTTAAGTAAGTGAAAAAGGGTAACTAAGGGTATATTTAATATGTTTAATAACATTTAATAACGTATTAATGTGTTTAATTGTAACAAAAATCTTTATTAGTAAAAAAGGTCTAATTTCGATCACTGGTCGTTGCTTGTAGGTATAATCAATGAAGAAGAAGTACAGGAAGAGATGTTCTGCAAAAAGAATGCCGCGCTATTATTTTAGTGTGAGTTGTTTTTTTATAAGCATTTGACAGCAGCGGTGCGAGCTAACTCGCCACCTCCTGCTGTTCTCGCCGTGACAAAATGACAGTTCGGATGCGATGTTTAAATGTATGCAAACATTTTGGTGCCTCACTCATGTACACTATACGTGTGCACAACACCAGTTCCATTATTTCTTCTTCATTGGGTATAATAAATTGGATTTGACTTTGAAACAACGTGAAGGGCTTATAATTAATTTTTTTTTGAAATGCAATGATATGCAAATTACATAATCAAAAAAGTATCTTTGCGCGTTCATTTGGTGTCCGGAATCGGACAGTACTGCCTACCGATGCCAGACTACCAAATGAAAATGCTATTACTCAGCAGAAAAGTGTGTGTAACCAATGTTATTCAACTAATAAATAACTGGGTAATCGCCGTCCTTGGGCTTTTTATTAGTTGTCCGATATTGGATTGCCAAAAAAGGAAGTTACAATTTAATGTTAGTTGTTATTTGCTTTTAATTATATGTATGTAGATGCATATCATATTACTGTCTTAATATTTGTACCTTTTTGTTATGGCGGTACTGCAAATTGTCCAGCAAGTAACTACTTGCAAAATTTTCAATTCGCACGCGTCAGCAGACGTAGTTGTGCCTTTTCTTGGCGAAGGAAATATCCAAAGATCGATTCAAAGAGATACTGATGACATTTCCATTGAATTTTGTACTCGTCTTTGGTGTATAATCGGAATAAATATTCAAGCATTAAAAACCAGTGAAAACATTGCCAGGAAGCAATTAGAGATGCCGCCTCTGATGTGCTTGGCAAGTACATGTAGCCAAATAACAGGCATACAAAGCGGGGCTATAAAAAAGGACTAGAGCAGCGCGAGAGCTCTACGCGCAGAAGAGGAGAGAGGAACACCGACTTCTCAGAAGAAAAAAGAAGGAGAATGAACAGAGCGCGATCGAAGAAATAGAGGGATGCCATAGCAGGAATGAAGTTCGGAAGTCTTACCAAAAGGTAAAAAAAAACATCACAAGGCCTGCAAGGAACATCTTGGGAACATTATAGTAGAATCGCAGTCGGTGCTGAAGATATGGAAAGATCATTTTTGCAAATTATACAACGGCGATGATGCACCGAATTCCGCTCCTATGCAAATATGCTTTGGGCCAGGGAAGTCTACCATCGACCAAATATTCGCACTACGGCAGATCTTGGATAAAACACAGGAATTTCAAATCGAAACCCACCATCTCTTCATCGATTTCAAGGCCGCATATGGCAGCATCTATAGAGACGAACTATACAAAACAAAGTCTAGTTTTGGCTTCCCTACCAAACTCTTCCGTCTGTGCAGGATGACGATGGAGAACTTACGCTGCTCCATCAAAGTCGGTAAAGACCTCACCGATAGGGCTTTTTAGGTAACAACGATATATCTCTTTCTCGTTTTCACAGAATTGTCAAAAACAGCAGTATGACGAACAGCTGATTTTTTTTTATCATTATTGAAAAATTGATTGAAAACAAAAGCGGGAATTTTAAAGATTTGTGCGCGAAAATTGTGAAAATTGTTGGTTTTGCTAATTAAAATAAATTTTTAAGCCACGGAAATCACAAATTTCACACAAAAAAGAATACCGCATTTAAAAATTATTTCCAAATTGTTTTCTTCAAGATCTTGAGTTTGACAGTTTGAAAAAAGCGCGATACATTATTTCAATCTGTCTTCATCATAGTGTGAGCTTTGACAAGATGGTAAAACTCCCTATAGCTTCGATGTCAAAAATGGATTTAGACAAGGCGATGCGATGTCATGTGACTTCTTTAACATCATCCTTGAAAGATCTTTGAGGTGGTCAAGGACTTTGTGTATCTGGGCTCCGCTATCAACTCAGTGAATAACAACAGTGCTGAGATTCAACGAAGAATATGAGTATCAAAACGGTGGAAAATAAATGCATTTAAATAAGATGTTTTTGTTTTGTTTACCTTAATAGGTAAACAATATCTATATATATATCAATACGTAAACACTTTTCATTGGCATCCTTTTTAACTACCTTAATGGCAACATATTTCTATGATTTTTGGTTCAAACCGATGTGATTTTTTTAACTGTATATGTTGCCGTTGAGGCAAGTTAAAATAGTTTTATATTTTTATTTTTTTACAAATAATTAAAACAACATCGAGCGAAACGTCAAAACAAAAGACGCGATGGCCAGCGTTCAACGGACACAATGAATCCGTTGCGTTCCGTCGGAGTTCAGTGCCGCTTCCACAGTTTTCACACAAAACTGTTTTGACACAAAAATGGGATATGGCGCAGTGTATATTTTTTTTTCTTTTTTACTATTAACGAACTTAAAATAATAAGTCCAATCAAAACACTTTTGATATTAGTGGATTATTATAATTGAGCTAAAAAAGAAACATAGATTTACACTTCTGAGCTAAAAAGAAAAACGGCTTTTGAAACTACCAACGGGTATATAGAGCAACCACTATTATTATATTATATTATTATTTTTTAATTTTTAAGTACAACCAAACAAATGATAATGATATAGAGGGGAGCGAGGGGTTGAAAGTGGTGCCCTACTTTTAAAGGAAGATGACGATTGGTAACTGAATAACTGAAAGCAATAAACAATTTAGACTTTCTCGAATGCGCCCATTAGTTCTCTCTTTAATATAGTATACATTTTGAAATTACCGTTAGCTAATTTCAAAGTGAGTGCAAGTTGTTTATTTGATCAAGCCAAATAAAACAAAAAGTTAAGTCGTTTGAGATAAAAACTAAATGTTAATGCAAGTGGTTAATGTAAGTGGTTACCACAGTACTTGCTATATGCTTTTTACTGCAGTTTCCAAAAACTTAAGGGTATTTTCAAATGCAACAAGTTGACCATTTGCAATATTTAAACCCGTCTATGTTTTTGTATATTTTTTTTTTCATAAGAAAAGAAGAAAAATCCTTTGGTTATATAAAAAATCTAAATATTCGTAAAGGCGATAGTTTACCTGTTATTTTGGTGTATCATATTTTGTTTGGTTATACTTAAAAAAATTATTGGTTGCCCTGTGCATTTCGGGAGCGTCTGGATACGTAGGGTACCACTTAAATCATCTGGCACCTATATATTCGTAATGAGAAGAGCTTATCTGATTTTTTGACACATTATTTAAATGGTTATACCTCCGACATAGAAATGGATTTTTCGTCCTTTTGGAAGGCGTCTGGCAAGGTGAAAACACCACTAAAAACGTCTCGGATCCCAATATTCATAATCAGAACGAAATTCTATACAGTTTGCATGTGCATATAAGTGGTTATACCCACGACCCCTAAATCAACAAAATTAAGGTTTTCAACCCCTCGCCCGCTCCGGAACACAAAAAAACCTTGCCAGACGACTTTATTCGATATCACGACGCTAATTTCTCAACATACATGTAAATGAATGCCCAAAATTTGCTTTCGGTCTATATATAGTTATTTACTAAACCGCATTTGGTTTTGGTTAATTATTGATGAAATGAACTAAAATAGAAACGCGGGACTACACCTCAGAGCTAAGAATATTACGAAAAACCATGAGTTTTTATTTTACACATTTTTTCATTCACGGAAGCAAATAGTAGTAGATATTGGGTCGATGGAGTATATTTGCTTCTATTTAAACAGATGGATCAGTCAATACATCGAAACAACGTATTAATTTTGATTGATGATTTCAAACGTGCAATACATTTAATTTCAAGAATTTTTTACAGTTATGAATTGGGTCTAATGAATTTGTAGTGTAGATTTTGTAATGCTATGCATTTTGATGCAAATGTTATTCTGCTTGAAAAAACCTTAAATACATATTATTAAACAGCAAATTCATAATCAACTAATACCAAATGTGATTTTATAGTACTCCCAAACTCTTAGTTGTCTTATCTTATTACTCCCAAACATCAATCCGAACAACTACTGGAACGGTCTACGGAGCGGCGGGCGGTTTTTTCACTTGCAGGGCACTCCGAACTGTTCTTTTCGGAAGGAACTTTAAAATTAATTACAATTCGACATTTTTTTATAAATACGGATGGATATTTTTCACAACGCCAATTTCACAGAAATCGGTAGAAAATTAATAAACAAACAAAACTACGAAATATTATGAAGTTTTTGTCGAAACTGTGGAAGCGGCACTGAACACCGACGGAACACAACGGATTCATTGTATCCGTTGAATTATTGACATCGCGTCTTTTGTTTTGACGTTTCGAGTTGTGTTTTTGTTCCTTTCGTGTTGTGTTTTTATCTGTTTTAAACAAATTAAAAATTTAAATTGTATTTACCTGACTTAACGGCAGCATATTTATACAAGTATTTGATATCGGTTTAGCTAATATTAATACCTTTCAAAAAAAAACAAAAAATATATAAAAATGTTGCCGTTAAGCTAGTCAAAAAGGTTGACAAAAATAGTGTTTACGTAATTATATATGTGTTTAATATGTTTAATAACGTATTAATATGTTAAATAACAAATAATAGAATATATAGAATATAGAATATAGATTTATTTTATTAGATTTATTTATTTATTATTATTACAAAAATAAAATATAATAAAATATAATAAAATATGTGGGCAATGGCGTTGCCGTCTGCCTGATTGACACGTTTAAATGTTTATTCTTGTACAATTTTAAATTAAAGTTATAAATTATTTAAGGATAAACTAATAAATTTACTTGAAAAACATGATATATTATATTTTTTTTTTTTTTATTTAAATTCATTTATGATGTTGTATCGATATGAGCCTGCGTTTTCAATATAAGCATACAAAGCTTTCCAGTTATATCCATTAAGAATGTTCTTTGTTTCTTCCATAGTTAATGAATGCTTTCCGAAATAAATTGTATATCGGGCATATTGCCAAAAAGTGGAATGTATCTTCTTTTGATTTTAAATTGCATATTGTGCAAAGATTTGAATCTGGATTTTTAAAAGGTGATCCATTTAAATTCAACATTTCACATCTTGCTTTGCATATCAGAGATATCGCCTTCAAGCTATGACAATCAGTAAAATAATTATTGCTTTTCAGATCGTAGTTAAGTTCGAATAGATCAATCTATTTAAAGAGGATGTTGCCTGAACTATACTTTCATTACGATGGTGGATATCAGAGAGCTCCAAAAGATTATAGCATTGTTGTTTCAAAACTGATAAATCATCGAACTGTATATTTATGCTTGTCTTACATTTTTCAGCTAATGCCATCCAATCATTAACCCATTCCAGCTTGTTTTGGAGAGTATATTTTGTGAGAATGTATGGTAGTCTATAAGTTGGATACTTAAGCACCTTCAATATATAGTCGAAATGTAATTTCAGTGTAAAATGAAAGAGATTTTGTAGACCTGTTTCAAGGGTAAGAACGTAATTGGGCGTGTTCATGGGAAGGTTAAATAATTTTTTTAAAAAGAAGCGGAGTAGTTTCTCAAATTCCTCATATTGTTTGAAGCCCCAGGTTTGACAACAATAACACATAACTGAGCGCATCACTGCTACAAAGATTCGGTATTTTGCTGAGATTGGTATTTCGTTTTTGTTTATAATATTTTTCCACGAGGCGTTAATGAGGTTTTTAGATGCTGATAGTTTTTTTTTTCAAAATGCTGTGTAAGTTTCATGTTGGGTTCTAAAATTATGCCGAGATAATTGTATTTGTTGACAACTTCAATTCTTTCACCATCGAAAAACCACTTTTGATTTTCCCCCAGTTTGGTTTGTCTGCGGCGCACGATCATTATTTTTGATTTTTCAAGATTTACCTGCAAGTTCCATGTTTTGCAGTATTTGTTCATTTTGTTGATCATTAGTTGTAGACTGTGAGGTGATTCTGCTAGCAAGACAATATCATCTGCATAAAGCAAAACCTTAATTACTTCTTGAGCAGTTGTGATGCCTGCTGGTAAATGTGCCGTAATGTCATCTATGAACAGAGCAAAAAGAACTGCACTAAGAAGACACCCCTGCTTGACTCTAGACTTAGTTTCAAAACATCAAATAAATTGTAATACAAGACTATACTTCACAGGATCATTTCTGTAGTCAGTCTTCCTTTACTTTTGAAGTTATCATCATCATCATCGGCTCGACAACCGGGGTCCGGTCCTGGCCTCCTTCAACAAGTCTCTCCACCTATCCCGGTCTCGAGCCGACGCCATCCAGTTGCGCACCCCAAGGCTCCGGGCGTCCTGGTCTACGCCATCTCTCCAGCGCAAGCATGGTCTACCACGCTGTCGTCTGCCATAGAATGTACCACAAAGAACTTTCCGAGCAGGTTCCTCTTCGCTCATGCGAGCTAGGTGCCCTGCCCACCGAAGTCTACCGAGCCTAATTTTTGTCACTATATCTGCTTCAAGGTAGATTGCGTACAATTCATGATTGTACCGTCTCCGGAATCGTCCTTCCTCACATATGGGGCCAACAATTCTCCTTAAGACTTTTCTCTCGAACGCGGCTAAGAGGTCAGAGTGCCTTTTGCTAAGCACCCAAGTCTCGGATCCATATGTGAGTACTGGCAGAACCATGGTCCTGTACAGCAGTAGTTTTGAAGTTATGGTGAGATTTCTGGATTTGAAGAGCTTTGACAGACTGTAGTAGGCTCTGTTGGATTTGAGAAGCCGCCCGCGTATTTCTTCTTCTATATTGTTATCGGCTGCTACTATTGACCCAAGGTATTTAAAGGATTGCACCACTTCAAATTCGTGCTCCGCTACCTTGATTGTTTGACCAACTGTTCCTCTCGCATTCGACGCCACCATGTACTTTGTTTTACCTTCACTAATGTGCAGCCCCAGATTTTGTGCCGCCTGCTCGATCTGGATGAAGGAATCGTGTACAGCTTGCTCGGTTCTTCCGATGATGTCGATGTCGTCTGGGTAAGCCAGTATCTGGCTGGACCTGTTGACGATGGTCCCTCTTGTTGCCGTGCCAGAGTCACGGATTGCTTTCTCCAACGCCAAGTTGAAGAGGAGGCAGGCCAAACCATCCCCTTGTCGGAGTCCATTAAAGATGTTGATTGGTCTGGATAGCAATCCGGCTATTTTTACTTGGCTTGTTACGTTGGTCATGGTCAACCTACATAGTCGTGTCAATTTATTTGGGATGCCGAATTCTCTCATGGCTTTGTAAAGTTCTACCCTGGCTATGCTATCATAGGCGGCCTTAAAGTCTATAAACAGGTGGTATGTTGGGATGTTAAATTCTAGACATTTTTCCATCGCCTGCCTAAGGGTAAAGATCTGATCAGTTGTTGATTTGCCTGGAATGAAACCACACTGATATTGTCCGATGATGGTTTTAGCGTATGGGGTTATCCGGTCTTGTAGGATAGAGGAGAGTATCTTATAGGCGGTACTCAACAACGTGATACCTCTATAGTTGCTGCACGTTGTGACATCTCCTTTCTTATGTATGGGGCATATTATACCTTTTCGCCAGTCTTCTGGCATTTCTTCACGCTCCCACACGTGCACTATAATATCATGAATTGCCTGACGTAGAGCTGGCCCACCGTGTTGAAATAATTCGGCTGGTATACCATCAGCTCCCGGGGCTTTGTTTTTCTTTAGCCGGTCTATAGCCTTCTCAACCTCTTCTATGCTTGGTGACGGCAACATAGGGTATTCGTCTTGAAGCAGTGGAGCCTCCACTTCTGCAGTGAGTTGACCATTTAGCAATTCATTAAAGTACACTTCCCATCGCTCCAGTATGCTTTGTGGATCGGTGATCAGATTTCCCTCTCCGTCCTTGCAGTATGTGCAGCGTGGTGTGTACTGCGTCATGTTTCGGATGGATTGGTAGAACTTCCGCGCCTGGTGCGGACCTCGCTCTCGGCTTTTTTCTATTTCACAGATTAAGTTCTTCTCCCAGGCTGATTTTTTCTGTCTGTGAAGCCGTTTTTCTATTCTTCTGAGCTCTTTATATTCTTCTTCGCGTGCCCGCGTTCTATGAGATTGCTGCATTGCTCGGTACGCAACATTCTTACGTTCAGTCGCTAGCTTGCGATTTCCGATTTCTACGACTGCTGCCTAAGGTGGAGTTGGCAGTACTAATGACAGTATTCTTAAGGCGTGTCCACTTCTCATCTACGCCCAGCATACTGGCCCCAGGACTTACTCTACCTAAATCAAGCGATTCTAGGGCGAGTCCTAACGCATTACCAAAGGTGTTACTGGCATTTTCATTGCGCAGGGCAGCCGTGTTGATTCGAACTTGATCGGCGGATGCAATACGTCTTCGCAAGGCAATCCGCCCTCGGAAGACCATACCAACAAGATAGTGATCCGAGTCGATATTGGCGCCTCGGTACGTTCGTACCGTCATCAAGTTCGAGTAGTGGCGACGGTCTATCAACACGTGGTCTATTTGGTTACGAGTGACTCCATCAGGTGATACCCAGGTGGCTTTGTAGATATCTTTTCGCGGGAACCTGGTACTCGCAACGACCATGTTTTTCGATGCTGCCAATTCTAAGACTCGAAGTCCATTGTCATTAGTGTTCTCATGCAAACTATGGGTGCCTGCGTAATGCCTGAATACCGGCTCCCGACCTATTTTTGCGTTCAAATCCCCAAGGATGATTTTTACGTCATACCTTGGACAGGCATTGAGGGTCCTCTCGACTTGTTCGTAGTAAGTCTCTTTTTCTTCGTCTGAGGACTCCTCCGTAGGTCCGTGAACGTTAATGAGGCTAATGTTCGTAAATTTGCCTCGCACGCGAAGGGTGCATAGCCTTTCGCTTATAGCGTTAAAGCCGATGATGGTAGACTTCATTTTTTCGCTGACTAGGAAGCCTACCCCGAGCACATGGTGTTTTGTATGACAGCTGTAGTATACGTCATATTCTTTCTTCTGTAAAACACCATTCCCTGTCCATCTGATTTCTTGTAGTGCTGTTATGTCAGCTCTATATTTTGACAGGGCATCGGCTAGCTGCTGAGCAGCTCGAGCTCTATAGAGCGATCGTACGTTCCATAAGAAAATTCGTAAATCGTTTTGCCGTTTTCGTTGCGTTGGTTGTCGTCGTGAGATCAGTCCGTTTCCGAGGCTTGTTGTCGGGTTCGTAATTCTAAGTTATACTTTAGATTAAATAACAAATAAATTGTAATACAAAATTTAATTGGCAAAAATGGTCGAATTTCGACCACTGGGCGGTACTAGTTTAAATAAAATTGTTAATATGTAGACCTAGCTGTTTATTTTTGGTACGCTTTGTGTATTAATTTCCAAATAGAATGGCATCAAGTAGGCCTTTAAATAATTATTAGATAATATTTAACAACATCTATCAAACTCGATAGATGAATGAAATAAATAAATAAATTATTTGTTCAATAGGTAGGCACCTACCTACCTACCAATGGATCGTCAGGTCAGGTTTTCAGATGTTAAAGAAATCGCTATACTTTCCAAGCATCTTAGGTACCTATTTATTGTTATGATATATTTTATCAAAACCATTTAAGTAGGTACCTACTACCTACATAAACTAAGTACCTACCTACCTAATAAATAAATGAAATGCAAAAAATTTCCCAATTTCCTTTTTAAACCAACACTTATGGATACTAAAGTATTGAACTATACTTTTCCGAATGCAAAAGCGAATTGAAACTTTAAATGTCAAAAAATAAATGAAACTGATGCTTTATGAAACCAAACTAAATTCAATAGCCAAGTATTGCAAGATACCTTGAGTTTCGATTTTGACAGATGATGATTTGCTTGCAAGAATTTTTTTAACATGGAAATACAACAACACTAAAGTATTGCATTTCAATTCAACACTTTCTCGAATGCGCCCATTAGTTCCCTCTTTAATTTAGTATAAATTTTTAAACTACCATTAGCTAATTTCAAAGTGAATGCAAGTTGTTTATTTGATCAAGCCAAATAAAACAAAAAGTTTAGTCGTGTGAGATAAAAACGAAATGTTAATGCAAGTGGTTAATCTAAGTGGTTACCATAGTACTTGCTATAGGCTTTTTACTGCAGTTTCCAAAAACTTAATGTTATTTTCAAATGCAACAAGCTGCGATTCGTGTAAGTTCAGTAGATTATTAAATGACCATTTGTAATATGTAAACCCGTCTATGTTTTTGTATATTTTTTTTTTTCATAAGAAAAGAAGAAAAATCCTTTGATTATATAAAAAATCTAAATATTCGTAAAGGCGATAGTTTACCTGTTATTTTGGTGTATCATATTTTGTTTGGTTATACTTAACGTCTCGGACCCCAATATTCATAATCAGAACGAAATTCTATACAGTTTGCATGTGCATATAAGTGGTTATACCCCCAACCCCTAAATCAACAAAATTAAGGTTTTCAACCCTTCGCCCGATCCGGAACACAAAAAAACCTTGCCAGACGACTATATATGATATCACGACGCTAATATCTCAACATACATGTAAATGAACGCCCAAAATTTGCTTTCGGTCTATATATAGTTATTTACTAAACCGCATTTGGTTTTGGTTGATTATTGATGAAATGAACTAAAATAGAAACACGGGACTACACCTCAGAGCTAAGAATATTACGAAAAACCATGAGTTTTTCCAAATACTCGCCATTATTTTACACATTTTTTCATTCACGGAAGCAAAAAGTAGTAGATATTGGGTCGATGGAGTATATTTGCTTCTATTTAAACAGATGGATCAGTCAATACATCGAAACAACGTATTAATTTTGATTGATGATTTCAAACGTGCAATACATTTAATTTCAAGAATTTTTTACAGTTATGAATTGGGTCTAATGAATTTGTAGTGTAGATTTTGTAATGCTATGCATTATGATGCAAATGTTATTCTGCTTGAAAAAACCTTAAATACATATTATTAAACAGCAAATTCATAATCAACTTATATCAAGTGTGATTTTATAGTACTCCCAAACATTTAGTTGTCTTATTGCACTCCCAAACATCAATCCGAACAACTACTGGAACGGTCTACGGAGCGGCGGGCGGTTTTTTCACTTGCAGGGCACTCCGAACTATTCTTTTCGGAAGGAACTTTAAAATTAATTACAATTCGACATTTTTTTATAAATACGGATGGATATTTTTCCCAACGCCTATTTCACAGAAATCGGTAGAAAATTAATAAACAAACAAAACTACGAAATATTATGAAGTTTTTGTCGAAACTGTGGAAGCGGCACTGAACACCGACGGAACACAACAGATTCATTGTATCCGTTGAATGCTTGACATCGCATCTTTTGTTTTGACGTTTCGAGTTGTGTTTTTGTTCCTTTCGTGTTGTGTTTTTATCTGTTTTAAACAAATTAAAATTTTAAATTGTATTTACCTGACTTAACGGCAGCATATTTATACAAATATTTGATATCGGTTTCGCTAATATTAATACCTTTCAAAAAAAAAAAAAAAAAAAATATATAAAAATGTTGCGGTAAAGTTAGTCAAAAAGGTTGACAAAAATAGTGTTTACGTAATAATATATGTGTTTAATATGTTTAATAATGTATTAATATGTTAAATAACAAATAAATTGTAATACAAAATTTAATTGGCAAAAATGGTCGAATTTCGACCACTGGGCGGTACTAGTTTAAATAAAATTGTTAATATGTAGACCTAGCTGTTTATTTTTGATACGCTTTGTGTATTAATTTCCAAATAGAATGGTATCAAGTAGGCCTTTAAATAATTATTAGATAATATTAGATAATATTTAGTTTAAATAAAATTGTTAATATGTAGACCTAGCTGTTTATTTTTGATACGCTTTGTGTATTAATTTCCAAATAGAATGGCATCAAGTAGGCCTTTAAATAATTATTAGATAATATTTAACAACATCTATCAAACTCGATAGATGAATGAAATAAATAAATAAATTATTTGTTCAATAGGTAGGCACCTACCTACCTACCAATGGATCGTCAGGTCAGGTTTGCAGATGTTAAAGAAATCGCTATACTTTCCAAGCATCTTAGGTACCTACTTATTGTTATGATATATTTTATCAAAACCATCTAAGTAGGTACCTACTACCTACATAAACCAAGTACCTACCTACCTAATAAATAAATGAAATGCAAAAAATTTCCCAATTTTCTTTTTAAACCAACACTTATGGATACTAAAGTATTGAACTATACTTTTCCGAATGCAAAAGCGAATTGAAACTTTAACTGTCAAAAAATAAACGAAACTGATGCTTTATGAAGCCAAACTAAATTCAATAGCCAAGTATTGCAAGATACCTTGAGTTTCGATTTTGACAGATGATGATTTGCTTGCAAGAATTTTTTTAACATGGAAATACAACAACACTAAAGTATTGCATTTCAATTTAACACTTTCTCGAATGCGCCCATTAGTTCCCTCTTTAATTTAGTATACATTTTGAAACTACCAAAGTGAATGCAAGTTGTTTATTTGATCAAGCCAAATAAAACAAAAAGTTTAGTCGTGTGAGATAAAAACTAAATGTTAATGCAAGTGGTTAATGTAAGTGGTTACCATAGTACTTGCTATAGGCTTTATACTGCAGTTTCCAAAAACTTAATGGTATTTTCAAATGCAACAAGCTGCGATTCGTGTAAGTCCAATAGATTATTAAATGACCATTTGTAATATGTAAACCCGTCTATGTTTTTGTATATATTTTTTTTTTCATAAGAAAAGAAGAAAAATCCTTTGATTATATAAAAAATCTAAATATTCGTAAAGGCGATAGTTTACCTGTTATTTTGTTATTTTGTTATCATATTTTGTTTGGTTATACTTACAAAAATTATTGGTTGCCCTGTGCCCTTTGGGAGCATCTGGATACGTAGGGTACCACTTAAATCATCTGGCACCTATATATTCGTAATGAGAAGAGCTTATCTATCAAACTCGATAGATGAATGAAATAAATAAATAAATTATTTGTTCAATAGGTAGGCACCTACCTACCTACCAATGGATCGTCAGTTTTTCAGATGTTAAAGAAATCGCTATACTTTCCAAGCATCTTAGGTACCTATTTATTGTTATGATATATTTTATCAAAACCATTTAAGTAGGTACCTACTACCTACATAAACCAAGTACTTACCTACCTAATAAATAAATGAAATGCCAAAAATTTCCCAATTTCCTTTTTAAACCAACACTTATGGTCAATTTTCTGACCTATGCTAACTTTGAAATATGAAATGACTTACATTTATGTATAACAAGAGTCTTAATTGAATTAAGAATATGATTAACAATAGTTTAACTATAACGATGAAGCAGGTTAGACTTTAGAATATAAGTAGACATATGGAAGTACAACAATATTAACTTCCAAAATAAAAAAAAAAAAAAAAAACAAAATCATATAAGTGAACGACTGCATTTTTTATCAACGCCAAGAACCAGTCAACAATATAACAACTTCCCAGATGAGATTTTCGAATAGTTTCTACGTACAGGCACCTGCAGATATAAGACATCGGGTTCTGCTTACTCAAAATTAAACACCTAAAAGGTGGAAGAATGATGTGGTTGGATTTGGTGCATTACTTAATTCTAAACTTCGGAATTCTAGTTTAAATCTAATAGCATTTTTCATTTTCAAAAAGATTTGCTCTTTCCTTCAAAAAATTTGATCTTTTTACATTTTTGGTGTTTCATTTAATTGAAAAGAGGGGGAAAAGAGAATATCTCAACAAGAAAGAAGCGTTCTCCCAAATTTGGCAGATTTGATCTAAACCCTGACATATTCTAAAAGTATTGGATAGCTTTGTATTATTCTACCCTGTTGGACGGTATAGGTATACATTGTTGTACTCAAGAAAATACAAATTCATAATATTTTTCATAAATCTTTCAATTTTTTTTACGAATTTGTAAAAATGTTCAAGTAAACAAACAATAGTAATGAATAATGAATAATAATACTTGTAATTGAATGGAAATGTAGAATATAAATGACGGCTTATTATTTCTTGAAGCATACACAAAACAAAGCTATCTTAATGATTGTATGATGACCGTTTAAAACGCAGGCATATTATTCACACAGCCTATGCGTTTTTCATCTCTGTCTTCACACTACGAAAAAACCAGCCCACATGTTTCATTTAAAAGAGCATTTCTTGATTTTGAGGGCAAATCTTTGAGATTTAAATGAAAAACGCTATAAGTATCATTAATTTTAGTTTGTCATGTTTATTATTTTTATCATTGAAATGTATTTAATGTTTTTTTGATTAAAGAAATAGTAAGACATATAATTGCATGGTTTAATAATAGAACATAGTAAAATTGTTGACACAAACGAAAACTTTAGGAGTATTAAACACAGAATTTGGCCGCAAATGTTGACCTCTTGCACCGATTTAGAAAGTGGAATCATGCTTAGAATACAATTGGTTGATTGACGCAGTTTCGAGTATTAAACAACTCACCTTTTTTGCACTGATTGCACTTATATGTTCTTTCTCCTGTATGTGTCTTCATATGCCAAATCAAATTCTGTTTGCACCGCAATCCTGGGAAAATTGAGAATTATTGTCTTAGAGCTGCAGATGCAATATAAATAGTATAAACAAGTCACACATTTATATCATACCTAGACCGCATATGTTACACAGGAAGGATTTTTCATCAGTGTGCGTCCGTTCGTGTTCTTCCAAATGATATCGAGTGACAAAACATTTTTCGCAGGATTTGCAAGAGAATAACTTAGAACTATCATGCCATCGCAAATGATACCTAAACCTACACAAAGAGATGTTTTCAAACTTTTTATGGCATATATTGCACTCGTGGTCCGATTTGTTATGAACATTGTTTTTGTGGTTCTTTAGACCTGGCTTGCCGCCTTTTATCATTTTATGGCAAACATCGCACTCATGCGATTTCCACTTGTGACTAACCATAAAGTGACAATTCCGTTGCTTGGCGTTGGTAAATGTTTTTGTACAAAGAGCACATGTATACGGTGTGTCAGTCGAATGCATTTCTTTGACATGATTGTCCAATTCTTCTTGGTTTTTCAGGGAGAAGTTTTTACAAAATTCACATTTGAATTGATTGGGTTTAATTTTACTTTTGGGGTTAAATTTTCGTTCATCATCTGAGCTGAGTAAATCAGAACTTAAACTTGATTCCTTATGCTGGTGCTCTAACTTTGGAGTTATGTCTTCGAACATCACATTCAAATCATCATCGGCATAATCGATATCACTATCGGCACAGAATCCTAAAGATTTATTGTCTGTTAGCACCGTTAGTGTTTTAATTTTCTCTTTCGAGGAATTATCTTTAGTAACATTAAATTTTGAAATTTCATGTTTATGGGGTTCGAGTTCGAAATATTCGGCACTACTCAACTGTCCATCTTCAAAGGGAATCTCGTCAAAGCATTGGAAGGTTTGGCAGTCTATATCCAAGAGCTGCTCCTCAAGTTCGGGCTGAACTTTAGGTTTCTGCTTAGAGTTGAAAATTAAGTTTTCAATCTTCTTAGTGTGTTTAAGCTTACGTTGCTCAAATAAGAGTATTTTAAAAGCATTTTGAATATTTTCGCATTGCTTACGAAAATTATGGACGAGGGTAAATTTCCAAAGACATTGTTTACACATTTTTTGTGGCAGGGTATCATCTTCAGAGATCTACAATAGATATAAAAAGATTAATAGAAAAAATTTAATCACTAACAATAAAGCCAGCTTGTGGCCAATTTACTATAATGTTTCAATTTTATTTCTTATTGACCGTTTATTCCTTATGGTCCGCAAATAGTCGTAAATAAAAAATACTTCATTAAATTTTAAACAAACTATATAATATTTTATTGATCGATGCATTTCGGTACGCAACTGAACCCTCTTCAGCTAGCGTCAATTGTACACTAAAAAAGGAAAAGAAGTAAAGAGCTAAAAGAAGAAATTTAAAATAAAAACAATTACATATTAACAATACATTTAAATACACTACATAAATAGTCCAATGAAGGCGGATGAATAGCTACTGGTCAAGATTCATCAGGTTTTCCTTTATGTGTACATGTACATATACATACATATATCGGTTCATAGGCATCAAGCTTTTAAGGTTTGTTGATTGGTTTTAGATATGTAGATAGATTTTGTATTCAATAATTCAAAAAAACTTGTTTCATACATATTTTGGTTTTTAGGCATGACAAATGATGTCGTCTGACAAGTGACAATGTTATTTTTAATATATGCATATTCTATTTTAAATTTAATTACTTTGAAAACAATTCTTTTAGTGCATAATAATTTACTTTTAATTTATTAAAACAATTCAAATTAGATATTTAAGAGTGAGAGATATACACAAAATAAATTTATTGTATTTCTTAATTTAAGGCATTAGGGTTGAGTAACCATACAACGCCTTTTTAATTGAATAATAAATGTATGAACATTTATTTATACCCCTTGGTATTTTGGGAAAAACCACATGCACAATGAATGAAGGATATATTAGGTTTATATTGTAAAAAAAAAATAGGATTATGTAGATAACTGCAACACTTATGACGCTTTTCCCAAAAAGGTCATAAAATGCATCTGTTTTTTTTGTTTCACTTGATTAAGGACAGTGCCAAAATCTACCTGTTACCGTTATTTTAATCAAGTAAAAGGGTACTTGAAGTATGAGGGAGCTTATGTTCAAGTAAAAAATGCAAACTATCCACTACTATGGGCAGAAGAAAGACATTAACCAAGGAGGAAATCGGCCAAATTCGAGCTTACCGAGAAGAAGGGAAATCCATCCGTTTTATAGCCAAGAAAAATGAAAGAAGCAAGTGTGTTGTCAACAATTATCTTAAGGACCCGGAAAGGTATGGAAATAACCGCAAAGGAAGAATTAGAAGATCACTAACATGTAAGGAAAGGCAGGCGATACTGAGAACAGCTTCAAATTCAAGGCTCTCCATAAGTTAAATCAAGGCAGAAACTGGAGTTAAAGCTAACAGATTGACTGTTTTTCGGGCGGCACAGCAAAGGAGGAGGTTTAATGGTATGGGGAGCAATAAGCTATTACGGAACTGTAGAGCTGGATTTACAAAGCTCCAAAATGACCGCAATCACTTACAAATCCATAGTTGCCACTATTCAAAATAATTTTCCCTGACTTTCCCTGACCTATTTTTCCTTTTCCCTGTCCAAGTTAAAAAAGTTTAAGTTTATTGCGAAAAATTCAGAAACATCAACTATTTGTGCAGTGATTCGGCATCAATTTTATTCGTGAGTTGAGTTGTTGCCGATGCGATGCTGATCGGTTATTTTTTTGGGTTGAAAAACACTCTCTTGCTTTTGATGATCGCGATTAAACGCAAAAGTTTGACAGATTCGCAATAAAAGTATATGGCACGTGTACGATAACTTTGGCGCCAACAATTGATAACGGATTTTAGTAGAGGGGTCAAATACAAACATTTTTTACTATGGACGGGGGGGGGGTTCTCCCCCGTTTGGGCGGGAGGGGTAATTTAATGAAAAAAGTACTAAAAATAGAAAAAAAATCATTACAAAATAATGGTAATACCTACAATTAAGTACTATATCTTTATGATTTTGATGTCTTCTAGTTTTCCAGAAAATTAAAAATTACCAAAACTACTATTTTAATTTAATTATTTTTTATTGTTTGCTTGAGTATTTTACGTGGTCTTAATTTGATAGTAAAAATAGAATATGGATTAATTTTTACACAAATTGACTCTAAATTATCATACTTTCCCACCACCCAGCCTTACGGCGTATCAACAGTGAGGTGTGTTTGGGGGGGGGGGGGCATGCTGCTGTTGCAGATTTAGCGCAAAAATAACTAGGAACTTCCAAATAATTTATAATACACAATTTAGTTATACATATATTTATGCTTCATTAAAAGTAAAGAAACAATCAGAGAGAAAAAATTAATACTGTGTCGTGTCGGTTAAAAATCAAATCGAAGTACAAAAGTTATAGAACAAAAGATTGACAGAGAAAGATAGATACATATCTGAAATTGTATTAGGTTCGTTCAGTTATCAGTGATTCAGAACACGTTTGTTTCTCCAACACTCCTCTTCAAACGGGTTCGAATAATCCACACTTTCTCCTCATATCAATAAGCCTATTTGACGATAGTGGTTTAGTGAGAAGATCCGCCAACATATCTTCGCTTCGGCAATAGTCGGAGTTTATAATTACTTATGTAATCCTTACTTATGTAATCCTTGACAAAATTATATTTAGTATCGATATGTTTCGATCGATTGTTATGCTTTTCGTTTCTAAGCATCTTTAAACAACTATGATTGTCCTCCCATATAAGAACAGGTTCGGTGAAATTTTCATTAATCTCCTCAAGCAATCGCTTCAGCCATACTGCTTCACAGCTTTCTTCTGCTAAAGCGATGAATTCTGATTCTGTTGAAGACAAGACATGTTTGCTTTCGACATGTCCAACTTACCGCTCCACCAAAAACCTTTAATATGTAACCAGAATTTGATTTCCGCTCTTTACGGTCTTCTCCCCAGTTGCATATCCAATAAGCTTATCTTCAATGCATTTTTCACTTAGAACCAGTTTCAGATAACACGATCCCTTGAAATACTAAGCAACTCTTTTAAGTTCGTTCCAATCCTCCGTTGAAGGTGTTGAAACCTTTGAGGAAAGTATGCTAATACTTGCAGCAATATCTGGCCTTGAACTTATTGCAATATATAGAAAACATCCAATAAACTTTTGGTAATTTTCATTGTCGCATAAGAAATTCGGTTCAGCATCAGCATTTGATTTTCCGTAACTTGGATCCATTGGCACCTTTGAAACTTTCGCCTCCTTAAGTCCCATATCTTCAATAAAAACTTTTTCTTTAATTGATGAGTCAAAACTTACGAAAAAATCTTTCACATTTGTTATGTGACAAGTAGCACCAGAATGCAAGATCCAGCCTGAAACATTACCTGAAGATGTAAGAGACTGAAATGATCCGGGGACTTCGTGATGTAGTTGGCATGCTGCTCCTTGTTTTTCCATTGTTTATACTGACGGCAGATCTTTTTTAGATGTCCTTTTTGGTGGCCAAAATAGCATTCTGACGATGACGACGATGATGTGTGTGCTTGGGGAATATATTTTGTTACCTTCATTGCATTTTCATGCTGTTCTGTTTTTGGATTCTGCCTTCGCCTGTATTCTTGGCAAGCTACTCAGCAACATTGCCACACTCCACTGCTCAGATAATTTTTCCTCACCAATTGCAGCCAGACGTTCGAACAAATCAACCATTTAAGCAATATGCGCCTCAACATTTCCACCTTCTTCAACCCGTAGACTGCAGATTTTTCGCATTAACTGCACTTTATTGCTTAAGGTGCTCCTTTCGTGGTAGTTCTTTAGACTGTTCCACGCTTCCTTCGATGAGGTTGCCTTTCGTTGCATCTCTATTTTATAACGGGTGATTTTTTAAGAGGTTTAGAACTTTTTTTTTTTTTAAACACAAAAAATTCGAAAAAATTAATGAAATATTTATTTGAATCGATAGTTTGAACCTTGCAATTTAATGTTTAAAGATAATTTCATGCAAATGTTGACCGCGGCTGCGTCTCAGGTAGCCCATCCGCTGAGTCCAATTTTGGCATACTCTTTCACACATATCGGCCGGTATCTCACGAATGAATGCATGGATGTTGGCTTCCAGTGCGTCAATCGAAGCGGGCTTGTCCCTATAGACATTAGCCTTGACATACCCCCACAAATAATAGTCTAATGGTGTCAAATCGCACGATCTAGGCGGCCAATTGACCGGCCCGAAACGTGAAATTAACTGTTCACCAAACTCGCCTCGCAGTTGCGCCATTGTTTCGCGTGCTGTGTGGCATGTGGCACCGTCTTGTTGAAACCACATATCATGCAAGTCAAGAACTTCCATTTCGGGCAAAAAAAAAGTTTGTTATCATCGCTCGGTAGCGTTCACCATTGACAGTAACGCTGTGATTCGCATCATCTTTGAATAAATATGGCCCAATAATGCCGCCGGCCCATAAACCGCACCAAACAGTGGCTTTTTCGAGATGCATTGGTAGCTGTTGCAATGCTTCTGGCTGATCTTCACTCCAAATGCGGCAATTTTGCTTATTTACGTACCCATTCAACCAAAAATGAGCCTCATCGCTGAATACAATTTTTCGATAAAAAAGCGGATCCTCGGCCAGCTTTCCAGGAGCCCATTCACCAAAAATTCGGCGTTGTGGTAGGTCGGCTGGCTTTAGTTCTTGCACCAGCTGTATCTTAAAAGGCTTTACGCCCAAATCCTTCCGCAAAATTTTCCACGTAGTGCTGTAACAAAGGCCTAACTGCTGGGAACGGCGCCGAATCGACATTTCGCGGTCTTCTGTCACACTAGCTGATACGGCCGCAATATTTTCTTCACTACGCACAGTACGTAAACGTGTTGGTGGTTTAATGCCCAACAAAGTAAATTTGGTGCGAAATTTGGTCACAATCTTCCGAATAGACTGCTCAGAAGGTCGAGAATGCCGATCATAAAATGGAAGCAGCGCGCGATGAACATTTCGAACCGAGCACGAATTTTGATAGTAAAATTCAATAATTTGCAAGCGTTGTTCATTTGTAAAACGATCCATGGTTAAATTGCAAACCAAACTGAAGCTGTTTGACAGTGACACAAGGTACTAAACACACGTCAGCTGTCAAAACCAGTGTTGCCAAAACAAAACCAGCTAAAAAATCACCCGTTATTTCCAAATAAAATAGTGTTCAGTGCCAAATTTCTTTATAGAAAAACGCCGCTCTGCCATTGTAGTTTATATGTAGGTATCTCATAGATGCTTTTTAATTTTCCTTAGCAAAATTACCTTTTACTTATATTCTGGAACCTGGGCCCATAACCTGTTGCAGATTTAGCTCAAAAATAACTAGGTACTTCCAAATCTTTATTATACATGAAGCAAGCGTCACGTTGTTGCACACGATGAACACCGAAACTATCTAACCGATTTTCTCAATTTTTTTTTATTATTTTTCTTTCGCTGGCGTTAATAAGATAAGATACTTTTTATTCCTTAATTTTTATTATTTAATTTATAATTCAACTTTTAATAAATTTGCATTACAGCAAAAAAAAAAATAAACGTCAAAACAAAAGCTATGTGCGATTCTCTGCGATTCTCTGTGTTCCTCAGGGTTACCACTTCATTTTTGTTTTACTACATATGTTACTAAAATTTTTTGTATGTTATTGAAAACAAAAATAAGAATGAAACCATCTTTTTGAGTATTAGCTTTGGGCCTCATAATGAGAATAACAAGAAATGTATCTTAGAAGGGAAATTCAGTTTTCAAACAATTATTGCTAAATTTAAGTGAAAATCCTGTACGTGTATCAAAAAGTTGGGCCTAGCGTTTGTTGAATTCTTCAGTAGTGTTAATAAAACATCGTTTATTTGAGTTTTTTCATAGTATCGATTGTTCTTTTTTTTTTATTATTAATAATAATAAATTAAAAGAGACTATATAGCAAGGGAAACTAAAGGTAAGACCGCACATAGCGACACTGCCCTCAGCGGAACTTCGACATTGAAAACTTCTAATTAGGTACGTCTAATTAGGTACGTACGGAGTAATAAAATTTATTGGCATTTTAGCTTAAAATGGTTTGCACCAACATAAGGAGGTGAATTCTTAAAAATGAGGAAACTTGATGCCAACCCCGGATTTTTATTCACCACTCATGGCTCTCTTCATTAGAGCAAGCGAGAGGAGAGCATATCAATAGAAAAAAATTAACGTTCTCTTTGTCTTGAATTTTTAAGACGCATTTAAAATTTATTTGGAACAAAATGGGACTTTAGTTTATTGGCCCTTTTTGGTGAAATTGAAAAACGCCATTTTAAGATTCAACAACCCAATAAATATTTAAAAGTGTTTGGACAAACTGGCCATAAATCTATTAAAAAAAAAACACCGATGCAAGTTCGCAAATGACTCAAAGAATTCGAATCCAGTGATTTTTTGCTTGAACGGGACAAAGCCAAAAACAAAAAAATGCATACATATATGCTATGACACTCATCAGCAGAGGTTGATTATATTATTTCCAGTAAATCCAAGATGTTTCAGTAAGTACTGTTATTTTATTTTCTTAAAGGAGGTTTCAAAAAACTAAATTGATAATCAGTGGGTGGTTCCATATTCGCCATTGCTCTCGAAAACTTACAATGCACTTATTAATGTTTAATTTTGCAATTCCGTGAAATCCATTAAATACATATGTAAATATGTTAATAAGGGCAGTGATTTGGCTGTGTTTGAAGTGCGAGATGTAAATAGAAATGACGAAATAACACTGTATCAAATGGGTAGATACATCAGCAGCAACGAAGCTATCTGGCGTATTTTTAGTTTTCACATCCATGAAAGAGATCCACCTGTACAGAATCTTGCAGTGAATCTTGAAAACGGTCACCGGGTATATTTCACTGAACAGAACGTTATTCAAAGAGCATTACAACCACCAAAAACTACTCTCACTGAATTTTTTACATTGAACCAAAAGCTCGACGTGTTCGGCCGATTCGCAAAAACACTGATATATACCGATGTTCCATGGTATTTTGTTTGGAACATATCGAGAAAAGATTGGACCCACGTAAACAAGGAGTACCGCATCCGTCCATCCCAGGCATATTTAAATCTAAAACATTGGGACGACTCTACACAGTGCATCCAAAACAACGTGAATGCTTCTTTTTGCGTTTGTTGTTGGTGAATGTTCCTGGATCAAAATCTTTTGAATTTTTGCGAACAGTTAATGGTCGAATATTTAATACATATCAAGACATGTCGTGAGCTTCAATTAATCGAAGATGATAATCACTGGGATTTGGCACTTGCTAATGCAGCTTTGGTATCTACGTCAAATAATATTCGTCAACTGTTCGCAATTATTCTGACGACATGTTATCCCACACAGCCATTGGCATTGTGGAAGAAATCTAAGAACTATATGACTGAAGATATTTTAAACCGTGTAAGAATAGCGGAAGCATGTCCGAACAAAGATTTCACACCGGAGCTGTACAATGAAGTATTGGTAATACTCGAAGATTTGTGTTTTTTGATTTCGAACTTTTCGCTCAACCACTATGGTCTGCCATCGCCTGATCGCCCAGCTGATCGCCCAGCCAATGACTTAGTTTTTTTTTTTTTTTTTTTTTTTTCTTTCGGTAGGTGGAAATCTTCAAAAGACACTTGATAATATTCGGTATCAAGTAGTGTGGGACTTCTACCGCACTAAAACCACCTAGAATCATGACCAATCTATAAAAGATCGACAAATGATTTTAGTTTCTCAATTTTTAGTTCACATTTTGGGAAGTTTGATGATTTAATACTTTCCCATCGCTTTTAGACCATCAGCTCATGAGGCTTGGTTCTTCTTAGTCTCCGAACATTGGTACGTACATTTAAGACTGTCTCCATTTCGGAGTTAGTGTGACTAAGCAGTCGCTGATTGTGTGATACAGCGTGTTTTCTAATTACTTCTGTAACCATTTCTACTTGAAGGTCACAATGTAAATCGCTGTTTCTTATATACCAAGGGGCGTTTACTATTCCACGAAGGACTTTGTTTTGGAATGTTTGGATGGTTTCCGCATTTGTTTTCTTTGTACAACCCCAAAGTTGGATGCCATACGTCCAAACAGGTTTTAATACCTGCTTATACAACATTAATTTGTTTTCAATTGATAGGGCAGAGGTTTTTCCCAGTAACCAGTACATTTTTCTATATTTTAAGTTAAGTTCTTCCCTTTTTTTCTTGATGTGCTCTTTCCATTTTAGCTTTGCATCCAAAGTCATCCCAAGGTATTTGGCCGTATTGGAGTAAGGTACTACTTTACTATTAATAAAAAGTGGAACATTATTAATCTTTTTATTAGTAAAGTTTATATGCGTTGATTTTGTTTCATTGAGTCTGATACGCCACTGTTGCGTCCATTCTCTTATCTTGTCGACTGCATATTGCAGTTTTTCTGTTGCCTTTACAACGCATTTATCTGACACTAATATCGCAGTATCATCTGCAAAAGTGGCCATGATCGCATTGTTGTCCACTGGAATATCCCTTGTATACAACAAATACAGGGTTGGTCCTAAGACACTTCCTTGTAGTACGCCGGCTTCGATTTTCTTAAGTTCCGAATACTCTTGCTCGTACCGTACTCTAAAAAGTCGGTCGGTAATATATGATTTGAGTATTTCATAGAACTGCCTGGGAAGGTCCCTGTGCAGTTTGTACTCGAGCCCCAAATGCCAAACCTTGTCAAAGGCTTGAGCAACATCTAGAAATAGAGCGGAGCATACTTGTTTTTCTTCAAGTGCTTTTTCAACAACATCCGTAATTCGATGTACTTGGTCTATCGTGGAATGTTTGTTTCTAAATCCAAACTGATGATTTGGTATTAGTTTTCGTTCTTCTATTATTTTGCTTAGTCTATTTAAAAGCAGTTTTTCGAAAACTTTTGCCATAATTGGTATAAGCGATATTGGTCTGTAAGATGTAACTTCGGTTGGTGGCTTACCTTGCTTTGGTATAACAATGACTTCTGCAATTTTCCAATGATGTGGAACATAACGGAGCTTAAGGCATGCATTTATTATGTATTGGAATTTTTTGAAGGCTATTGTTGGCATTTCTTTCAAGACCTGAGCCGTAATTAGATCATACCCGGGTGATTTTTTATTTGATAACTTTTGATGGCACATGCTTTTTACTTCTTTGAGCCTTACTAAGGGAATTTCTAAGTCATCATTTTTATTAACAAATTGTAAGTTATTTGCCCCTGCACTTTGTGGAAACGGCTTAAAGACATTCGAGAGATGATCTGCGAAGAGGTCAGCTTTTTGTTTCGGATTTGCAGTCCATTTTCCGTCTTGTGCTTTGATAGGCGGATTTTGTTGTTGCGGTCTATTCAGACGTTTGGTAGCTTTCCACAGTGAGTAATCAGTAGAAGCATCCGTCGTCAAACTTTCAAGAAAACTGCTAAGTGAATCATTTTTGAATTCATAGATTCTTTTTTTCAATTCGTTATTTAGACGATTAAATACTCTCTTATCGCCCGGAAATCTCGAAGTTTGCCATTTTCTTCGAGCCCTTCTTTTTTCCAATATTAACTCTGTTATTTCTACAGGGTATTTTATTTCTGTTTCTCTTCTGTTCAAAATAGTTGGCGTGCTTTCTTCTGCAGCCTGTTGTACATCAGCAATAAATTGTTCAACTTCGTGGTCAATTTGTTCACTAGTTTCCATTGGGGATCTAAGGTCAATAAAACTTTCCAGTTTTACTTTAAATTCTTCCCAATTTGTTCTTTTATTCACGAGCTTTGGATTACTTTTTTCTTTTATTTCTACTTCACTCAGTGATAAAATAGCTGGAGTATGATCTGATGAAAGATCGTAACTACCTACAACACTTACATGATTTCGCTTTATACCTTTGGCCACGAAAAAGTCTATAAGGTCTGGTATTTTGTTAGGATCAGATGGCCAGTAAGTTGGCGTTCCAGAGGAAAAGAATTCACATTTGTGTTTGCGACCTGCTAGATAAAGTCGTTTACCTTTTGTATTTATGAGCCTAGATCCCCATTGGGTATGTTTAGCATTGAAGTCACCACCAACAATAAAGTTATTTCCAAGCGAATTAAGGAGTTCTTTATATTCTTCTTCTGTTGGAGAGCGCCTCGGTGGACAGTATATTGCAGCTATTTTAAACTCTTTCTTTTTCATGCCTATACTGATTGTTGCCACTTGCATATTTTCATTTATTAACCCGGCTTCCTCATGATGTACCAAGCACTTTTTTATTAGTATTGCCGATCCTCCTCTAGCTTTGTCAGCTGGATGCGGAGCGTGATAGCACGTATAGTTTGGCATTTTATTCTCAAAACTTTGTCCAGTGGCAAAGTGTGTTTCAGACACGAGACAAATGTCTACATTCTCTACGTCTAAAATGATGTTTAATTCGGATGCATGTTGCAAAAGGCCGTTTGCATTCCAAGTAGCAATTTTAAGTATTCTGTCCATCATTGTTTTTTAAGAGCGACTTCTTCGCTTAGCTGTTTGATGGTTAAATCCTGTTGGTCGATCCTTTTGAGAATAAGTTGCAGCATTTCTTTTACGGAAGTTTCTTCATTTTTCCGTGCATTTTTTACTATAGTCGAGTATGTTTTTTCAACAGTTCTGCTTTGGGTAACTTCCTTAGAGGGCTCTCTCTTAGTTTTATTTTCCACAGCTATTTTTACTTTTTCTGCGTTCCTAAGTTTTTTTCCAGCAGACGTGTTTTTTCTTAAATTACTGCCTTTATATTCTTGGAATTTTTTAGCAACAGGACATCCTCTATAACTAGCAGGGTGATTACCTTGGCAGTTCACACATTTTGCTTTAACTTCTTTGCTCACTGTACAGCTTTTCGTTGCATGTTTTCCTCCACACTTTCACAATGACTTAGTGAACACGGATATGCAACGAGAAAAACAATATGACGAAGTTGACTTAGCTTTGGTTATTGCATATAATGAGCCATTATTGACAGCTGAACATAAAATTATTTACGATGGAATTATGTTGGCTGTAGATGCAAAACAAGGTGGTTTTCTTTTCTTAGACGCACCTGGTGGGACCGGTAAGACATTTTTAGTGCCATTAATACTTGCAAAATACGGTCACAAAAAAGAATTGCATTAGCTGTTGTATTCTCCGGCATTGCTGCCACTTTGTTAGATGGTGGACGAACAGCGCATTCTGCACTAAAGCTGCCATTAGATATTCACAACAATCCAAACGCTATGTGTAATATCAAAAAAAAAAAAAGGAACTCAATGGCTGTAGTATTACAAAAATGTTCAATTAATGTTTGGGATGAGTGAACTATGAGTCACAAAAATTCTCTCGAGGCATTTCACAGAACCATGAGAGATTTAAACAGCAATAACCGACTTTTTGGTGATGTTGTTTTGTAACTATCTGGTGATTTCCGGCAGATACATCGCTCTACGTGTGCTGATGAGATCAATGCGTGCTTAAAACAATAATTTTTATGGAAAAACGCTAAAACACTTCCATTGACAATGAACATGCGAGTACAATTGCATAATGATCCATTGGCACAAGTATTTTCAAATCAACTACTTAATATTGGAAACGGTAAAATTGAATTGCATCAAAATACGCAATTAGCAGATAGTTTCTGCTCTGTTGCTCTGTTGTTAATTCAAAAACCGAACTTATTGACAGTGTATTCCCAGATATTATTAATAATTACTTAGATCATAATTGGCTCAGTAATCGTGTGATTTTAGCAGCAAGAAATGTCGATGTTGACGTTATTAACTGTCAAATACAAAATTTACTGCCGGGTGATTTGATCACTTTTAAGTCAATTAACACTGTTGTTGATGAAAATGAGATCGCCAATTTTCCAATCGAATTTTTAAATTCTCTGGATATGCCAGGAATGCCGCCACACAAGCTCTGTCTTAAAATTGGTTCCCCAGTCATTCTTTTGCGCTTAAATCAACCAAAATTATGCAACGGTACACGATTAGTCATCAAAAGAATTACTGGAAACGTACTTGAAGCAAAGATATTGACTGGAAAGTTCAAAGGAGAAGTTGTTCTGTTACCTAGAATACCCATGATACCGTCCGAATCTACAATACCTTTCAAAAGGCTACAATTCCCGATTCGTTTGGCTTTCGCGATGACGATAAATAAATCGCAAGGGCAGACAATGACTATTTGTGGCTTGGACTTAGAGAATCCGTGTTTCTCCCACGGACAGCTTTATGTTGCATGCTCACGTGTTGGAAAACCGTCAAATTTATTTGTGTTAGCGAAGGATACATTAACAAGAAACATTGTTCATCATTTAGTTCTTAATTAATTTTAACCCTGAATGCTTCAAATTAGAATAAATTAACTCTATTTGTTAAATTACAATTAAATAAATAATAAATTCAACATTTTATTTTTAAAACTTATCTTGAAATTTGTATCATTCCTTACCAATCACTTCCTTAACCATACCAATTTTAATATCTAATACTTAAAAGCAATACAATAAAGCGCGGCCGGGTCAGCTAGTAATATATAATACACAATTTAGTTATACATATATTTATGCTTTATTAAAAGTAAAGAAACAATCAGAGAGAAAAATTTAATATTGTGTCGTGTCGGTTAAAAATCAAATCGAAGTACAAAAGTAATAGAACAAAAGATTGACAGAGAAAGATAGATACATATCTGAAATTGTATTAGGTTCGTTTAATTATCAGTGATTTAGAACACGTTTGTTTCTCCAACAGCTGCCGCCCTGCAACCCCCTGCATGGGCTTGTGATAGGATTTGGGGTGGGTGCGAGTTCGGGTATTTGACTATTCTATTTTTACTATCAAAATAAGACCACGTCTCAAGCAAACAAAAACTAATTGAATTAAAATAGTAGTTTTTTTAATTTTTAATTTTATCCAAATCTAGGATAAATAAAATCGTTTTGTTTTCGATTTCTGATTAAGAATTAATATGAGCAACGATTTCTAAGTAAAAAAATATAATATATAATCTCAAAGTTTTGAAAATTACACTTTAAAACATTTTTTTTTGTTTTTTTTTCACCAATTTTGAGTTTGAAAGTATTTTTTTTTTTTTTCAAAAACTATGGATAGATTTCACTGATGAACAGAACGTTATTCAAAGAGCATTACAACCACCAAAAACTACTCTCACTGAATTTTTTACATTGTACCAAAAGCTCGACGTGTTCGGCCGATTCGCAAAAACACTGATATATACCGATGTTCCATGGTATTTTGTTTGGAACATATCGAGCAAAAGATTGGACCCACGTAAACAAGGAGTACCGCATCCGTCCATCCCAGGCATATTTAAATCTAAAACATTGGGACGACTCTACACAGTGCATCCAAAACAACGTGAATGCTTCTTTTTGCGTTTGTTGTTGGTGAATGTTCCTGGATCAAAATCTTTTGAATTTTTGCGAACAGTTAATGGTCGAATATTTAATACATATCAAGACATGTCGTGAGCTTCAATTAATCGAAGATGATAATCACTGGGATTTGGCACTTGCTAATGCAGCTTTGGTATCTACGTCAAATAATATTCGTCAACTGTTCGCAATTATTCTGACGACATGTTATCCCACACAGCCATTGGCATTGTGGAAGAAATCTAAGAACTATATGACTGAAGATATTTTAAACCGTGTAAGAATAGCGGAAGCATGTCCGAACAAAGATTTCACACCGGAGCTGTACAATGAAGTATTGGTAATACTCGAAGATTTGTGTTTTTTGATTTCGAACTTTTCGCTCAACCACTATGGTCTGCCATCGCCTGATCGCCCAGCCAATGACTTAGTGAACACGTATATGCAACGAGAAAAACAATATGACGAAGTTGACTTAGCTTTGGTTATTGCATATAATGAGCCATTTTGACAGCTGAACATAAAATTATTTACGATGGAATTATGTTGGCTGTAGATGCAAAACAAGGTGGTTTTCTTTTCTTAGACGCACCTGGTGGGACCGGTAAGACATTTTTAGTGCCATTAATACTTGCAAAGATACGGTCACAAAAAAGAATTGCATTAGCTGTTGTATTCTCCGGCATTGCTGCCACTTTGTTAGATGGTGGACGAACAGCGCATTCTGCACTAAAGCTGCCATTAGATATTCACAACAATCCAAACGCTATGTGTAATATCAAAAAAAAAAAGGAACTCAATGGCTGTAGTATTACAAAAATGTTCAATTAATGTTTGGGATGAGTGAACTATGAGTCACAAAAATTCTCTCGAGGCATTTCACAGAACCATGAGAGATTTAAACAGCAATAACCGACTTTTTGGTGATGTTGTTTTGTAACTATCTGGTGATTTCCGGCAGATACATCGCTCTACGTGTGCTGATGAGATCAATGCGTGCTTAAAACAATAATTTTTATGGAAAAACGCTAAAACACTTCCATTGACAATGAACATGCGAGTACAATTGCATAATGATCCATTGGCACAAGTATTTTCAAATCAACTACTTAATATTGGAAACGGTAAAATTGAATTGCATCAAAATACGCAATTAGCAGATAGTTTCTGCTCTGTTGCTCTGTTGTTAATTCAAAAACCGAACTTATTGACAGTGTATTCCCAGATATTATTAATAATTACTTAGATCATAATTGGCTCAGTAATCGTGTGATTTTAGCAGCAAGAAATGTCGATGTTGACGTTATTAACTGTCAAATACAAAATTTACTGCCGGGTGATTTGATGACTTTTAAGTTAATTAACACTATTGTTGATGAAAATGAGATCGCCAATTTTCCAATCGAATTTTTAAATTCTCTGGATATGCCAGGAATGCCGCCACACAAGCTCTGTCTTAAAATTGGTTCCCCAGTCATTCTTTTGCGCTTAAATCAACCAAAATTATGCAACGGTACACGATTAGTCATCAAAAGAATTACTGGAAACGTACTTGAAGCAAAGATATTGACTGGAAAGTTCAAAGGAGAAGTTGTTCTGTTACCTAGAATACCCATGATACCGTCCGAATCTACAATACCTTTCAAAAGGCTACAATTCCCGATTCGTTTGGCTTTTGCGATGACGATAAATAAATCGCAAGGGCAGACAATGACTATTTGTGGCTTGGACTTAGAGAATCCGTGTTTCTCCCACGGACAGCTTTATGTTGCATGCTCACGTGTTGGAAAACCGTCAAATTTATTTGTGTTAGCGAAGGATACATTAACAAGAAACATTGTTCATCATTTAGTTCTTAATTAATTTTAACCCTGAATGCTTCAAATTAGAATAAATTAACTCTATTTGTTAAATAACAATTAAATTAATAATAAATTCAACATTTTTTATTCATTAAAACTTATCTTGAAATTTGTATCATTCCTTACCAATCACTTCCTTAACCATACCAATTTTAATATCTAATACTTAAAAGCAATACAATAAAGCGCGGCCGGGTCAGCTAGTAATATATAATACACAATTTAGTTATACATATATTTATGCTTTATTAAAAGTAAAGAAACAATCAGAGAGAAAAATTTAATATTGTGTCGTGTCGGTTAAAAATCAAATCGAAGTACAAAAGTAATATAACAAAAGATTGACAGAGAAAGATAGATACATATCTGAAATTGTATTAGGTTCGTTCAGTTATCAGTGATTCAGAACACGTTTGTTTCTCCAACAGCTGCCGCCCTGTAACCCCCTGCATGGGCTTGTGATAGGATTTGGGGTGGGTGCGAGTTCGGGTATTTGACTATTCTATTTTTACTATCAAAATAAGACCACGTCTCAAGCAAACAAAAACTAATTGAATTAAAATAGTAGTTTTTTTAATTTTTAATTTTATCCAAATCTAGGATAAATAAAATCGTTTTGTTTTCGGTTTCTGATTAAGAATTAATATGAGCAACGATTTCTAAGAAAAAAAATATAATATATAATCTCAAAGTTTTGAAAATTACACTTTAAAACATTTTTTTTTGTTTTTTTTTCACCAATTTTGAGTTTGAAAGTATTTTTTTTTTCAAAAACTATGCATAGATTTCACTTGATTTAAAAACTGACTAATAAAACAGAGTATTGGCTTTCAAAAAAGATATAGTACTCAATTGTAGGTATTACCTACCGTTATTTTTTAATGATTTTTTTTCCATTTTTAGTACTTTTTTCATTAAACTGCCCCTCCCGCCCAAACGGGGGGACAACCTCCCCCCCCCCATCCATAGTAAAAAATGCTTGTATTTGTCTCTTCTACAAAAATCAGTTATCAATTTTCGGCGCCAAAGTTATCGTACTCTCACTAAGACTATTCTCAAAGCGTCGTTATGTTGGATTCTTTCACACATGATGGTATGTACATTTTACTTCATATTATAGTTACTATAAGGCAAGTCTACAACAAAAATCTTAAATAAATGATGAAATTCTTCAATATTATATAATGGAGTTTTCCTCATAGAAAATAAAAACAACGATTGCTTCTTTAAAAGATAGGAACAGAATAGAATTTATTTGAATTTATTTTCATGACATATTTTTTCTCTATAATAAAAAAATCTAAGCCTACTGTTTCAAAGTTTTGAAAATTACACTTTAAAACATTTTTTTTTTGTTTTTTTTCACCAATTTTGAGTTTGAAAGTATTTTTTTTTTCAAAAACTATAGATAGATTTCACTTGATTTAAAAACTGACTAATAAAACAGAGTATTGGCTTTCAAAAAAGATATAGTACTCAATTGTAGGCATTACCGTTATTTTTTAATGATTTTTTCCATTTTTAGTACTTTTTTCATTAAACTGCCCCTCCCGCCCAAACGGGGGGACAACCTCCCCCCCCATCCATAGTAAAAAATGCTTGTATTTGTCTCTTCTACAAAAATCAGTTATCAATTTCCGGCGCCAAAGTTATCGTACTCTCACTAAGACTATTCTCAAAGCGTCGTTATGTTGGATTCTTTCACACATGATGGGTATGTACATTTTACTTCATATTATAGTTACTATAAGGCAAGTCTACAACAAAAATCTTAAATAAATGATGAAATTCTTCAATATTATATAATAGAATTTTCCTCATAGAAAATAAAAACAACGCTTGCTTCTTTAAAAGATAGGAACAGAATAGAATTTATTTGAATTTATTTTCATGACATATTTTTTCTCTATAATAAAAAATCTAAGCCTACTGGATATTGTTATTTAAATAAAGTTTCAGTTGTATCACACATTCCCACTAAAATTTCATTTAACATAATTAGAAAATACTCATTAACTTAGAAAACTTAGCATTTTTGATATAAGTGAGTGATTTTATAAATATGTCAGCGATCATATCATCTGTGTCGATTGATTTCAATTTTATTTGTTGGTTAACTATCGTCTCTCGAACAAAATGATGACGCACTTGTATATGTTTTGTACGTTGGCGATATGCTTCGTTAAAAGCGAGATCAACAGCTCCACGGTTGTCACAAAAAATGTCGGTTAGTTTGATATTCTTCTTGAATAGTTCGTCTTCAAATCCTCTTAACCACAAAGCTTATTGTACTGATGCGCCCATCGCCATATACTCAGCTTCACATGTTGATAATGCTGTCGTTGCTTGTTTTTTAGATCCCCAAGATCCTCCACCTTGTCTAAGAAACAAATATCCGGTTACTGATTTTCGTTCATCTGGATCGTTCGCGAAATCGGCATCACAATAACCTTCTATATCAGCATGTCCTGACTTTTTATAATTTAGTTTATGTTCAATTGTTCCTTTCAAATACCTCAACACACGCTTAGCAGCGTTCCAATGTTCTATGCCTGGATTGTTGTTAAATCGACTTAGCAAATTTACTGCATAGCAAATATCAGGACGTGTTAACTGCGCTGCGAACAACAAACTTCCTATCAACTCCTGATATGGGACTTTGGACAATTTTTCTTTTTCTTTTGAATTTGATGGGCTCTGTTCTTTATTCAGCTTTACATTACAATCCATAGGTGTAGTTACGGAATTGCAAGATTTCATTCCAAACCGATCTAGCATCTTTAAAATGTACTGCTTCTGATTAATAGATAAACTCTGCTTGTAATCATATTCTAAATGTAGCCCCAAAAATGATTTAGCTGCGCTTCAAGCTCTTTCAGTTTTAAATTTTCCTTCAGATGATCAACCAATCTATTTTTTTCAGGCACATTTTTCCAAAGAATGAAAATGTCATCAACATACACCATCAAAATAATGATCTCTTCTGGGCTATTATTAAAAACGTAAATATACTGATCCGTTTTCATCTGCTTGAATCCGAAAATCTGAAGTACCTCGCTCAATTTTTTGTTCCACATTCTTGAATACTGCTTGAGTCCGTAAATTGGCTTATGCAATTTTAAAACTTTACCTTTTGGAATTTTCTTACCATCTGGAGCGTTCAAGTAAATTTCCTCCTCAAGATCACCCTGCAAAAACGCTGTCACTGCATCTAAATGATCAATCCGCAAGTCCAAACTTAATGCCATTGATAGCAGATATTGCAAAGAAATGTAGATATTTCACCAACTTCGTTTCGCTTTTTTTTTAAATCCATTTAGTTGTAAGCGCCTTTTTGTCTTTAGGTAAATCTGATATGCTCCATGTTTTATTTTCGGTAAGTGACTTATATACTTCTCTTGTAGCATTTTTCCAATTTGTAGAGTTAACATTATTCATGGCTTGGGAATAGTCTTCTGGATCATCACAGTTATCATTGCCATTAACAAAGTAGGTCACATAGCCACACATATCTTTAGGTTTTCGAATTCTATTTGATCGACGAGGAACGTTTTCATTTTCTGTAGAATCTGTATTTATCACCACATCCTCACATTCAGTTTCCGGTGGTAGAACGTTTTCGCTTGAATCTTTCTCTATACGTCGAACAGGTTGGATCAATATTTTCACCTAAATTTGTTCCTCCGTCATCTAGTTCTAGCCTTAAAATGTCATGATCAAGATTTTCATATAAAGATTTTCCCACTAAATCTGGATCATCTGTAGAACTTTGTTTTAAATGTTCAGATACATTTTTCTGGTTCGGTGGAAAATACATCTCATTCTCCAAAAACTTAACATCACGGCTGATGTATAATTTTCTATGAATCGGATCATAGAGTCTATATGCCTTGCTGTTTGAACAGTAACCTAGCACAATACATTTGGTTGACTTCAAATCCCATTTTTTACACTTCTCTTTAGGCTTTAAGAACATTGTAACACATCCAAACACACGTAAATGAGACAAATTTAGTTTGACACCGCTCCAAATTTCTTCTGGTAATTTATCTCCAATTTTCTTTCGCGGGATTCTGTTTAATAAATAAGCAGCTGTACATATGGCTTCCGTCCAGTAAAACTTCTTTAGATTAGCATCTGTCATCAAAGTGCGAGCCATTTAAACTAAGCTCCTATTCATACGCTCGGCGTTACCATTTTGTTGTGTACGGTGCCGATGTTTGGTGTACAATTCCTCTTTCTCCGCAAACTCTACGCATCTCTGTGTTGCTAAATTCCAAACCATTGTCCGTTCTCAGAGTTTTTATTGTTTTACCGGTTTGATTTTCAACAAAGTTCTTAAATAATTTAAAACAATCAACCACTTCGGATTTGTTTTTTATAATATAAACGAACACTTTATTCGAGAAATCGTCCAGGAATAATAAGTAATATTTTGCGTCTCCAATTGATAAACGCTCCATAGGACCACACACGTCAGAATGCACCAGCTTTAATATTCCTTTCTTTCCTTTACTGCTATACAGAGCTGCAGCACTTCCGCCGCTTGCACCTGCATCTTGATTGTTGTAACTGTCGAAGTCCTGAAGTAATTTCGTTTTTATTTTGTCTCCAATGATGGCTATGCCACTACTTTCAATAGCCATTATCATTGGCTTGAAATGATCTGGGAAACCACAAGCTTCCGATCCATTCTTCGCTTACGTATTTCAAAAACACGTTGACGGATTTTTATGAAATTTAGTTTTAAGGTGTTATAAATTAAGTTTAAAAGGCCCGCAATTTCAATTTATTTTAGAAAAAAAAATTTCGAAAAAATATGTTTAAAATATCGGTTTTTTGAAAAAAAAAATTTCATTACCTCACATTTATAAAAGAAATTTTTTTGCGTACTTTGATTTTGGTTTGAATCTTTGTAAGATATTTTATCAAACTTTTAAAAAAATTTCATACGATTTTTCGAAATAATTCCGTTTGTACTTTAAACTCTAAGGTAACTTGCCACGAGAGCAAGTTTGTGCGATCCAGTCGTGCCCGTTATTTTTTATGCAGTTGCAGGTTAGTACGTGTAAATGGCTAATGCATGGAGAGGGTGTGTAGAGAACCACGGTAGACTGATTGCGCTGAAAAATATTATGCAAAAGCAGAAACACTAACACATTAACACATAAATATCGAACAAAATTATCCTTATAATTACAATTACACAATTACAACCTACGTTATCTGTATCTGTATAGTTATTCATTTTTGTTAAGGGAGATGGGATTTTGTTTATGGGAGATGGCAGTATTTAATCAGCCAACTGAATATACACGACTTTAAACTTTCGGCGCGAAATTGTGGGCAGAGTTCAACGAAACTAAAGACATTTTATAATTGTATCATAAAGAAAATGTGTTTGAGTTGAAAAATTTTTCCCTGACTGCTTTTGAAATTCCCTGACTTTCCCTGACCAAAATTTCGTTCCCTGACTTTATAGTTGAGTTGCAACTATTAAATTGATACTGGAGAGCTTTTCCGCAACATTCTGAAATATTTGGTGGACATCGATGTATTTGGTGGACAACTTTCCAACAAGACAATGCACCGATACATACCGCACGGACAACAAAAGCCTGGATTCAGAACAAAAATGTAAACCTACTTGCATGGCCACCATATTCACCCGACCTGAACATCATGGAAAACGTGTGGGGTTGGCTTTCAAGAAAAATCTACAAAGGAAGAAGTCAGTACGATAAAACGGAAGAGATAATAATTGAAGCCATAAAACAAGCCTGGCCCCAAATTTCGCTTGGTTATTTGACAAAACTCTATGAATCTCTACACAGCAGGCTACTTGAAGTGATTCAGCGATCAGGAGGTAGTACCCATTACTAAAAACTGTTGCAATTCTTGTATTAAAACTGACATTTATTTATACAAAGAAAAAATTTTACTGTTTAATTGTTTTTTAGGCTTGAAACAGGTAAATTTGTTTACTGTCCTTAATCAAGTGAAACAAAAAAGCAGATACATTTAATGAGCTTTTTGGGAAAAGCGTCATAAATGTTGCAATTATCAACATAATCCTCATTTTTTTTTACAATATAAAACTAATATATCCTTCATTCATTGTGCATTTGGTTTTACCCAAAATACCGAGGGGTTTGAAAAATATGGCAAAATTAAAATAGAAAACTGCCTGTCCTTAATCAAGTGACACGGAGTGTGTGTAGGTACATTTGTTAATTAATTTTAAATGTCATTCTAGGGTCAACAATGTTTGTGAGTCTTTATGGTCTTCGTTTTGCTGTATGAGTGAGGATTTCCAGCATACTGTTAATATATGCTGCACTGTGAGATTAGTCCCACTCCCACATTCTGTGCAAATTTCTTGAGCTTCTCCGTTGAAGTGGTGACTGCTGTTGAAAAGGGCTTTGCCAACTAGTATGCGAAACAGTTTTATGCATTCGTTTCTTGTGAATTGTGAGTTGTATGCTAACCGTTTGTCGATGGTTTGATGGGTACGGAGGAAGCACGTATTATCCTTCCATTTGTTGTTAAGCTGATCGTTTATTATGGCCTTGTAAGTTCTGTTCGCAAGCTGATAAAGATTCGGTGTTTCTAAGATTAGAGGAAATTTCGTTGCTTGTTTTGCGACTTCGTCGGCTGATTCATTTCCTGGAATTCCTTTGTTACTTGGGACCCAGCACAGCCAAATGTTTTAGTTTGAAGTTAGTTCGTTGCGAATAGATTCCAAAGATGGACATTTGTTGTTGGCTCTTTTCAATCCATCGAGGATACCGAGATTATCACAACAGATAAGGGTTTTTATTTTATATTTTTTGGGAAAGTTGATGGTTTTTATTATGCCAGCTCATTCAGCGATTTAACTTCCTGCAATTTTAGGGAGAAGTCCCTAGTGAAAATTTTTAGTTGACCTGAAGTCAGCGATTCCACAACTGCATAGGAGCTGCTCTCATCCGAATGAGAGCCGTCTGTGTAGAGAATTTTCGGTGGCTTTATTTTTTCAATGATTTCCTTATGAAGGCGATGAAAAAACACACTAGGAGTGGATCCCTTTGAATGCTTAGATAATCTGGTATCAATTTGGAGGAAATTTCTTTTCCATGGTGGATGCTGGACGTCTTTTGCGTTATTTTGTTGTTCTTGCTTGTTTTGCATTTCTGGAAAAATTTGTGAGATATTTTTTAGAGACGAATTAATTTTGCGTTTGGTTGTACGTTCTTTGAAGGCTTCTTTGAAAGAAACATGCAATGGATGTGCTCTGTCCAGTAGTACTTTTGAACCCATTGAAAGAGCTCTGAGTTTCCCAAATGTAGTAAATGATAAATACCCCGCCTCTGTCCGGAGCGCTTCAATTGGTGTCGTTCTTAGGGCTCCCGTGGCAGTTCGGTAGCATTCGTTGATTGCAGCATCTACCTTTTGTGAGTTGTTCTTCGTTGTCTACATATAGGTAGTTAGGCCGTGTTGTAAAGCACCTTCAACTAGGATTTTGGGTATGCGTAGCGCTATTTCTATATGAGGTCTTTTTAGCGCGAACATATCATTTTCAGAGCATTGTTGCGTGATTTTAGATTTTGGAGCAGTTAATGTGTAGAAATGAGAAAAATGTGTTGTACGTGCAACTGGAGTGTTAACGTAAGCCATATTGTTTACTCTTAGATTGTAGGTTAAATCATTTCGACTAGGAGCGTTACCACTTTGCTTAGTGGTAGTATTTTAAGGATTTTAAATAAAGGCCAGCTATGAGTGCGACGATTACAATGAGAGATAATACTGACCAAATGTTTCTGTGTTATGAATAGAGGATCAGGTGGGTGTGTCAAGTCCCACCCATATTTTACGTAATAAATTTTTTGAGCAGTACGGTTTGATAAGGTACATTTTACGAGCAACTAAACACATATGAGATTTTAATGTTTGAACATGATCTTTCCAATAAAGTTTTTAGTTCATTAAGACTCCTAAATATTTAAAGTTTTTTACTGATTCAATTTTAAAGCAACTGTGGGAGCATGAGTTTTTTCTACAATAGTTCGGTAAACTACAGTGGTGTAGTGGAAAGCTATATTTATGACAGTCAAAGTAAGGGTTATAGTCCATCAATATATTTTCGGTTAATTCAAACATTAATAACTTAGTTTTTTCGCTCATGATTAGTTTGTGAGCAGTGAACCACATTCTTAATTTTTCTAAGTCTTCTCCAATTTTAACAACACAATCAAAGTGATTTTGATACATATAAGTAAAAGCTATGTCATCAGCAAAAGCTGTAGCTAATCCATTAAAATATGTTGCTTAGTTAATGTCGACCAAAAAAAAAATCGGGCCAAGTACGGAACCTTGTGGAACACCGTTTTTCAGAACACTTGCTGTACTGAAAACACCATTTACTTTTACCTACTGTGATCTTTGAATAAAGTAGGTTTTAAGCCAACTATACATATTTCCCCTGAATCCAGCTTTATATAGCTTGTCAAGTAGTAGTTGATGGTCAACATACCAAAGGCTTTAGTCATATCAATGAATAGATAGCCATTGTTGATTTATTACTATTTAACCCTTGATATAGTTGACTACATACTCTTAGAATAGCATCATCTGTTGATAGCTCAGACCTAAAGCCAAACTGGTTATTAGAGAAGAAGCTGTATCGATCCCAAAAATTTAACATTCTGACTTTTATTAGTTTTTCAAAAAGCTTTGAGAAAGTAGGTAAAAGAGATATTGGTCTTTAGTTTGAGCCACTTTTTGTATCACTTTTTTTAAGTAATGTAATGACCTCAGCACATTTAGGTGACTCCGGGAAGCAACCTTGATTAACACTCAGGTTAAATAAGAAACTAAGAACATCAACTATCTGCCAAAGAATATTTTTTAAAAACGAGTTAGTTAAACCATAATTTGTACATGAATTTTTGATTTTTAAGGATAAAATAAATTTTACAACTTCATCAGAGTAAATAAAATCAAAAACCAAACTATTTGATTGGAAATCATCCAGGACGAGATTATCAAGGATGTTGTACCTGCAACAGCTGTATGGTTTGAAAGATGGTTTCAGTCGTTCAGAAATATCGACAAAGTACTCATGTAATTTGTTATATATACTACCGCAATCAGTTATAATGTTTCCATCGAATTCTAGTTAATTAATTTCAGACGATTGCTTTTGTTTACCTAGAATACAATCTACAACTTTCCATTCCTCTTTGCTGTTGCAAGTAGCACGTTCAAAGATGTCTAAAAAATAATTATTGCGAGCATCTAAAACGGCGTTAGAAACTAATTTGCAAAACTTCTTATAGTACTTTTTTAAATAATTGCTACGAGGATGTTTAGCTACTTTTTTTGCACAATTATTTTTTTGTTTATTAGATTCAGAAGCGTAATATTCATCCAAGGCTTTAAATGTTTTTTCTTATTAGAATCATTAGAAAAATCAATATGCGCATGTAAGATAGAAAGAAATAGGTCAAAAGCAGTAGAAGGATCAGTTTCAGCATAAGCCGGCTGCCAAAATTCATACAGAGTTTTAGAGAAGTCATTCTGTGGTCGGTGATTCTGTAGTCATATATTACACTATCAAAAACTTTTCTAAAATTTTTGTCTACTCTTATAAAAATATGGTCAATGCAATTTGAAGATGTATCTGTAACTCTTGTAGGTTCATTAATCATGCTTTTTAAACCATACGGCACAAATCCTCGTTTCTAACCCTCCAAGTGGGTGCCGGGCGGGCAATGATCACTACAGTTGTTTTGTGCGATTTTGGCAATAACAGGTGGTTAGCTAAGGTCAGGTCGAATTCGCTGAGGAGTTCCTTTACTCTTTAATAGTTCAACTCTTCAGAAATGCAATCTGACCATTGATACGAGGTTCCTGATTTTCAAGGTGGTGTGAGCGTTCTTAGAACACAATCCGTGCTGAAGAAATGGAAGGCTGGGGGAAAAGCCAGTCATTAACGAGCTCTTTCGGGTGCCTAGGTACAAGGCCCGAAATATTCTTTACCTTACCCCGGTATATCGGCTCTGCCGGGGCTGACCTCCTTTCCGTACTAACAGATTTTTCAAAACCCAAAACCCCAGAAGATGACATGACGAACGATTACAGACCCCAAATACAACAACAACAACAACCAGACGTTGATATGACAGACTTTAACGAACTTGGCAGCGCGTCAGAAGACGAACTGCTTGCCTCCAGTCAGGAGACAACTATCAACGTCGGTGGCGAAGGTAGTGCTGCTCGTAGTAGTACTCCATCGTCACCAAAACCTTCGGTTAGCACTCAGAGCACCAGCGGTGGGCGGGTGCTAACCACAACACAAAAACAAGGCCGGACAAACAAACATAGGCCCCATCGCACGACACGCAAGACCCAGTTCAACCATGCTAGGTTCGTCCTGACAAAAATTGCGAAACGAGAAGAAACGCAAGCATTAAGCGAACGCGATCGTGAGGACAGGGAGAAGTTCTCCAAAATTGTTGAAGACTATAGCAAGTTCTTGGAGGGCGCTACTCTTCAGAGGAAAGAGCTAGTTGCAAAGCGCAACAGGTCTCAGGATGAGACTACTCGGCCCTCGAAAAAGAGTAAGGTTCTTCGTGATTTTAGATTTTGGAGCAGTTAATGTGTAGAAATGAGAAAAATGTGTTGTACGTGCAACTGGAGTGTTAACGTAAGCCATATTGTTTACTCTTAGATTGTAGGTTAAATCATTTCGACTAGGAGCGTTACCACTTTGCTTAGTGGTAGTATTTTAAGGATTTTAAATAAAGGCCAGCTATGAGTGCGACGATTACAATGAGAGATAATACTGACCAAATGTTTCTGTGTTATGAATAGAGGATCAGGTGGGTGTGTCAAGTCCCACCCATATTTTACGTAATAAATTTTTTGAGCAGTACGGTTTGATAAGGTACATTTTACGAGCAACTAAACACATATGAGATTTTAATGTTTGAACATGATCTTTCCAATAAAGTTTTTAGTTCATTAAGACTCCTAAATATTTAAAGTTTTTTACTGATTCAATTTTAAAGCAACTGTGGGAGCATGAGTTTTTTCTACAATAGTTCGGTAAACTACAGTGGTGTAGTGGAAAGCTATATTTATGACAGTCAAAGTAAGGGTTATAGTCCATCAATATATTTTCGGTTAATTCAAACATTAATAACTTAGTTTTTTCGCTCATGATTAGTTTGTGAGCAGTGAACCACATTCTTAATTTTTCTAAGTCTTCTCCAATTTTAACAACACAATCAAAGTGATTTTGATACATATAAGTAAAAGCTATGTCATCAGCAAAAGCTGTAGCTAATCCATTAAAATATGTTGCTTAGTTAATGTCGACCAAAAAAAAAATCGGGCCAAGTACGGAACCTTGTGGAACACCGTTTTTCAGAACACTTGCTGTACTGAAAACACCATTTACTTTTACCTACTGTGATCTTTGAATAAAGTAGGTTTTAAGCCAACTATACATATTTCCCCTGAATCCAGCTTTATATAGCTTGTCAAGTAGTAGTTGATGGTCAACATACCAAAGGCTTTAGTCATATCAATGAATAGATAGCCATTGTTGATTTATTACTATTTAACCCTTGATATAGTTGACTACATACTCTTAGAATAGCATCATCTGTTGATAGCTCAGACCTAAAGCCAAACTGGTTATTAGAGAAGAAGCTGTATCGATCCCAAAAATTTAACATTCTGACTTTTATTAGTTTTTCAAAAAGCTTTGAGAAAGTAGGTAAAAGAGATATTGGTCTTTAGTTTGAGCCACTTTTTGTATCACTTTTTTTAAGTAATGTAATGACCTCAGCACATTTAGGTGACTCCGGGAAGCAACCTTGATTAACACTCAGGTTAAATAAGAAACTAAGAACATCAACTATCTGCCAAAGAATATTTTTTAAAAACGAGTTAGTTAAACCATAATTTGTACATGAATTTTTGATTTTTAAGGATAAAATAAATTTTACAACTTCATCAGAGTAAATAAAATCAAAAACCAAACTATTTGATTGGAAATCATCCAGGACGAGATTATCAAGGATGTTGTACCTGCAACAGCTGTATGGTTTGAAAGATGGTTTCAGTCGTTCAGAAATATCGACAAAGTACTCATGTAATTTGTTATATATACTACCGCAATCAGTTATAATGTTTCCATCGAATTCTAGTTAATTAATTTCAGACGATTGCTTTTGTTTACCTAGAATACAATCTACAACTTTCCATTCCTCTTTGCTGTTGCAAGTAGCACGTTCAAAGATGTCTAAAAAATAATTATTGCGAGCATCTAAAACGGCGTTAGAAACTAATTTGCAAAACTTCTTATAGTACTTTTTTAAATAATTGCTACGAGGATGTTTAGCAATTTTTTTTGCACAATTATTTTTTTGTTTATTAGATTCAGAAGCGTAATATTCATCCAAGGCTTTAAATGTTTTTTCTTATTAGAATCATTAGAAAAATCAATATGCGCATGTAAGATAGAAAGAAATAGGTCAAAAGCAGTAGAAGGATCAGTTTCAGCATAAGCCGGCTGCCAAAATTCATACAGAGTTTTAGAGAAGTCATTCTGTGGTCGGTGATTCTGTAGTCATATATTACACTATCAAAAACTTTTCTAAAATTTTTGTCTACTCTTATAAAAATATGGTCAATGCAATTTGAAGATGTATCTGTAACTCTTGTAGGTTCATTAATCATGCTTTTTAAACCATACGGCACAAATCCTCGTTTCTAACCCTCCAAGTGGGTGCCGGGCGGGCAATGATCACTACAGTTGTTTTGTGCGATTTTGGCAATAACAGGTGGTTAGCTAAGGTCAGGTCGAATTCGCTGAGGAGTTCCTTTACTCTTTAATAGTTCAACTCTTCAGAAATGCAATCTGACCATTGATACGAGGTTCCTGATTTTCAAGGTGGTGTGAGCGTTCTTAGAACACAATCCGTGCTGAAGAAATGGAAGGCTGGGGGAAAAGCCAGTCATTAACGAGCTCTTTCGGGTGCCTAGGTACAAGGCCCGAAATATTCTTTACCTTACCCCGGTATATCGGCTCTGCCGGGGCTGACCTCCTTTCCGTACTAACAGATTTTTCAAAACCCAAAACCCCAGAAGATGACATGACGAACGATTACAGACCCCAAATACAACAACAACAACAACCAGACGTTGATATGACAGACTTTAACGAACTTGGCAGCGCGTCAGAAGACGAACTGCTTGCCTCCAGTCAGGAGACAACTATCAACGTCGGTGGCGAAGGTAGTGCTGCTCGTAGTAGTACTCCATCGTCACCAAAACCTTCGGTTAGCACTCAGAGCACCAGCGGTGGGCGGGTGCTAACCACAACACAAAAACAAGGCCGGACAAACAAACATAGGCCCCATCGCACGACACGCAAGACCCAGTTCAACCATGCTAGGTTCGTCCTGACAAAAATTGCGAAACGAGAAGAAACGCAAGCATTAAGCGAACGCGATCGTGAGGACAGGGAGAAGTTCTCCAAAATTGTTGAAGACTATAGCAAGTTCTTGGAGGGCGCTACTCTTCAGAGGAAAGAGCTAGTTGCAAAGCGCAACAGGTCTCAGGATGAGACTACTCGGCCCTCGAAAAAGAGTAAGGTTCTTCGTGATTTTAGATTTTGGAGCAGTTAATGTGTAGAAATGAGAAAAATGTGTTGTACGTGCAACTGGAGTGTTAACGTAAGCCATATTGTTTACTCTTAGATTGTAGGTTAAATCATTTCGACTAGGAGCGTTACCACTTTGCTTAGTGGTAGTATTTTAAGGATTTTAAATAAAGGCCAGCTATGAGTGCGACGATTACAATGAGAGATAATACTGACCAAATGTTTCTGTGTTATGAATAGAGGATCAGGTGGGTGTGTCAAGTCCCACCCATATTTTACGTAATAAATTTTTTGAGCAGTACGGTTTGGTAAGGTACATTTTACGAGCAACTAAACACATATGAGATTTTAATGTTTGAACATGATCTTTCCAATAAAGTTTTTAGTTCATTAAGACTCCTAAATATTTAAAGTTTTTTACTGATTCAATTTTAAAGCAACTGTGGGAGCATGAGTTTTTTCTACAATAGTTCGGTAAACTACAGTGGTGTAGTGGAAAGCTATATTTATGACAGTCAAAGTAAGGGTTATAGTCCATCAATATATTTTCGGTTAATTCAAACATTAATAACTTAGTTTTTTCGCTCATGATTAGTTTGTGAGCAGTGAACCACATTCTTAATTTTTCTAAGTCTTCTCCAATTTTAACAACACAATCAAAGTGATTTTGATACATATAAGTAAAAGCTATGTCATCAGCAAAAGCTGTAGCTAATCCATTAAAATATGTTGCTTAGTTAATGTCGACCAAAAAAAAAATCGGGCCAAGTACGGAACCTTGTGGAACACCGTTTTTCAGAACACTTGCTGTACTGAAAACACCATTTACTTTTACCTACTGTGATCTTTGAATAAAGTAGGTTTTAAGCCAACTATACATATTTCCCCTGAATCCAGCTTTATATAGCTTGTCAAGTAGTAGTTGATGGTCAACATACCAAAGGCTTTAGTCATATCAATGAATAGATAGCCATTGTTGATTTATTACTATTTAACCCTTGATATAGTTGACTACATACTCTTAGAATAGCATCATCTGTTGATAGCTCAGACCTAAAGCCAAACTGGTTATTAGAGAAGAAGCTGTATCGATCCCAAAAATTTAACATTCTGACTTTTATTAGTTTTTCAAAAAGCTTTGAGAAAGTAGGTAAAAGAGATATTGGTCTTTAGTTTGAGCCACTTTTTGTATCACTTTTTTTAAGTAATGTAATGACCTCAGCACATTTAGGTGACTCCGGGAAGCAACCTTGATTAACACTCAGGTTAAATAAGAAACTAAGAACATCAACTATCTGCCAAAGAATATTTTTTAAAAACGAGTTAGTTAAACCATAATTTGTACATGAATTTTTGATTTTTAAGGATAAAATAAATTTTACAACTTCATCAGAGTAAATAAAATCAAAAACCAAACTATTTGATTGGAAATCATCCAGGACGAGATTATCAAGGATGTTGTACCTGCAACAGCTGTATGGTTTGAAAGATGGTTTCAGTCGTTCAGAAATATCGACAAAGTACTCATGTAATTTGTTATATATACTACCGCAATCAGTTATAATGTTTCCATCGAATTCTAGTTAATTAATTTCAGACGATTGCTTTTGTTTACCTAGAATACAATCTACAACTTTCCATTCCTCTTTGCTGTTGCAAGTAGCACGTTCAAAGATGTCTAAAAAATAATTATTGCGAGCATCTAAAACGGCGTTAGAAACTAATTTGCAAAACTTCTTATAGTACTTTTTTAAATAATTGCTACGAGGATGTTTAGCTACTTTTTTTGCACAATTATTTTTTTGTTTATTAGATTCAGAAGCGTAATATTCATCCAAGGCTTTAAATGTTTTTTCTTATTAGAATCATTAGAAAAATCAATATGCGCATGTAAGATAGAAAGAAATAGGTCAAAAGCAGTAGAAGGATCAGTTTCAGCATAAGCCGGCTGCTGCCAAAATTCATACAGAGTTTTAGAGAAGTCATTCTGTGGTCGGTGATTCTGTAGTCATATATTACACTATCAAAAACTTTTCTAAAATTTTTGTCTACTCTTATAAAAATATGGTCAATGCAATTTGAAGATGTATCTGTAACTCTTGTAGGTTCATTAATCATGCTTTTTAAACCATACGGCACAAATCCTCGTTTCTAACCCTCCAAGTGGGTGCCGGGCGGGCAATGATCACTACAGTTGTTTTGTGCGATTTTGGCAATAACAGGTGGTTAGCTAAGGTCAGGTCGAATTCGCTGAGGAGTTCCTTTACTCTTTAATAGTTCAACTCTTCAGAAATGCAATCTGACCATTGATACGAGGTTCCTGATTTTCAAGGTGGTGTGAGCGTTCTTAGAACACAATCCGTGCTGAAGAAATGGAAGGCTGGGGGAAAAGCCAGTCATTAACGAGCTCTTTCGGGTGCCTAGGTACAAGGCCCGAAATATTCTTTACCTTACCCCGGTATATCGGCTCTGCCGGGGCTGACCTCCTTTCCGTACTAACAGATTTTTCAAAACCCAAAACCCCAGAAGATGACATGACGAACGATTACAGACCCCAAATACAACAACAACAACAACCAGACGTTGATATGACAGACTTTAACGAACTTGGCAGCGCGTCAGAAGACGAACTGCTTGCCTCCAGTCAGGAGACAACTATCAACGTCGGTGGCGAAGGTAGTGCTGCTCGTAGTAGTACTCCATCGTCACCAAAACCTTCGGTTAGCACTCAGAGCACCAGCGGTGGGCGGGTGCTAACCACAACACAAAAACAAGGCCGGACAAACAAACATAGGCCCCATCGCACGACACGCAAGACCCAGTTCAACCATGCTAGGTTCGTCCTGACAAAAATTGCGAAACGAGAAGAAACGCAAGCATTAAGCGAACGCGATCGTGAGGACAGGGAGAAGTTCTCCAAAATTGTTGAAGACTATAGCAAGTTCTTGGAGGGCGCTACTCTTCAGAGGAAAGAGCTAGTTGCAAAGCGCAACAGGTCTCAGGATGAGACTACTCGGCCCTCGAAAAAGAGTAAGGTTCTTCGTGATTTTAGATTTTGGAGCAGTTAATGTGTAGAAATGAGAAAAATGTGTTGTACGTGCAACTGGAGTGTTAACGTAAGCCATATTGTTTACTCTTAGATTGTAGGTTAAATCATTTCGACTAGGAGCGTTACCACTTTGCTTAGTGGTAGTATTTTAAGGATTTTAAATAAAGGCCAGCTATGAGTGCGACGATTACAATGAGAGATAATACTGACCAAATGTTTCTGTGTTATGAATAGAGGATCAGGTGGGTGTGTCAAGTCCCACCCATATTTTACGTAATAAATTTTTTGAGCAGTACGGTTTGGTAAGGTACATTTTACGAGCAACTAAACACATATGAGATTTTAATGTTTGAACATGATCTTTCCAATAAAGTTTTTAGTTCATTAAGACTCCTAAATATTTAAAGTTTTTTACTGATTCAATTTTAAAGCAACTGTGGGAGCATGAGTTTTTTCTACAATAGTTCGGTAAACTACAGTGGTGTAGTGGAAAGCTATATTTATGACAGTCAAAGTAAGGGTTATAGTCCATCAATATATTTTCGGTTAATTCAAACATTAATAACTTAGTTTTTTCGCTCATGATTAGTTTGTGAGCAGTGAACCACATTCTTAATTTTTCTAAGTCTTCTCCAATTTTAACAACACAATCAAAGTGATTTTGATACATATAAGTAAAAGCTATGTCATCAGCAAAAGCTGTAGCTAATCCATTAAAATATGTTGCTTAGTTAATGTCGACCAAAAAAAAAATCGGGCCAAGTACGGAACCTTGTGGAACACCGTTTTTCAGAACACTTGCTGTACTGAAAACACCATTTACTTTTACCTACTGTGATCTTTGAATAAAGTAGGTTTTAAGCCAACTATACATATTTCCCCTGAATCCAGCTTTATATAGCTTGTCAAGTAGTAGTTGATGGTCAACATACCAAAGGCTTTAGTCATATCAATGAATAGATAGCCATTGTTGATTTATTACTATTTAACCCTTGATATAGTTGACTACATACTCTTAGAATAGCATCATCTGTTGATAGCTCAGACCTAAAGCCAAACTGGTTATTAGAGAAGAAGCTGTATCGATCCCAAAAATTTAACATTCTGACTTTTATTAGTTTTTCAAAAAGCTTTGAGAAAGTAGGTAAAAGAGATATTGGTCTTTAGTTTGAGCCACTTTTTGTATCACTTTTTTTAAGTAATGTAATGACCTCAGCACATTTAGGTGACTCCGGGAAGCAACCTTGATTAACACTCAGGTTAAATAAGAAACTAAGAACATCAACTATCTGCCAAAGAATATTTTTTAAAAACGAGTTAGTTAAACCATAATTTGTACATGAATTTTTGATTTTTAAGGATAAAATAAATTTTACAACTTCATCAGAGTAAATAAAATCAAAAACCAAACTATTTGATTGGAAATCATCCAGGACGAGATTATCAAGGATGTTGTACCTGCAACAGCTGTATGGTTTGAAAGATGGTTTCAGTCGTTCAGAAATATCGACAAAGTACTCATGTAATTTGTTATATATACTACCGCAATCAGTTATAATGTTTCCATCGAATTCTAGTTAATTAATTTCAGACGATTGCTTTTGTTTACCTAGAATACAATCTACAACTTTCCATTCCTCTTTGCTGTTGCAAGTAGCACGTTCAAAGATGTCTAAAAAATAATTATTGCGAGCATCTAAAACGGCGTTAGAAACTAATTTGCAAAACTTCTTATAGTACTTTTTTAAATAATTGCTACGAGGATGTTTAGCTACTTTTTTTGCACAATTATTTTTTTGTTTATTAGATTCAGAAGCGTAATATTCATCCAAGGCTTTAAATGTTTTTTCTTATTAGAATCATTAGAAAAATCAATGTGCGCATGTAAGATAGAAAGAAATAGGTCAAAAGCAGTAGAAGGATCAGTTTCAGCATAAGCCGGCTGCCAAAATTCATACAGAGTTTTAGAGAAGTCATTCTGTGGTCGGTGATTCTGTAGTCATATATTACACTATCAAAAACTTTTCTAAAATTTTTGTCTACTCTTATAAAAATATGGTCAATGCAATTTGAAGATGTATCTGTAACTCTTGTAGGTTCATTAATCATGCTTTTTAAACCATACGGCACAAATCCTCGTTTCTAACCCTCCAAGTGGGTGCCGGGCGGGCAATGATCACTACAGTTGTTTTGTGCGATTTTGGCAATAACAGGTGGTTAGCTAAGGTCAGGTCGAATTCGCTGAGGAGTTCCTTTACTCTTTAATAGTTAAACTCTTCAGAAATGCAATCTGACCATTGATACGAGGTTCCTGATTTTCAAGGTGGTGTGAGCGTTCTTAGAACACAATCCGTGCTGAAGAAATGGAAGGCTGGGGGAAAAGCCAGTCATTAACGAGCTCTTTCGGGTGCCTAGGTACAAGGCCCGAAATATTCTTTACCTTACCCCGGTATATCGGCTCTGCCGGGGCTGACCTCCTTTCCGTACTAACAGATTTTTCAAAACCCAAAACCCCAGAAGATGACATGACGAACGATTACAGACCCCAAATACAACAACAACAACAACCAGACGTTGATATGACAGACTTTAACGAACTTGGCAGCGCGTCAGAAGACGAACTGCTTGCCTCCAGTCAGGAGACAACTATCAACGTCGGTGGCGAAGGTAGTGCTGCTCGTAGTAGTACTCCATCGTCACCAAAACCTTCGGTTAGCACTCAGAGCACCAGCGGTGGGCGGGTGCTAACCACAACACAAAAACAAGGCCGGACAAACAAACATAGGCCCCATCGCACGACACGCAAGACCCAGTTCAACCATGCTAGGTTCGTCCTGACAAAAATTGCGAAACGAGAAGAAACGCAAGCATTAAGCGAACGCGATCGTGAGGACAGGGAGAAGTTCTCCAAAATTGTTGAAGACTATAGCAAGTTCTTGGAGGGCGCTACTCTTCAGAGGAAAGAGCTAGTTGCAAAGCGCAACAGGTCTCAGGATGAGACTACTCGGCCCTCGAAAAAGAGTAAGGTTCTTCCAGTTCTTCCCAGAAATAAAAAAAACACTCCACCATCCACATCCGGCAGTCAGCCAGTGGCGAAAACTTTGAGTGAGATCGTCAGGGACGACCTTCAAGTTGCGCTGACGGACGAGTTTTCCTCTACAGGGAAACCAGTCCTCGAAGCGTGGAACGCTATTGAGGCTCGACTGCAGGGTATGGTGGTGGAACATATCCTAGAGGGTAAGGGAGGGCCCTCTCCATCCTTCAGCTCTGCTGAGACGGTAAGAGGATATAGGGTGATCAAGTGCAAGGATCAGTTGTCGAAGGAATTCATTGGCAATTGCGTCACTAAGATTAGTGATGCATGGAAAGGCATGAAGCTCAAGCTAATCCAAGCCAGGGACATTCCCAGACGACCAAAGGCTCGCATTTGGGTACCGTATATGGAAAAGTTTGATGGTGAGAGCTTTCTCAAAGTCCTAAAATGCCAAAACCCGGGGGTTGCTACGGACGACTGGGTCGTCATTAAAGCCGAAGGGGCCAATGCCAACAAAACAACGATGTGCTTCCTGCTCTTGATTGATGAGGCAGGAAGGTTATCGATTGTAAATTCTCATCGATTAAATTTTGGCATCAGGGAAGCCAAAGTGAGGATCTTGCCACCTCAAGGGGACGACACAGGAGTTGTCGAAACATCCGACGTGACGTTGGAACCTTTGAGTGTGGCCGCATCTGCAACCCAAAATGCTGAAATTCACGCAGATTAATCTGAAGCACTCAAAAAGTGCTTCAGACAATCTCAGAATCTCAGAATCAGGAGGAAGATGTGGATTTCGGCATCTTTCAAGAGCCATGGGTTCGAAGCCATAAGATCTGCGGGCTTCAAGACCAGCTCTACAATCTCAATAACAATAACCAAGGTAACCCTCGCACATGTATTATTGCTAAAAAAACATTTAAAAGTATTTTTATGTCCAAATTTTAGCAGACCTGACAGTTGTCAGACTGGAAACAGCAGGTGTAGGTGGACTATACGTAGGATCGGCGTATATGGCCCACGATCGTATTGCACCACCCGAGGAAGTTGCCATTCTGGTCCATAAGATCAACAATGCTAACCTCATACTGGGTTGTGATGCCAATGCTAGGCACACGGTATGGGGCAGTTCCGAAATCAACGAAAGAGGTGAGTCCTTATTTGATTTCATTATTTCTAACAACATGTCTATTTGTAACAAAGGCAATATCTCCACCTTCATTTTCCCGAGTACGGATACGTTTGAAGGGTGGGAAGATGTGCTAGACGTTACACTAACAAACAATAATGAACAGGTCAGGTTGGAAAATTGGAAAGTATCTACACTGAGTTCGTTCTCCGATCACAGGTATATACCTTACGAATTAGGTCTTAACACTAAGCCCCCTGTCCCGTTTAGAAACCCCAAAAAAACCGACTGGAACAAATTCAGTCAAATTGTAAATTCCAAACTAATAACTGTACCGAATCTTGTTGTAGATTCCGTAGAGGAACTGGAGGCGAAAGTAAGCACTTTTGAAACGGCTCTGAATGTAGCATTCAAAGCTTCCTGTCCAGTTAGGTACAGTAAAAAACTTTCCCTCCATGGTGGAATGAAGATCTCTCAAATCTTAGGAAGATTACAAGAAAGACCTTCAATATCTGCTACGTTAGCAAACAATGGCAACCGTACAAGGACTGCCTCAAAGATTACAAAGAAGCGGTATCCACAGCCAAAAGGCTGGCTTGGAAAGAATACTGTGAATCAATTGAAAATATAAAAGACTCTGCTAGGCTAGGCAAAATACTGTCAAAACAACACCCTTGTCCATCTCTCCTCAAAAAGGAGGATGGTACTTGGACAGTGGATTCAGCCGAATCTCTAGAGGCTTTAATGACAACCCATTTCCCAGGCTGTAAGGATTACAGCCTAGTAACAGACAATGCCCTTAGTGCTCAGTCAGAACACTTAGAAAATATTCATGATATTATAACCAAGGAAAAGATTTCCTGGTCTATTAATAGCTTCTCCCCATACAAATCTCCAGGTGTAGATGGCATTATTCCCATAATGCTACAGAAGTTGCATAACACAACTGTACCCTGGTTAGAAGTATTCTTCACAAATTGCTTCCGGTTTGACTACGTCCCCAAGTCGTGGAGACAAGTTAAAGTTATTTTCATTCCGAAGGTGGGGAGACGGGGACACGAAGCCCCAAAAGACTTTAGGCCCATCAGCCTCACTTCCTTCGTCATGAAAACACTGGAAAGAATAATTGACATATACATTAGAGGGATTTTAGATAGAAATCCTCTTTTCAAATCACAGCACGCTTACCTTAAGGGAAGGTCCACGGAAACGGCTCTTCACAAGGTGGTGCGCACCATTGAAAAAACAATTCAATACAAAGAATATACCCATGCAACCTTCCTTGACGTCGAGGGAGCTTTCAATAACGTTCTTGCTAATTCGATTCAGGGATCTCTTGTCAAGTTCGGCGTCGATGCTTACATTACAAAATGGATTTTATCCATGTTAAGATCAAGAATCATTCAAGCAACGTTGGGTAATGACCACATTATTAAACTCGTAGATAGGGGTACACCTCAGGGAGAAGTTCTATCCCCCTTACTATGGTTGCTTGTCATGGACACAATCCTTTGTGAACTGGACAACTGTGGTGTTAAGGCGGTGGCGTATGCGGATGACCTGGTGGTTATGACATCAGGGGCGTTTCCTACAGTTATAAGTGATATCATGGAAACTGCCTTGAAAAGAGTTGACATCTGGGCTACTTGTTGTGGACTAGGAGTCAATCCAAATAAAACCGAATTGATGCTCTTCACCACTGAACTAAAATTCCCACCTTCACCCTACCCCAGTTGAACGGTCACACTCTTTCTCTATCAACAAAAGCTAAATACCTAGGAGTTATTCTGGACCCTAAGCTTAGCTGGAAAATCAATATCGAAGAACGTGTGAAGAAAGCAAGTATAGCCTTCTATGCATGTAGTAAAACTTTCGGGAAAAAATGGGGTCTGAAGCCTGTAGTTCGTCCAATTCTAACATACGGATTGATCGTATGGTGGCCAGCCCTAAGTAAAAAATATAATATAGACAAACTGAAAAAGATTCAAAGAACAGCCAGCATAGGTTCCACAGGTGCAATTAGATCTTGCCCAACCGATGCCTTAAGCGTTATCCTTAATCTTTTGCCTCTAGACCTTCACATCAAATACATGGTATCCTGCAGTGCAACCAGGCTTAAAGAAGCAAGCTGTTGGGCAGAAAGACCCTATGGTCATGGACAAATTTTAAAACTGTTGCCAATAGATATTCGCTCAGTCCATATTGACTACCAATACCCTTGTCTTGACTTTTATAAAAGTTTCAATGTGCTTTTTCCTACCAGAGACGAATGGAAAAACGATACGGTGACAAATGAATATGACACCACAATTTTCACTGACGGCTCAAAGATGGTTGACGGAGTTGGGGCGGGTGTTTACTCCGACAAACTTAAAATTAGTCAATCGTTCCGCCTGCCCGACGCTGCCAGCATATTTCAAGCTGAAGTGCTTGCTATTAAGGAAGCCTGTAGGATACTCGAACAAAAAACAATATCTAACCATAATATTCACAATGTAGCCATTTGTACAGATAGCCAAGCTGCAATTAAGGCAATTAACAGCTGCCTGGTGTCTTCAAAGATAGTTCATCAATGCAGAGCAGAGCTCTCAGGCTTCAGTGATAGTATAAACATTTATCTCGTATGGGTCCCAGGCCATAGCGACATCCAAGGCAATGAGCGAGCAGATGATCTTGCTAGGCAAGGATCAGCCCTTCTCGTCTCTCAGGCGGAATCAGTAGATCTTCCACTGGGCTTCGTGAAGGGCAGAATATATGACCATTTCCTTTCAGAATCAACAAAGAGGTGGCAAGGTTTGGCAACCTGTAAAATAACTAGAAAGATATGGCCAACCTATGACAAAAACAGATCGAATGATTTAATAAAACGAAACAGAATAGACACGGCCAGGGTCCTTGCAATCGTCACTGGCCATTGGCCAATAGGCGAACACGCAGCTAAACTGCGCATACCTTTTAACAGCTACTGCCGTAGTTGTAGAAATCCGCTGGAGAAGGAAACTATTGAGCATTTCCTCTGCCACTGTCCGGCCCTGGCTAGATCTCGCCTCCAGGCATTTGGTAGCCTGTTTCTTGACAACCTAAACGTGCTGTCGAACAAAAGGATAAATGATTTTACCGCTTTTCTCAACAGCACCAGTTGGCTCTAACAAACCAAGCAATATCTCTATTTCAACTTTCACCTTGGAAGTTTTTGGAACTTCCGTTTAGGACTGGCTATTCGGACTAGCACTTACTCTATCTTTGGCATTAGCATCAGAGCACTGATTAATACCTGGTAGGTATAAACTGTCTTTGAACGGGCTTATCCTCATATAGATCTAGTGCAAAGTTATTGGGCAGGCTCTCAGTCCGGATGGAACCACCAAGCACACAGTGTGATCTAATTTCTTCCTTTGGGACTGCGGGCACAGACCAAAAACTGGTCCCCTTAGCTTTTCAAAGCACTCACTCACTTTCCATTTCAACTTTCACCTTTTAAGTTTCTGGAACTTACCTTTAGGAATAGCTTTTCGGACTAGCACTTACTCAATCTTTCGGCGAAAGCATCAAAACACGGATTTACACCTGGCAGGTGTACCGCCTTTGAACGGGCCTAGCCTCATATAGATCTGATGTAAAGTTAATTGGTCGTCTCTCAGTCCAAATGGAACCACTCAGCACACAGTGTGAGCTAGGTTCTTCCCTTGTGACTGCGGGCACAGACCAAAAACTAGTTCCCTCAGCTTAACAGTCACTACCACTATATCACAAAAAATTAGGTCAAACGAGTTATGGTATCAAAACGGCGCTTTTCCGCGCTAATTGGGTTTTTTCGGAACAGTTGTTCTGCGAAACCGCCATCTTACCTACCTACCTACATATAATTATCACACTCATCTAAAAGGTTTATGAAAAAAAAAGAAAAATTAAATAACAACAACAACTATTGCTAGTTGTTAATTTTTATTAAAGGTTTATGTTTATATCACCCAAAACAATCAAATTCTTTTCCTTCGAACAACTTAGTAACTCATTTAATTCTCTTATAAAGATAGACTTAATAACTTCATGGAGTCTGTATATACACAAAATAGTGAAAAGTTCATTATCAATTTTAAGAATAAAAATAAATAAATTTAGTGGCACTGACAGCTCCGAAGAACCACGGCCTAGTGATTTACAACTCTCAACCAATCCTTTTGTGTGTGTTGTTAGTTCCACGGGATTGGAGGGGACATACAATTTTACGTCGAATCCGAACGACTAAGGTGAGAAGCAGTTTTCAATAATAACAATAATACTCTTGGAGGATTTGTCACCTCCTCGCAAGAGGCAGTGCCCCTGAAAAAAACATTAGATTTTATCGAAGTTGAAAGCTCCGGCGTGATGGTCCGACACACTAACCACTACGCCACAGGGCACTACCAATTTTATCAATTTTAAGAGATAACCTCAAAACATCAGCGCTTGAAATATTAATTTTGGAAAAGTTGCACGCATAAGCATCTTTCACAAATACCATTATACCCCCTGATTGATACGACTCATTACAATTGGCAAAAGGCGGCATATACCCCGGAATATTGTATAAACATAATTCATATTCATATATCCATATTTCACTTAGTATTATGATTAAAGGCAATGTATTAAAAGAATTAAGATTTGCCAGGAAAGCAGAGAAATTACTTCTTACACTTCGTATATTTTGATGGAAACAAAAGTTTATAATGCAATTTGAAGAATTATGGGAATTAATACATGCAATTGAGTTTGAGGGGGTGAATAAAATAGCACTCATAATTTGTCAAAGTCATCAACAGAAAGAATACGTATAATGTTTTCTCCTTCACTCCTTCAATTAGATGAATTATGGGAATTAATACATGCAATTGAGTTTGAGGAGGTGAATAAAATAGCACTCATAATTTGTCAAAGTCAGCAACAGAAAGAATACGTATAATATTTTCTCCTTCACTCCTACGCATGTACTATTTCATTTTTTGTCCAAGCAAATTTATACTTCTTCAAGATCTTCCACTGCTTTCGAGATCTTAACAGCTGACGGGTCTGATAGGATAAGGCTTCGATGATGTAATTTTTTTTCCAATTCACCTCAGTGTTGAAAAAACCTGCTGTGAGCTGCTCTTTTCTTCCATGTCTTGCTTTCATGATTTTCTCTTTGCAGTGTCGATTTGTTAGCTTGACACTAAGGGTAACTTGTATTTCGTTTTCATCTTGGTTTTGATCACGTCTTAGAGTTTTTTTCATGTAACAGTAATCAATGTCTCTCTCAGTTACATAAATAGCTAAACCATCACGGAACACTTTAAGTGCCAAATCTAGGTTGGAGGAGCTATCGACGCCTTCGACGCTTTCGGGGGGTATATTGCCGATTTCAAGTGTGTTAGCAATTAACTGATGCTCTAAATTATAGATTTTTTCTCCAAGAAAGCAATTTTTAGTTCGCACTCTATATTTTTAGCTTGCGATTCCTCAATTTGTTTTTTTTTTTTTAATTTTTTTTACATCTAGAATTTCCGTATAAATCATTTCAAGGGAAATTTTAGATCCAGGTTTGGGTGAACAGTGTGAACGAGTTCCATTTTCTGAAGAAATAATGCAATTTACACAGTATGAAGGCTTTTTATTTTTTTTAAAGTCTTCCAATTCATTTTGCAAAATATTAACACATTGAATATGCGAAACTTTTTTGCATTCACTTTGCATACATTTGGTTCATTGTTTTTAACTTTTTTACTACACGAGTTGCAAGACATTCTTAATATTTCTATCAATAGAAGATAAAGCTCTCAACGCGTGCGCACCCCACTACAGACGACAAGAGAATATGTGTAATACGTGTAATGCTTCTATTTTGGTTGGTGGTACGATTGCTCCAACATCCCTTGCCAACATCCTTGCAACACCATATCTCTATATGGCGTTGCTCATTTCCGTCAGGGAGTTTTGCACGATGTTATGTTTGCCAGAGGAGAGGACGTATATGTTGTCTGCAAAGACTCCTATAAAGTCTAGGTTATAAGTTGTTTTTTTTAAGTTCAACTATTAAGAATAAAATTATAAACTGTCAATTTAGACCAGGTGTTCGCAAATCAATTTACAATCGATGCAAATATCTTCCATCTAATTTGAACAATATAAAAAAAAAAACAGTGCAAAAAACTAAATAACAAAATGAAAGGGGGTACGGACCCCCCTCAAAAAAACCGGTTTATAGCGCTCGACCCCGATGCCCCTTTAAACCGGTTTAATACAACAAAACGCAAAAAAAACAACGAAGACTTCCCTCAAATACCTACAATGGCATACAACGACGATAATATCCCCCGTTTTATTGTTATTTCTGGAAACCTAAAGGATGGTGAAAACTCGAAACCACTCGCATCTTACAATCCTTTCCAAATTAACCGCGGTTTGGAATACATCTCAAAAGAGATATTAGAGGTCAAGCCCATGCGATCAGGTGATCTGTTAGTAAAAGTTACAAATCTTGCAATAGCGAATAAATTCCTTAAAGCGAAGCATATCGACTCTATCCCCATAAAAATTTCAACACACACTACACTAAATTCCGTCCAAGGTAGAATATTTTCTAAATTTATAGTCGACATAGCCGAAGAAGAACTCCGCAGTGAACTAAAAAATCAAAAAGTTATAGAAGTAAGGAAAATTCTTAAAAAAGAAAAAGACAACCTTATAGCTACTGGTGGAGCGATTCTTACATTCGATGTCATTCGCAGACCAACAGATATCAAAATAGGGTGGTTAAATTGCAAAGTAGAGGAGTATATCGCCAACCTCATGAGATGCATTTCATGTCAAAGACTGGGTCACACAAAAAAACGTTGTACAAACGCATTGATCTGCAAAGAATGCTGTCTCCCTCCAACACACGATGAATGTAACAGAATATACTGCATTAACTGTAACGTAGACTCCCATACTGCTTATGATCCCTCCTGCCCCTCATTCCTACGCCACAAATCGGTAAATAGAATAAAAGCCAACCGTCGGTGCACGGTGCGGGGAGCCTGGCAGAAATAATCAAAAACAGAATCTCGAATACATCCAACAACTCTAACCAAGCTACCGCATTGAATACTGCTCCACCGCCAACAAACACCCAAACCCCTATTATCAGTTCAAATTCACAAGAAACAATCCTCAATAACACACAAGAAAAGATCGTTAATTCTGTTAATTTTCATTCCCGCTCTCAAAAAACAATTTCATCAAACGCTTCACAAACAGGTACAGACTCATCCCAACAACCCAATACACCTTTATTATCCCTCCCAAACACACAAACCAACACAAAAACAAGCAACTCTTTCACAACAACAAACAACACATCCACAACAACTTCAAACGATACCAACACCCCTACATCTACACCATCCTCAAATAGCCACCCACCCACCTCAAATCTCTCACCCATCTCTTCTTTAACCCAAAACCTCATCAAAAACAACAATTACTATTCAGAAAATTCTATAATGGAACATGACGACATATAAAACCAACAAATTAAACCCTCAAAAACACGACTCTGCTGGTCGAAGGTGGGGCATCGGAACACCCCAGGGAGTTCCAATGCTTCAACATCAGGACAGCAGAGTCTTATATACCCAACTAAGCTTCAAAACCCCAATTTCTTATTGAAACAAAATTCCTTCACAGCTCTTCAATGGAATATACAAGGTTATATTAACAATTATGATGAGCTAAATATCTCGATTAAAGATCACTTGCCTTGTGCTATATCTCTCCAAGAGACACATTGTGCATTTTCATCTTTTCCAATTATACCAAAAACATATACCGGCTATTTTCACAACTATCCTCATAACACAACATGCAAACAAGGTATAGCTATACTAATTAAAAAAAATATCCCCCATAAGCAAGTTAATGTCGTCTCCAATTTATTATGTCTAGCAATTGAAGTAAATCTGGTTTTAAAGTTTACTCTGGTAAGTCTTTATATTCTACCCAAACAGACATTCTCGAGACAAAATCTTGAAGACATTTTAAGTCAAATCAATACTCCAATTTTGTTTACAGGCGACGTGAACTCTTGGAACATACTCTGGGGTTCCCCATCAACTAACCACAGGGGAGCTATAATTGAGGATTTTTTGTCCAAATCAGATCTCTTGATACTAAATGACGGTTCGCCCACTCACTTCTCTACACACGAAACTCTCACACACATTGATATTACTTGCTGCTCACCAACATTATTTCCAAATACATATTGGTTGGCACTGGACGACCTCCACAACAGCGACCATTTTCCGATTGTGTGTACCCTTAAAATAGGTACAAGCAATCAAAGCACTCCACCCTGCCCTAAGTTCAAAACTGACATGGCCAACTGGAGCGCATTTCAAGGATTTGTTGCAAATTTTCTTTCCAGCAGAACTCTCTCGTCTAACATCAACAAAGATGCCGCGGTGCTTCAAAAAGCTATCAGGTCAGCAGCCAATGCAACGATTCCACAAACGCACACAATACCTACAAAACGAAAAGTTCCATGGTGGAACTCTGTCCTAAAATCTTTAAGGGAACAAAAAATGAAAAACTGGCAAAATTTTAAAAAACACCCAACTAAAATTAACCTTATAGCTTTCAAGAAATGAAATGCACTTTTCCGCAGGGAGATGAAAACAAGCAAATCCACATGTTTAACTAACTTTACTTCATCAATTAATCCGAACAGTCAACCAAGTAAGATTTGGAATAATATTCGCTGTCTAACTGCCAACTTTACCCCCAATAACATCAAATGCATTGTTACCCCAAACGGACAAATCTCGTCACCATTAGATATAAGTAACTTTTTTGCCAAATCTTGGTCTGATCGGTCGGACAACGCTAACTTTTCAGATAATTTTAATGCAAGAAAAAACGGTATACTAAGCTACTCATACACGCACAACAATGACCTTAGCCTGCCAGCGAAACACCTAGATAGTTCCATTAACAACGTAGAACTTGATAGTTGCCTTAAAAGCTTAAAAGGGAAAACACCGAGCAGGGATCGAATCTCTTATCCAATGCTAAAAAATCTTACCGCTCCAGTTAAAGCTAAACTCCTTAGCTTATATAACAGCATCTTCATAAAGGGTGTTATTCCACAGAATTGGAAATCGGCTTTAGTGATTCCTATCCCAAAACCAAAAAAAGCAATAGACTCTATCGATGGGTACCGTCCTATATCATTGATACCCTGTATATCCAAAGTATTAGAAAAAATAATGGCAAAACGACTTTTATGGTTCATTGAATCTCAAAAACTTACAACCATTAACCAAGTAGATTTTAAACCTGAAAGAGGATGTGTCGACGCTTTACTGCACATTGACCATTATATCTCCAATGCTCTATCTGCTCGTAACCATATGACACTGTTATCATTAGATTTTGAAAAAGCCTTTGATAAGATAGGTATACACCTGATTTTGAGTAAACTCAAGGATTGGGGTTGGGCCAAAGATATATAATTACATAAAATCGTTTCTCACCAACCGTAAAATTTCTATCAAAGTCAATAATACCTTCTCTTCTTCCCGCCCATTTCAAAACGGTATCCCACAAGGATCTCCTCTATCTGTGATCTTATTTATTATAGCCTTTGATGAAATTAGCACAATTATCAATAAATACAAATCCTTAGACCATTGCATGTACGCGGACGATATCTACATACTTTGCAGAATTAACGATCTTGATAGGGTAAAAAATATACTTTCTAATGTAGTAAGCGATATTTTGAATTGGTGCACCACTTCTGGGGCCAAACTATCAATTGAAAAATGTAAGACACTGCATGTTTGTCGCAAATTATACTGTCGCCAATTAGAACTAAACTTAAACAATATTACCATAGAAAATGTAGATAACTTAAAAATATTAGGTTTAATTTTTAATTGTAAATACAACTGGAAACCCCACTGTACAGAATTAAAAAAGAGCCTAGCTGGTAGGTCAAATATTGTTAGTTATTTATCGAATAAAAAACTAAATGTGCACATAAACACTCTCTGTAGTATCACAAGATCTTTGTTACTAAGTAAAATAGATTATGGTTTAAGTATTTATGGCAAATGTCCAAAATCTACACTCAACCTTATCAAACCATCTTACCACCAAGCAGTTAGAAAAAGCATTAACGCATATCGCACCACACGTATCGCAAACATCATGGCAGAAGCCGGTCTCCCAACTTTAGAGCAGAGACAAGAGGAAGTATTTATCAAACTAATCGTTAAACTCTCTTTCTCCAGCAATTCAATTATCGGGTAGTAACTATAAAAGAACCAAACGGATCCCTTCATCCATCAGCAAAGCAATTGCCGTAGCAAGACATATGGACATACCTGTCATGCATATGAAACAACATATACAAACTACCCCTCCTTGGTTCATCAAAACAACATCAGTATTACTTGCACTAAGTGAATACCAAAAAACAACACCAACAGTCTCATATTCCAAAAAATTTTCCTGGATACAACAACAAATTTAAAAAGTAAAGGATGGTGTACAATTTTCACTGACGGCTCAAAGTCAAATTTCAACACTTCATTTGCTATAACTCTTGAGAAAGGGACTTTGTTGAAAACCGGACACTTGCCGGACTTTGCCTCAATTTTTACAGCAGAAGCTTTTGCAATACTAGAAGCAACAAAAACATCGCTTAAACTAAAAAAAAGCACATCATATGTTCGGACAGCCTTTCAGTTCTCAGAGCGATCCTTAACCCTGATCATAGATCCATGCTTATAAAACACATAAGAGATATTCTTATAAGAAACGAAGACTCCCTTAAGTTAATGTGGGTACCCAGCCACATCGGAATCGTAGGGAACGAATTCGCCGACCATGAAGCAAAACTCGCCAGCAGATCCCTCACTTATCTCTTTAATATATACTCCAAGCTAGATGTCAAAAGGCTTATTGACAATCTTATCCAAAAGAAACATCTGGAGTCCTGGCATAGCAACTCTAATCATTACACCAGCTCAAACACTAGCTGCCGAGGCCCTATCTATCCAACAACTACTTCCACGGCTATAAATTCTACCTTTACTCGACTGCGACTAGGACATACGGTAACAACCCACCAGCACATTCTAAGAAGAGAAGATCCACCTATTTGTTCAACATGCGACTGCATTGTCAACACATCACACTTACTAGGACTAAATCCGTGCAACGCATCTGCACAATTCAACGCAATCCTTCCCAGTAACCAAACAGTGTACGCAATGCTCAACACATTCACCCAAGAAAACATCGAAAAAATACATAACTACTTCAAAAACAATAACATTATCATATAAGTTAATAATAAACAATTAATAACATCAATTTTTCATTTATGGAGCTGAAAGTCCCATAATTTGATGTGTATCCATCAACGTTGACAATTTGTCTTCTTCCAGATAGAAAGAATAAAATTAGTTTTAAAATTAGATTTGGAATTCCCCATTTATGGAGCTGGCGAATGACAGGAGAGGAAATAACACGGTCGAATGCTTTCTCCAGATCTATCAAAACTACAACGTTATGTTAAGTTTCCATTAAATTACCAACTAGTTTGTGTTCAAAAAGGTGTATCAATGAATGAACCCTTCTTTTGGGTCTAAAGGCATTCTGTTCTGGACATATCTTGTCTTCAGTGTACCAACCAATTCGTCTTGCAATAATTTTTTCCAAAATTTTGGAGAGAACTGGTAGCAAGGAGATAGGACGGTATTCGTCGTACGAGTGACAACTGCCAGATTTCTGGGGAATAAGTAACAATTGAGCTCTTTTTCAGTCGTGGGGGAATGAGCCAGTTTTTATTATGTTTGTATACAAATTGCAAATTTTTAATTTTAGGTCTCGAGCACAGGATTTTACCATTTTGTAGGTTATTTTGTCTCGGCCTGGCGAAGGTCCCTTAGTTGTTTGAAGTGTCATATTAAATTCGAGTATAGTAACTTCTTCAGTAAAGCATTCTGGGTAATTTATTATGTTTGGGAGATCGTCAATTTTAAGTAAATTTTTTTCTTGAATGATGCAAGACGGATAAGTTTCATCTGAAATATAGGATCTCCATTTTTCCATAAATGTGTTTGCAATGGTATTTGGGTCGCAGGGTACGCTATTGTTGAACAACATAAAAGGAAATGTTTCGACCTTATTGGATCGAATGGATTTTATTTTCGACCACAGGCTTTTTGAATCTAAGTTGACAAAAGTCTCCCATGAAAGCCTTTTTGATGATATACTTTCTTTTTTCTGACGGTTTCAGTTTTCTGACGTGGGGCTTCGGCGTACCAGTTTTGCTATGACTGATGTAAACCAAACGAGGTTGAATTTGATACATGTGCTTTTGCAAATTGGCATACTTTTAGATGCAGCACTTCTTATATTTTCTTTATTTTTGCCGCTTCTTAGTTTATATTAGTTGTGGTTGGTGATGAGTTATGATTGGTATGTGGTCCTTACGTTCGCCTTTGGAAGTAACTTCCCAATGAAACAATGGGGCTAGGTCAGGTTTTGCTAGAATGACGTCAATAGCGGTGAAGGTGTTTTTATTAGAAAAGAGAGTAGGTGATCCATCATTTAAAACTATAAGTCCACGTCGGTTTAAAAAATCTTCGAATGCAATTCCAGATTGGTTGTTTTGTGCGGAACCCCAAAAGCTTATATTAGACGATGTGTAAAACGTACATAATTATGTACCTTTGACGTCGATTTGCTTATATTAGACGACGTGTAAAACGTACATAATTATGTACCTCTGACGTCAATTTGACGTCAGAATCTTTATTTAATGTGTAAATATTGTCTAATAGACGTAAATATGTAACTTCTGCATATAAAATTTGTTATGTCAACAATATGTACAGCCCAATTTGTTTTGTGTCTCAACAATATTTTTTTAAATGAAAAAAAAACATCTTAAAAACATGGTATTAACATGAAGGTATTTATAGAATTTTTCTATTAAAACAAATACTTAATTTGGGCAGGAAATATTAAAACTTTTGTTTTTTCAATGATCATTGAAACTTCAATGATCATTCAACGCAAATCAAGACCAAATTGAGTTATTTTTTTAAATAGAAAAAATTTATAATTCATTAACTTCTTTTTAATACCAATTAACACCAACATTGTTGAATAATTTGACAGTTGAAAAATAAAATTTCATGCGTTTAAATGATAGCTATAACTGCCCCTAAGGAATAAAATTGAAACATTATAATCTAAAATAGAAGTTGTGTTCGTTGAATTTTACCCAGGGTCGAACTCGACCCAGGTTGTCTTGACCATTGTAGAAATGTATATACAATAGGGCTTTTTAACAGGCGGCTATATTCTCATAATTCCGTAGAGTTGCCTTTTTCACACCACAGTAGTTCTTATGAGTAAAATTTTGTTAGCTTCAGTTTCGTTTGGGGTGATTTTCTTGGTTTGACAGACTCTCTAAAACGCTGAATGGTCTTGACAGTAAAACATAAAACAATTACACAAAAAGATTTTTTGTGTTTATCATTTTATATTTGTTCATTTATAAATTGGCGAGATTGAGTCAACTGAGTTCGCACTAACATGACAAGTTGGCAGTCTCACACATTAGTTGTGTTCGTTGAATTTTACCCAGAGTCGACCCTGGGTTTTTTGGTTCTCAAAAAACGCACAAGGGTAGGTTTTGTGTTGACGACAAAAAGAAAGAAACAAAAAATATTTGTTTACGAAATTAAAACTTGAAATTTTTTGCTTTTGGTACATTCCAAAACATAAAACAATTACATTTTGTTTTATTTGTACGTTTTCTATTTATTTTCATTTAAGTAAATATATAATTTCTTTTGCATTGCAAAAGCAAAATAAAATATTTAATTGTAAACACGTTTGACAACACACATGTCAATTTGTTTACCTTAACTCGCCCCAGCAAAATACCTAGATCTACTTCAGGTCGAGTTGAGGGCGACCCCAGGCAGAGCCGCCAATCTACTTCATATGTAGTAGAACTACTTCATTTAATTTTTTATATGTGCCTGCTACTTAGCAACTTGTTTCTACTTCATTTTTTTATAGGTAACAAATTGGAAAAGTCATTTCCTTAATCTGAATACACTCATCGCAAAAACCTGCTAATATTTTTTATTTAATATTAACATCTATATTGTTTTGAAATAATATTGTGGGAATCTGTTTTATTATTTATCCGTTTGAATTTAATAAAACCAAAAGTTACTTTTTTACTTTAAGTTTGTTCAACACTACATTCCTTTGTATTTTAAAACCAACTAATGTATATGATACACTCGGCAACAAAATCTAATGGATCGTATTCGTTCTTACATTGTAAAATAGTATTTAAAACATATTCGGTTTCACGTTGAATACATGTTGACTTTACTACGAAATATTAAATTGAATAAAGTCAATTGGGCATATTTATAGTTCTTCTTAAACTCGGGTTTTTCTCTGTGTAATTTTGATAGGATAAAATCGAAAGTTTTTCTTAAATACTGTTGGATTTAATTTGCAAAAAATACTTTTTAACTAAAAGAAAACACTTTGATTTTTATTACCACCAGCTTGGCGTGTCTAGAAAGTTCTTTTTATTTAAAACGAATAAAATTGAATTGAAAGAATGCGACAATATGATATTTTTGAAAAGAGAAAAAGATACATTGTAAAGATATATTTAAGAGATACATAAAAAAGAAAAGACAGGATGTGTCATAAACTGTGTTGCCATTAGGTATTATATTAATACTAACGACACCCCCTCTCAACACAGGTTACTCATCTTCTTCTAGGATACCAAAACCTTGGATGCATTTGCGATGTGATGGTCCAAATAAGCTCTTAGTGAGGACGTCAGCGATCATTTCAGTAGTTGGTATATATTCGACTTCTATTTCACCTCGCTGGAAAACTTCTCTGATGAAATGGTGTCGAATATCTATGTGTTTGGTTCTAGAATGGAATATCGGATTTTTCGCCAGCTTTTGAGCACCCTGGCTGTCACAATAGATGGTTGTAGGTTTGGAATCTTCACACAGAAAACCAAGATCAGTTAGGAGGCCTCGAAGATAAACGGCTTCCTTTGCTGAATCAGTAAGCGCCATATATTCTGCCTCAGTACTTGATAAGGCGACAGATTTTTGTTTTCTGGACTCCCAGGTTACAGCCGCATTGGCTAGTTTGAAAACGTATCCGGTGTATGACTTGCGGTCGTCGATGTTAATACCCCAATCTGAATCTACGTATCCGATTAGTTGTGATGGTCCATCGGATTTTCGATATACAAGAGTGTAATTTTGGGTTCCTTTAAGATATCTAAGCACTCGCTTAGCAGCTTTCCAGTGCTCTTGACCCGGATTAGAATTGTATTGGCTGAGTACACTGACCGTGTGTGCGATATCTGGGCGTGTGGAAACAGCTAGGTACATGAGTGAGCCAATTAATGAGGAATATGGTTTATTTTCCATTTCAGACTTTTCTTGGTCAGTCTTTGGCCCCATCTCTTTACTAAGCTTCACGTTTCCATCCAGTGGAGTTGTCATAGCTTTCGATTCTAGTTGAAAAAGTTGAAGATCGAACTCAGCTGCGAGTGCCATTACGATACGAATTGAGCTTTGTCTAGCTACCGGTGCGAAAGTTTTTTGGAAATCAACCCCAGGCTGTTAGGAACAACCTTTAGCAACTAATCGCGCTTTGTGTCTCTCAACACTACCATCAGAATTAAATTTAGTTCTTAACACCCACCTGCAGCCAATGACCTTTTTGTTCTTCGGACGTTCAACGAGTTTCCAAGCCCCAATGTCTCGAAGGGCATTGAACTCTAACTCCATTGCAGCTCTCCATTCGATGGCGCTTGAACTATCCATGGCTTCTTTTACTGTTGGGTTGATCTGGATGTTAACTATATTTGCTTCTTCTGCGACTTCAGCTTCATTTTTACATTTTCTTTGCATTATGCTGAATAACTTTCGCGGTCTGCCTCTTCTGCCAGTTCTTTCAATTGTTGGTCTTCCAGGCCCCCTCTTAAGAGGAGTGCCTTCAGGATCATTACTTAATTTTTCACACTCAGCTTCTTCTTTGTGTTGATTTTCGGATTCAGTCATTATTTGTTCATCGACTTTGCTGTCAATCTCGATTTCGTCAGTTTGTTTTTTGAAATTTTTGTCTTCAGTATCTGCCGGATTTGTTGTTATTTCAAAATCAAAAAATTCTTGTTGAGGTTTCACGGTTTCAATACACTTCGACTGTTCGTTGAATTTGACGTCTCTGCTCACAATTATTTTTCTTGAAGCTAGATCCCAAAGACGGTAAGCCTTTGATGTTGTTGAATAACCGACGAACATGCATTCCGTTGACCTGGGTTCAAATTTGCCTTTACCTGGTTTCTTGTTAAGTGCAAATGCCTTACAGCCAAATGTCTTAAAATGCGAAATGTCTGGCTTGTGACCATACCTGACTTCAAACGGTGTCATGTTGTTAAGTGACTTTGTTGGACATCGATTTCTTATGTACGCAGCAGTTGCAATGGCTTCGCCCCAGAAGCTAGGAGGGACGTTCGATTGAAGCATCATACATCTGGCCATTTCCACCAGCGTTCTATTCATCCTCTCGGCGCAGCCGTTTTGCTGAGGTGTATACGCTACTGTATTCTCTCTTCTGATACCTGCTTGCACAATTAACTTGGTGAAATCTTGTCCACAATACTCCAGGCCGTTGTCAGTTCGTAATTTTAAAGTCGGTTTGGTTTTCGATTAAATTTTTATAATTTATAAAAGAGTCTTTAACATCGCTTTTTGCTTTCAGAAAATATACATCTACATATCTGGATTTGTCATCAATAAATGTGGCGAAGAAAGAAGCACCGCCAATAGTTTTCGATCTCATTGGCCCACACACGTCGGAATGGACTATCTCGAGTAAATTTGTTGTTTTTGTCAACGACTCTTTGGGAAATGGTTCCGCACTCTGCTTACCTCGTATGCACACTTCGCATATTGATAAATGCTGAGAAGCCAAATTCGGGATTCCATTAACCATTCTTTCTAAGACAACCTTCTTGAGATCATTTTCGTTGAGATGTCCATAACGCTGATGCCATTCTTGCAATTGATTTGATTTGTCGCTTACAGCTGATGTTGATTCTGTACTGGCTTCAAGAAAGTAAAGATCTCCTTTCCTGGATGCGATTAAAGTCAGTTCGTTATTATTATTTTTGAAAATCGCATTGTTTTCATTAAATTGGATCTTGTATCCATTCGAGACTGCTTTGGAAATAGACAAAAGATTTGTCTTTAGTTCTGGGACGTATAAGACGTTATTCAACCGTATAGTTTTAATGTTCTTTCCTAGATTGACGTCTAAAAGAACTTCGCCCTTTCCGAGAACATCAGTAGTCTTGTCAACAGCAAGTCTAACGCTTTGATTTTCTACTTTGGTTAGATTTATAAATTTTGTTTTGTCATTGCACATGTGGGATGTCGCCCCACTATCTATACACCAGTCAACAATTGAATTGAGACCAGCCTGAAGAGCGATGCCACAAGTATCTGAATCTGGAAAACTATTTTTGAAGGCAACATCTGCAAATGCATCTTTAGCGTTTGACACACTCTGCTTTGAAATTTTGTTTTTGCCCCCATTCTTACTCCAACAATCGGCTGCTTTATGTCCAGCCTTTTTGCAAAAATTGCATTTATATAACTTCTTATTTGTTTGTTGATCGTTTTTACGTTGGAAATATATATTTTGCTTTCCAGACTTCGCATAAAAAGCATCTGCTTCTTGCTGTTGCTGTCGCTGTCTCGCTTGGGTACTTTTTTCTTTTCGTGCATTCGATTCTTCGAGGAGTTTAATTTTCAATGCTTCGGGTGTTGGCAAATCATCTCTTGCCTCTATTGCACATCTGAAGTTTTAGTATGTTTCCGGTATACTATATATTGTTTAAATGGTCCATCATGCTCTCACCATCTCGCATTTTTGTGAAAAGCAATTGCTTGAGCAAGGTGGCTTTTCGAGCAGGACCTTTTGAGTGGTAAACTTGCTCTAGTTTCGTCCATACGTCATTTGATGTGCAGCAATGCTTGATGTGGCACAACTCAGACGGCGACATAGACAAAATAATGTCTGCCCTTGCTTTCTGGTCGGCCACCACCCATGCATTTATTACATTTGCATTGCTTACTACGCCTGCAGCTGTTACGACCACCACTGGTTTTTGGTTTGAGCCGTTTACGTAATCCCAATGGTCATTTTTAATCAAAATCGCACACATTTGGAGTTTCCATGTGTCGAAATTATCCTTTTGCAATTTTTCGATGTGAGCAATGGCTCCTGCCATTTTGATGATTTTTTTTTTAGATTTACGTAGAAGCAAACAACAAACAAATCTACTGATCTCAAATCAAACTCACTTTACAGATATTTGTAATTCTTAACGCAGTAAGGGTCTGGGCCCATAACCTGTTGGATTTAATTTGCAAAAAATACTTTTTAACTAAAAGAAAACACTTTGATTTTTATTACCACCAGCTTGGCGTGCCTAGAAAGTTCTTTTTATTTAAAACGAATAAAATTGAATTGAAAGAATGCGACAATATGATATTTTTGAAAAGAGAAAAAGATCATTGTAAAGATACATTTAAGAGATACATAAAAAAGAAAAGACAGGATGTGTCATAAACTGTGTTGCCATTAGGTATTTTATTAATACTAACGACAAATACAACTTAAAGAATGTTTATGAATAAGTATGCCTGAATGTAGTTTCAAAGTTAACCGTAATCGTTTCGACATTGAAAACTTTTATTAGTTTTGAAGTGTGTTCAATGTTATTTTAAATTGCAACAAGCTATTTATGCAAAATAAAATTTCAAAGCTCGCCTCTTTACTTTTAAAATGTTACATAGTTAAGTCTAAAACGTTCTTCATTATTTGAAATTTGCAACCACACTTAAAGAAATTCGTCAAGCTTATTCTTGTTCATATATCAATAAGTTCACAAATGTGTTAAGTGATCAAAACATGATTTTGCAAAAGATCGAATTTGAATTTTGAAATTTCATAAAGCTGCGGCGTATTTGCATTGCATTATTGTTTGGGACTAATAAAACTTATTAAAATTAGAAAACGAAATATTATTATATATGTATAATATAACAAACATATTCAAAAAATAAATCTAAAAAAAAAATAAAGTAAATAAATAAATGCATACATAGATTTAATAATAATTCGTTCTAAATTTAAAATTAAAGCATAGTACTTTCGAAGTTGATTACACTTTAACCTATGAATAGAAAAAGTTGAATAAAAGTTGAAAAAATTGGTTAAAGTTGACATTGATCTTACGATGAATCATGCGGTGCCACATTACACATAACAAGGTAATATACTCCGAGTTTCCATTTTTCTTCAAGTTCGCGCATGTGTCAAAAATGGAGACCTTCACTGTCACTGGGAATGCGCTGTCACTTAATAAAGTGACATTTCAGTTTAAAAATCTATAAGTTTATTAAATGAAATATCAAAAAGCAGGTCAATCTATATCGCCGCGGTAACCAGTTTATATGATTGTGTCATATGATGAAGATATCTTTATTTTATTTCGCATCTTCCTCACAATCCACCGACCACAACAGGCGATCCCCTATTTATCGAACCAAAATACACCCATTCATGAAAATACACCAGACACGTACACACACAGCCATACCTACACGATCGACTGCCTGCTACCTGCTCAAAGATTATACAGTAAAAAACGGAACAAATATTCTGTTATTATTGTCATCGATTCACTTCCATATGTTGTATCAAATAATATGAATATAATAATATGTCGATTTCAATGGTGCCAAAAAAAGCACTGTTTTTCATTTTTCTTTTGCAAGTAGGTTCTGAACTGATAGTTCAATTGAAGGAAATTCCTTATCTTCTTTTTCTTTTTAAATCGAAACAAACAAACAAACAAACGAAAATGCAAATAAAAATAAAGTATATCTCATTATAAGCCTTACATTAACTTGTGAGTCACCAGTGTAGAAACAGCCTAACCAAAAATTAAACGAGTTTGAATCTTGTTTGGATTAATATTAATAGTATTTGCGGCATCAGATTTTTTTAATATATGTCTCTGAATGATTTTAAACGTATTGTTAATATTACAGATTGCTTTTAAACACTCACTCCTCTTGTTTTATTAAATAAAATTCCAATATGTAACACGGCAATTAGTTCATGATTTTTTGTAAGTTTCACGTTTCCCCTTAAACTTATGAGCTGTGGTGGATTTCGTTCATGAAATGAGGTAGAATTCTCCCGAAAAAGGATGTGTTCAAAAATGCACGCTAAGCTATGACTTGTATTTTTAGCTGGTACTCTATTTTAGCACTCCATTCTCGTAATAGAAGCAAAATCATAACTTATATATATATATATGTTGGAAACATATTTTTATTTCGTGTTTTTTTAAAGAATATTTTAGTTTTTTTTCATATATTTTTGGGTTCGGGAGACGGATGCTTTAAAATGCCTTATTAATTTGTTTGTATGTATTATGTTAATCGAAATTAAAGTTGTATCTAAATCTAATCTAAACAAAAATAATATTGGGTTTTTGCGACGGTTTTTGTGCGAATAACTGTTTGATAATTTCTTAATATTAAGTGTTGTAATGAAATTTAGATTTGTTCATGTTTGGAATGTTTCTTGTTGTAATTGGCACTTTAAACAAATTATTTTAATTATTTCTTGTATATTCTTGTATAATTTATATTGAACTAGAACACAACACCATAAATAATGTTTCAAAAATGATAGCGCACATGATAGGAAACCACATTAGAATGTCAAATAGTCACTGTGCACATAGCCATACGTAATTACCAAATATATGTGCACTCTTATGTAACCACATCGAATGCAACCCTCGCTTGTAACACAAATACACCATTGGTACGGGACGTCATAAACGCATGTGGTTTTTTACATTACATCCTTAAGTTTTGCTTTTGGTATTTTTGTTTTTTATGATTCAACCTTCGAAATATTAGGTACTAATAGTTCAATGCAGGGAAATTTCTTATCCCAATTTTCGCAGCTAGTGAAGTAGTGAGATACCAGCCTAACCAAAAAATAAACGAGTTTGTGAACAGACCCAAAAAGCTGATTGTTTTGAAAAAGGCGGGAAAATTAATCCACCACTCAGCTTAGGTGAGAGTGTGAACAGTTTTCCTTTGTTCTCACGCACACTTTCTCAGCTAAGCTGAAATCAGCTGATATCGAAGCTTGTAGGTAACGTCAAATTAAATGGCAGGATTACCCTCTCTGTTAGCTCTTCTGTGGCTGAGATCAGCTGATATCGAAGCTTGTAGGTAACGTCAAATTAAATGGCAGGGTTACCCTCTCTGTTAGCTCCTCCGTGTACCTGCTATAGCTTGACGATCGACTGTTCCTCTCGCTAAAATTTCAAGTTTGCTTGCCTGTGTAAAACCTTCGCATGAGTAGTCACCTTGTTGTGGTGCGAAGGCTTAAGTTTCAAAGATTCATCTGATCTGTGAATCTGGGGAAACCTGGATCTACAGTGATTTTGATGATTAACGAACCAAGAACTACCCACCCCTTAATCCAGGGTGTTACGTCACCGTGCCTATTGGATGGTTTGCAGCCAAGGGGTATACCGGCTGTATTCTAACGGTACCTCTTCGAAACCGGGTCAAATCGAAGAGTAACCTGACCTTATCTGTGTACAGGGGGTGATACGCAGACGGACTTTTCCTTCCCCCATACTCGTGGGAACAAAAATGAACAAACAAAAAAACAAAACAAAAACAAAAGGGGACGACGTGCAAGAATCGGGCACGAAGTTCTTAACGGAAGCCGATTCAATCAACGACGACAACATGACAGAAGAAGAGGAGAGCTTCCTTCTCGAATCTTCTTCAGCCCTTAAGGCTACTTCCGACGGCAGCATTGGAGAGAGTGTCATGGATCTAGGAAATTTATTCCTAGGTGACAATGACACTGTCTCCCTTGCTGGCTCGTCCATTTCAACATCGTCAGTAGCCTCTAACCGGAGCAGAATTAAGAGCTACAAGAAGACGATTAGGGCTTTGGAAGGGAAAAAGTGGGAGAGTCTTAGTGATAGGGAACAGCTTAGGCTTCAAATTGCTCGTGCCTACCTACGGAGTCGTGATCCTTCGGGCAACACTAATCCAATGGTAGTCACAAGCAAAAGCGGAAATGTGGAGTCGTCCGACTGTGACAGGCTTAAGCCCGTCGGGACTAAAGACGAACACACACGAAGCTCACATGAACCCGAACTTAAAGAGTGTAATGGGTCCACCCAAATCTGTGACAGGTCTAGGCCCGTCGGGACTGAAAGTTATACCAGTGCATTCGAAACCAGCAACAACATCTGAGAGAAAGATGGGAGCACCTAGTTCTGTGACAGGCCCAAGCCCGTCGGTATCACACAGGTACCCGTCTGCCTCTACAATTGAAGGGAACAAGATAGGCAGTGTGGAGAAGTTGGTGGACTCATCAAAGTCTGTGACAGGCATAAGCCCGTCGGGACCGGTAGTGGGTTCATCGACTTGTCTGGTTAGTGTAGGCGGTGATGGAGAACTGTTGAACAAATCTGGGACTGTGACAGGCACAAGCCCGTCGGGACCTACGACGAATTCTGCAGGAAACTTGATCCCAAAAGTAGACTCACGGGAAGACGGGGACGAAACTATAGGCAGTGTCTGTACAGTACTCTCCTTGCAGAGGGAAACCAAAGCAGGAGGTACTGCTCAGGCTGACATTCAAACAGCATCGCTGAAGTACGGCCCGAATAGAGTACGTAACGCCAGAAGAACACTCCAACGCCTCAAGGGTATAGAACCCAGCTCCTTAACGGAAAGACAATTATTATCGTTAGCTAGAGCTAGAGAAACCCTAGATAATGTGCCGTCTTGCAGTAGGGAACCCGCAAGGAAGCTTGGAGGGAAAGGGAATGGCAAAGCTCAACCCTCTCCTTTGGCATCAACAAATGCCGCCGGTGTAGTAAACACGGGACCGAAGCCAGTTGCGGTTTGTGTAAAAAGAGGTAGGCATGACGACACATTCTCTCCTCCACCCAAACAAAACAAAAAACCAAGAACTGTATCCAATGTGGTCAGAGACAGTCACCGGGTCGCAGTTGTTGACTTTGGTAATCCAGAACGGAGGCTGTCAGATGACCAATGGAGATTGATTGAAGTCAGAATCCTGGATGGGGTGAATGACTCGTACAAAGTAGCTGGGCATATCCCGCACTTTGGACAGCTTACATCTCTGAAAGGATTCAAAGTGATGGAATGTGAGGACGCGGAAATCCTCAAATGGTTGAAGAAGTTCACCGCCAACACGGAAGCACCATGGCCAAAAGCCAACCTGCGTCTTTGCGATAGGAAAGAGCTACTAGAATTCGCCAAACCGAAGGGTCGTCTATTCCTTCCCGGCCCTTATCTGCCGAAAGAAAGAGTGCAACTCAACATCCAAAACCTCAACCCGGAACTTTTAAGTAAGGACTGGCAGGTGGAGGAAATGGGGCCGCACAATGATAAAGGCATGGAGATTGTGGTGAGACTCAGTCACAAATCCATGCCACTACTGCGCAAATGTGGCTACAAAATACGCGTCGGTATTACCCGATGCAAGATAAGACCATTTGTGACGGTATACAAGAAGAAAAGTGGGGAAACGACTAGCCGGCATGAAGATACGCCAAATTAATCTTCATCACAGCAAAGCCGCTAGCGCCAACCTAGTACAAGCTATGACAAGCGGCAATATTGATCTAGCTCTGGTGCAAGAACCTTGGGTAGTTCGAGGTCAAATACGAGGGCTTAGATCGAAAGACCTGGTAACGTATGCCTTTCCACAGAACAATGAATGTACAGTTCGAACTTGCATTGTAGCTAAAAGTCAGGTTAACCTATTTCTTTTATCCACCCACAGCAATATTGACCAGACCGCTGTAAAATGCGAAAGACAGAATAGCTATCCAATCGTCTTCGCATCAATTTACATGCCACATGGGACGGACGATCCCCCCAACGAAATGACGAAGGAGATTGTCATAAAAGCTCGAGATAATAGATGGGACCTTATCCTCGGATGTGATGCTAACTCCCATCATGTACAATGGGGTAGTACAAATACCAACCCACGAGGTGAGTCAATTCTTGAATTTATTATAGAACATAATTTAGTTATAGGAAACATAGGCAACGAACCAACATTCGTTACTAGAAATAGAAGGGAAGTGCTAGACATAACCCTTATTAACAACTCTAATTCTTTTTCGTTAAGTGGCTGGAAAGTATCTACGGAACCTTCCTTTTCTGACCACAGAAGTATTGAATTTGAAATTGGAGATAATATAAAACAAAAAGAACCATATAGAAATCCCAGGAAAACTAACTGGGATCGTTTTGTCACAAAAGTAGAGGAAAAACAAAACATATTACAAGGCCCTAATTATGAGTCACCTAAAGATATTGACAATACGGTTGAGACACTGAACCTGATTCTCAAAAGCGCATATGAAACATCGTGCCCCGTAATAGCTCCGAGTACAAAAACATCACCCCATTGTTGGAATAAAGAGCTGCAACATCTAAGAAAAGAAGCAAGAAAACTCTTCAATGCAATACAAAGAAGGTCAAAGAAAGTTCAAAAATGCAACTCAAAGCGCAAAACGAACATCTTGGAGGACGTTCTGCAATGGCATTGAAGGTTACCCTGAATCAGCAAGATTGAGAAAAGTCCTCTCAAAGGAACCGGTAACCCCTGGCTATCTTATAGATAACAGTGGCAGATGGACCCAATCCTGCACAGAAACAATGGAACTCCTACTAAATACACACTTCCCTGGGTGTGTTAAGACGCAGCCCAAACCGGGCACAGATACCAATTACGAAAATCCCCACAGTAATATAGTCCCGGAGAAAGTAATTAGTGAGAAAGGAATAGAGTGGGCAATTGACTCCTTCTCCTCATACAAATCACCAGGCATTGATGGTATTAATCCAATAATGCTTCAAAAGGCAAAGCACCTGTTAATACCAGTGTTAAAAGAACTATTCATGCGATGTATTATGTACACACATATACCTGCAACTTGGTGAGAAGTCAAAGTTGTATTTATACCCAAAGCCGGTAAACCAACTTATACTACGCCAAAAGATTTCAGACCAATAAGCCTAACATCGTTTGTGCTTAAAACATTCGAGAAACTACTCGATGTATTTATACGTAGCATGCTTAATCCAGGAACCTTATCCCAGAACCAGCATGCGTACATGAAAGGAAAAAGTGTTGAAACTGCCCTTCATGCAGTAGTCAGTACTATAGACAAATCACTCGATCAAAAAGAATACACACTAGCAGCCTTTCTCGACATTGAAGGCGCTTTCAACAATGTTGAGGCTAGTGCTATAGAAAGAAACTTAATAAGCATGAACATTGACAACAGTATTACTCAAATAATACTAAGCCTATTAAACAAAAGAAACGTAAACACCTCCCTCGCTAACACAGAATTGAAAATGACTGCCTCAAGAGGTACACCCCAAGGCGGGGTTATTTCACCACTGCTGTGGATATTAGTTGTGAATGAGGTCTTAGTACTGCTTAATAATAATGGGATAAAAGTCATTGCCTACGCAGATGACCTAGTCATAATGGCCACTAGACACCATCAGTGATATCCTCCAAAGAGCTATCAACACACTGAACAAATGGGCCCAAAAATGCGGCTTAGGTATTAATCCCCAAAAAACAGAACTAGTTCTATTCACGAACAAACGAATAATTCCACAATTCCATCTGCCATCAATTGAAGGCACACCCCTTAAGTTATCCGAAAGCGCGAAATACCTGGGAATCATACTTGATAGGAAATTGAACTGGAAAATGAATGTCCAAGAAAGAGTCAAAAAGGCATCCATCGCATTCTACTCATGCAGCAGAATTTTTGGGAAAAACTGGGGCCCAAAACCCAAGGTAATTCTATGGATGTACACTGCGATAGTGAGACCGATATTGACATATGGATGCTTAGTTTGGTGGAAAGCCGCTAACAAAGCTACAAACCTTAAGGCATCCAGAGACTTGCATGTATTGGATCAACCAGTGCCTTGCGCACGACACCCACGGTGGGCTTAGAAACCATACTTAACCTTCTGCCACTTGACCTTTATATGCAGGAAACTGCAGCAAAAAGCGCTCTCAGGATTCGACAATCTAATCTATGGAGATCCAGTTTAACTGGACACTCTGAAATTTTGAACATCCACACAGGAACAAATGTAGAGTCTGACTACATAGTTCCCTTTACAGATTTTGAAAGGCCATTCCAATGCTTGTTCCCAAGTAGAGAGGAGTGGATTAATAATGAAGTTTTACAACCTACAACCAAATCCATCTTTACAGACGGCTCAAAAATGGATATATGTACTGGGGCTGGCTTCTTCTCAGAAGCTCTGAATATAGAAGGCTCAATCAGACTTCCCAATAACAGCAGTGTATTCCAAGCAGAGGTTCTAGCAGTAACGAAAGCTGCCAGAGTGGCATCAATGATGGCACTACCCCGAGAGGATATTACCATTCTCATCGATAGCCAGGCAGCGATAAAAGCAATTTCTGCTGTTGAAATAAAGTCCAAGCTTGTGAAAAGCTGTCGCGAAGAGCTTAAAGTTCTTGCCACACAGCATAATATAACACTCTGCTGGGTCCCCGGTCACGCGGGCATCATGGGAAATGAAAAAGCCGATGAATTGGCAAGAAAAGGCTCAGCACTTAGCCTAGAACTCTCAGAAAGGAGCGTAAAACCACCGTTATGCAACTTCAAACTCAATATAATGTGTGAAATCCTGGCAAAAGCCAAATCGAGATGGGCAAACTGAAAAACTTGTGAGGTAGCTAGGAAACTGTGGCCGCAGTACGATAAAAATAGAACGAATGCAATCATTCAAAAAGACAGAAAGTCAGTATCGACGTTGGTAGGTGTTTTAACTGGCCATAACATGCTAAGATATCACGCCAAAAAACTACGTCTAACTGAAAACGATCTATGTAGAGGTTGCAGTGACGAGGAAGAACATGAGGACATAACCCACTACCTCTGTCACTGCCCCAGTCTCTGCCATCTAAGAAATAAAACTCTGGGGAAATACTTCTTCGAAAGCATCAAAGAACTATCAGAGTGCCCAATATCAAATCTATATCGATTCGCAAGAGGAAACGGATGGTTGAACACCCCGGGATGATACTAAGGAACTAAATATGGGCTACGAGTATGGTAAGAGGAGGAATTGGTAAACCCTCAAATGGGCATCACAATGGGTCTACATTGACCTAAGTGCGCTGGGGCTGAGCTATTGGCTCTCCTACAGCAACCCGCAAACCTAACCTAACCTTGCCTGTGTAAGTGTGTACCTACATGCTAAATGTACATCCCTTTCTTACTTGATTTGATGACTCTGCGTTTGGTTTATTTTTTCTATTCATTTCGATTATATACTATTCATTCGCCTGCAACATTTGAAGGTTTCGGATATAAGCGGATGTAAAATTTATGATTGATCGAGATTTTTTTCAATTTTCAGAGAAATTTGTTTTAATTTTTTTTATTGCTTTTGCAGTATGACGATAATAGAAAATTTGGGGTATGCTGATCAATTTGCAAACAATCAAAACGGGACTATCTGAATTTCAAAATATTTGCCTGCTTTAAAAGAAAAAAAATGAAATTTTGAGCAATATGTTGAGCCTGTGGTTTTAAAAATGATGGCAATTATTTTGTGTGCCAAAATCATTTTTGCACGGAATTCTTAGGAAGAAAATTCCTAAAAAGGGACGCTGTGCCTAGCTTAAATTATAGTTTTTGTGAGAACTTAGATTTAAGACTAGAAAATCTTCCAAGGTCCCTCCAAAACGAAGAAGAATTTCTGATTGCTTAAGCATTTCATGTGATAAATGCGAGAAATTAATTAAAAAATGTGCAAAAGAAGAAAAAAAACAATTCCGCACAAAAAAAAAAATTATTTTTAACTACAGATTACATTGGCCTACAAAAAAAGCTCTGGGCGTATTACCCTAAAAACCATACCTACCAAATTTGAAGTAAATCGGCCCAGTCGTTTAGGCTGAAGGTGCCGAGACAGACAGACAGGCAGAATTTTTTCGCCTTTTTTTTTTAAATGGTTATCAAAAATAGATTGTAGTGGTGCAAAAAAAAAGTATATGTCATCGCTGATTTTTTCAAGATATCAGCTCCAGAAAGCACCTCTAATGAAACTATCTTAAATAAATCTGAGCTAAATATATCAAAATATATTAATTTTAGGAAAAAAATCTTAGTACTGTTTGAAAGGTATTTTTTATTATTATTATAATAGAGTTTCTGCATACCATCCTGGCTTGAGCCAAGAGTACCCATATTTGCATTGCAATAGATTGGGCTCTATATACTGCCCTTCCTATGGTTATGAAGAAAAAAACAATATTATTAGTTAAAAAACTTTAAAATTAACAACTAAAAAAATCACATTTTGATATTAAGTTTGTATTATTGGCTAGAAATTGATGGTAAGTTTAAAAAATATTTTTTGATAAAAGAGATGTTTCTTTTTAAATTGATTTATTCCACTTTCATTTTTCACTGCACTTCTTAAGTTATAGGGCTGCGCATCAGAAACTTCCAAGATTCCTTCAGATATATACTCAGGTAACAATCCGTTACGCATTTTGAAAATGAAAACCATGGCATCATAAGTCAGCCTTTGTTTAACATTCATCTAGTTCAGGCATTCGAGCATAGCACGATTCGGTGTATATATATTCAGTTTCAAAACGACTCTCATACCTTTATTCTGCAGTCTTTGAAGTCGCAACTTAACATCTGCATTACAACCAAACAGCAAAGCTGAGCAGTAATCAAAGTGCGGCATCACAAGGGAATTATACAAAAGAATAGAACTTCAAATGTCAGATGTCTTCTTATTCTACTCAAGAAATAAACTTTTTTTGAAATGTTCGCACAAAACATGACTAGCGTGATCCTTAAAATTTAGCTTCTCATCAATTATTACACCCAGATAATTAAAACTTTGAACTGTTTCGATTGACGCATTGTCCTACATTAATTTCACTATTCATTCTAAATTTCATGCATTTAATTTTTCCCACATTCACCTTCAACTTGTTCATTTTCAGCCAAAACACTTTTTAAGTCATTATGAAAACGTTCTGCATTTAGAAAAAAGTCAAAACTTTCTTTGGTATAACGAATAGATTTATATTTTTGTTCTGTTATATGCGATCGATTTATTTTGTATTTGCACTGCCACTCTAATAGTTTCATTGTCCGTTATTTTATCTTCTTCATCAATAATAAAATTAACCTTAGATTTTAAATCCCTATTCGTAATAATGTAATCTATCAATGTCGCTGAATCATCAGTAATTCTAGTAGGCTGATTCACTTACTGAACAAGTCCTTGGTCAGCCAATGCTTCCAATTTCTCAGCATTACGATCCTGGGCTAGTAAATCTATATTAAAATCACTCGTCATTAAAACGTTGTTATCGTTTTCCAATGAATGACAGCACCAATCATTACAAAATTTTGTGATCTTTCATTTGATACCTAAATCATTTTTCTAGATGCTATACTTCATGAGCTATGAATATTTTTTTCGAAAAAAAAACCGAATTCTCTGACATTTGGTTTGCCAACTTCAAACTCAAATATCTTGAAATCGCCAACACCGATTTTTAAAATTTATACTTGGCATTCTTATAATGCTCAATACCAGCTTTTATTTGGTACCTATCTCATCTGCATATGTACGTTATGGCCTCTGGACCCAAAAATGGGCCATCTTCTTTGAGTTCTACAAACGAGTAAGTAGGTAAATACGTCATACTTTTTTTTTTATTTCATTTTATTTTTTTGATAACATATCATTAAAAAAGCTTATTTTTATAGTTTTATAATAACTTTTTACCTATACTTGCAATAAAAAGTGGTGGACTTTTTACCTATTTTTACTCAACAAAAGAAAATTTGTAAAAGTGGTTTCAACTTTTAATCAATTTGTGACAGGTTTGACTTATTTTAGTAATAAGGTGACTGGACTTTTATCATTTTTTGTAATTTTTTTTTTTTGTTTGAAGCCATGTCTTACAAATGTTTTCGATTTCTTAAAAAATGTTTTGTAACAATTCAAACTACCTTCCTAAATATAGAAGAAAATTGGCGATCAACGAAAGAAGAAATTTGATCCTTGCGGCCGCGCACCGCTTTAATTCAAGTACATGAACCATGCAGAAAATAAACACTATTGACCTATTTGCAACAAAAAACGACCTTAACTAACTAGGTACCTATACCTACCTATTCCTTAACTTAAGGGAATCTTTAAGAAACACACAATCAAAGTAAAAATCTGTCAACAAAAAACAGACAGCCCCAATTTTAACCTTACACAAACAAAAAGCACGATCAAAAAAGTTACGTAAAAGAAATCAAAACAACAGTGCAGAGGCATGCACAAGTAAAATGGAAACCAACAACGAACTTGGCTAACCAACATCATTTGAATCACCAAATACGTTGCTGTATGGATCAAACAAGCCGGATCGAACTGACACGTATTAGTACGTCCCAGCCGATTTGAATTTGGTATTTTTTTTTTCCTGGATGCGATATCTATGTAACTCTGTGATCGTAGTCTGTCAGTAACAAAACGTTAACGTACAGACCCAGCGTACTGTATAGATCACGCTTGTGCAACGACCAGACACACAAATCCGGATATGCAAGCTGATGAAGTTCACCATACACAGCTAAACAAAAGCCATAGACTATGAAATTATGAGATTAATAAAGAAAATTTTGCATGTTTAACTGTAATGAGAGAAATTCTTATAAAAAGAAAAAAAAATTCAACATGATTAGAAAACTTAATGCGAAAATGAACGCCAGAGATCTTTTTGGGATTAGAAAATATATTTAGATTTTATATAAATATGTTAGCTGTGCTATTTGAATCAATCTTAAACTTACGCCCTTATTATCGTTTGCGAAGCGAATAAAAAAGTTGGCGAATGCTTTAAAGTGGTATTGAAAATCGTGAAAATTCGAAAAGTTCTTCGCCCTAAACGTCAATATAGTAGCGAAAGTAAGCCAAACAAAGAAAGGTTCGCAAATGAAACAACTTCCTTCGCTTTAAACCAAAGTAAAGCATTCGCCAAACCATTCTCCTAGAGGCGAACGTTCGACTCGCGAACCGTAATAAGGCCTTAACACATGTTCATATTCAAAAGACAAAACTATATAAAGCCCTTGAACTTCATGGCGACTCATGTGATATTCATCAAGAAAATATATATGAGATATTGAATTTATTATCTGATTTGAAATCAGAATTTAAAGCATTCGCCAACTTTTTTATTCGCTTCGCAAAAGATAGTAAGGGCTGTAAGTTCTAATTTTTTGGAAAAGTCGAGGAACCTGAATCAACTGACTAAACTGATACTCGAAACTAGTTTGTAGAGCTTTTTGTGTCCTTTGATTTCTTTGATAACTGGGCAAAATATATCGTCGGCGAAGTATAAATCTTCAAACAACATTTATAGTACCTGTAAGAAAAATTTTAATTTGTACATTCAATATAATATGTAAAGTTCATTATATCTGACCCGATTAGGATGCCTCAAAAATTAAACATTGGATCGGTGACTCGTTCAACCAGTAAACTAAACTGTATTCAAGGTTCTTTAACGATCTTATAACAAAGCCGAGATATTTCATTTCATGAGAAGAAATAATTTCTATTTCATTGCTAAATGCCTAAATGCTAATAATGCAGCAGAAAACACAAGTCAATTCAATAAAAAAAATGACATTTGGGTTATAGTTTTTATAGTTGTGTTCAACGAAGAAAAAATGAGATAAGATGAGGTCAGAGCAGCGCAGAGAAGAAATTTCAGCTGTGAAATTTCAGATGAACTTCAGCTGTGAAATTTCAGATGAAGTTAAAGCAGACATTTCAAATGTGTATATGTGCAAATGTAAATGTGTGTGACTGTTGTATTTGGCGCCAGTCCACTAGAACTTTTTGCTTTCATCATTAGTTAATTCCAGACGATATATTTTTTTGATTTTTTTACATTTTAAATAGCAAATAATAATTTTAATATTTAATTTAAATTATATTTATGTATTTTTATGTATATTTATTTAAAATGATCTCACACGATGCAAAAATATCACACGAAAATCAATAACAGCTGATTCTGCCATTTCCACTCTATATGCGATCTACCTACTCTTCCTCAAAAGGAAGTGCAGAAAATGCTACTCTAACTTACTCTTCTCTACTCTTAAAAGGCTGAATGAACAGCAAATCAAGCAAATCTAGATACATCTAGAGCAGAAAATGACTCACTAAACAGTGAAATCTTGGGGTGTAATCGGCTAAGGTGATTTGTGATAAGTGATAGTCGAAATCTACACTTTCTATCTGCGTAAGGTGATCATCACAGTGATAGCTAAAAACCAATCACCAAAATATTGTGATAGTCATCTTCTCATCAGATTGACGTTTCATTTTCATTTTTGTGGCAATGTGACTAGAGTTACCACACGCATACAAAACATTATAAAATGTTCAACAATTTTAGTCACCAAATCATCAAAAACAATATTTCTTTTACCATATGAGTATACAACAATAGAAAATAAATGGTTAAATTTAGAATTATTGCATTTATTCACTAAACAATTAACAATTTCAAAGAATTTACTTAAAAATATGACTACGGCAACAATACTTTTCACAAATGTCACTGACAAATTGAACAAAGTTGAATTGAGTTGAATTGGTGGATGTGATCACCTTACGCAGAAGGGAAGATCAATTTGATCACAAGTGATGATCAAAAATGTGACAATCAACTATCATCTTACGCGATTCCACCCCTGCTCTTTTCTACTCGGAGTAGGTTAGAGTAGCTCACTGAACAGGACTTATCAGTAGAGTTAAATCTAGGGTCACTAAATGTTTTTTTTTTTTTTGTTCGTCATTCGATTTTTGACAACCTGCGCAGTATATTACCTATAATATGTGTACTGTGATGCGGTGCGTTGTTTTTTCTCTAGGTGTATGTACCTATGAATATCTAAAAAAATATTTTTTGAAAGGCTGTTATTAATAAAAGACTATTATTGTGAATCTTTTTTCGTACTGAATAAAAGTAAAATAAAAATAATTTTTTTATAAAAGATACGTTTTAAATGTGTTTTTTTTTATTTCTACTTCACTACTTTCAAATCTACTTCGTTTTTTTGGACGATACGCTACACTTCCTGGGCTTAGCATTGGCAGTCCTGACCCCAGGTCTCAATAAACAGAAAATTTGTTACCCACGGCGAGCTGAGGTTTTTCAAAAAACGCTTTGGGCGACTTCAGGGCGACCCCAGGGCTCAACGAACACAACTATTGTTGTGTACGTGACAGCAAATGAAAAAATCTCACTTCAAATCGAAATTTTGAGATTTTGATCTAGACGTAATCTAGATTTGAGACGTAAAATCTAAAAAAGATAGGAAAAAAATATATCTAGATCAATAAAAAAAACACTTTTTGCGACCAATGAAAAACCACATTAGAGTTACCAAAGGGCAAGTTGTGGGCGACCCCAGAAAACGGAATTTGTTCACCAGGACGAGTTGATTTCTCAAAAAACGCTTTAGGGTGACTTCATAGTTCAACGAACACAACTAGAATTCCCCATTCAAATAGGGATTAAATTTTATTTTCACTTACTCTTAATTTCCATAAATTGAACTCTTGAAGAATTTTTAGTTTATCTTCGTCCTGAGAGTCAAATGTAAAAATATTAACAAGGCTTGCAGATGTTACAATATCACATCTACCACACGTTCTACAAACATCTTCAACATTATATTTATTTAAATCCAATTTGAACACGCTGCACATTACAATTCCCAATTGAATAAACTAAAAAATTCGCGATTCGTTCTACTTTTTTGCTGATTTTTTTTTATAAAAGAAAAGATTAGCTGTGCCCCGTATTTGTTTAGTCGGATGCCTTTCAATCGCCGGTTCATGGCTGAGCTCAGCTGATACTGAAGGGCGAAGGCCCAACCAAAGATTAAAAATATAAAGATGGGAAAGAATGGCTGATAACGGCACTTGCCTACGAACTCGAACTGTCATTTGACTGATTAAGTTGCAAAAATGTGCGTTAAAAACTCACACCAATGCAACTTAATCAGTCTACCACAGATTTCCCCTGTGGGGAATTAATTTGTCTGTTATTTTTAAAAATCGGCAGTTATTTTCAAAAAATGATGAATTTCGTGGGGTGCGTTCTGGATTGAAACTTTCAAACTGTGCTTTCACTGCGAGTCACAGGTCGACTCGAACCTGTCTTTCCGCATTCTTGAAAAATTTTGTGAATACGTGTCGAAATTCACGGGCTCACTCATTCATATATTTAAGATTTGTTATAAAATCAAGGTCTAGCTTGTGTGCAATATATTATTATTTGTTATTGCTTGTCAGTGGTTTTGGTATGAAACATATACAAATACCTAAATATTGAAGATATTGCTCTACACGACGCAGTATATTGAGCAATTTATTGCAGATGCTTTAATAATGCATATTCATAGATGTTTGACAAATTCTTTTATACTATGTTTCCATCAAGCACTTAATCTTGATTTGAGCAGATTTATCCATAATCTTCTTCTAATTCATTAGATTAACCATACAAATTTAAATCCTTAATCTTCATGATTAAAAATATTTACTTTACTGGTCGACTCGAACCTCTCTTTCTTAACGGGTTCAAAATTATTCTTGTTAGAAACTTATTATTGGTTTGTAACTGTTTGTTTGTCAGTGATTTTGATACAAAACATGTAAAATAGCCGTTTTTTTTTTGCAAGTTTATAATAGACTTGTGTAATTTTAATGGCGCATATTCATAGTTTTTTTAAACTACAGTTTTTCTTAGCCTGGGTTTAAGCAATTTAAATAGGATAAACTCGAGTTTTTATAAAAACAGCTTAAACAGTGTCTATAATTTCGGTCAATATTTCACTTATTGCGTATTGTTGCGTAAGACATAAATATTTGACAAACATTTATGTTTTAATCATGAATGGAATCCATCAATTAACAAGTTATGAAAAATCGGAATATCGTATAAGTGGTTAAAGCCAAAATATAATTAATTTTTTTATTGAAATAAATTGAAATAAAAATCAGAGCGTGAGCACAAAATATTTAAAATAACAAAAATATTCACAAAAAATACTTTCAATTTTGTTAGATCCACGAACGCGGCATTATATGTGAGAATTATGAACGAAATCCACCACAGCTCATGAACCTCATGAATATGGTCTGTCTGGCATCATTTTCGATTTGCGCTCGACCTACATGTCATCAGCTTGTACTTCTCCGTCTCCTCCCATTGAAAAAACTTTTTACACGCGCTTTTCTATACGTGAATACGTGTGAACAGCTAAACGCAAAATTATAAGAATATATGGTCTAGCCCAATTTGACAGTCCCATTTAAAATCCACTGGCACTCATACAGAGTTAAATCTGAGATTATGTTCTATTTATTTATTTTTCTATGGCTCGACCTTAAAAAAGTGAAAAATGTTTCTCTCAAATAAATGGAAAACTTTTCACGATATAAACGTTTTTATAAATTTTTTATGATTTATCAAACTAGCTGGTTTTGAAGAAAATTTAATTCAATATGATACAGAGAATCCGGTTTTTGTATAAACTACAGTTTGTTTCCTTAAATTTATTATTTTAAGTGTTTTTAGTTGATATGAGGTCGTTCACATGATTTTATTTTTTGACAGGTCATAAGAGAGGTTATGCTTTTATCTAATTTAGAAGTATACTTACAAAGATATAAAGAAAAATATGTAGGAAATATATTTTGTTTAATTTTATTTTTTATGAAGAAAATAAATTAAACATTTAATAATGCACGTATAAACGAATGAAACTTTCCACTTGAAATAAGTCCGCCAGTAAAATTTTTATCTACGGGAGGAGACGGAGGGGTACAAGTTGATGACCTGTGGATCAGATCAGAGTGGCGTAGAGTAGAGCAAAGCTGTGAAATGTCAGAAGAAGTTAGAGCAGAAATGTCAAAAAATGTGATATGCCAGTAAAAAAATTGCATTTTGTTTCGCGAGCTCGTTGTATATGCAAAACTTTTTTAAAAGAAATTTTAATTTTATATTTTTTTATTTTTTTAAGGGCCAGTGGTTTAAAGTTGTTAAAATTTTTAAACCACTGATTTCTATAGATAATCTGCCAAAATCGGTGGGTTAAAAACTTGACCCACTATTGTACAACTGGTCTGGTATTCTTTAGTTATATATTACCTGCACTTCATAAAAAAACTCGTTCAGAAAATCTAACTCTACCCTAACATGTTCTACTTAAAAAAAAACTGATTGAAAAACAAATCAAGCAAATCTAAATACGTCTACAGATGAAATTGTCTCCCTAAATCTTGCTTCTTAAATTTTGCTCTTTTCTACTGAGAGCAGTTTAGAACAGTTTAGAGCAGCTAAGTAAACCTGAACTTTATGAGTACTCTAATTTCAAAGATACCAGGAGAACCTATAACGCACATAACTGTTAAATTTCCCGAGGTGAGTTTCCGAATTGTCATATTTCTGTCATATTTGTAAACGTCAAAATATTTCAAAAGGAAAAAAATTGTTTTTGAAATGTTTGTTCGTCGTAAAACTTATCATTTACATTTTCGGAAAAATAAATAAAGACTGAACTTTGCTATCTTTTATTTTAGGACGGTCTTTACTTTATCATAATTTGTTTTTTTTTTCTATAAGGATCTGTTTTTATTCTTAAGAAGTGCTTTAAATGTTTTATAACTTATGAACGCAGTTCCTACTATCCTATTGTTTTCTTTGTTTAAATTTAAAAAAATCGTGAAATTTTGTGTCAGAACAATGTGCGTTATCTTTTTTTATGTTAATTCGGATCCTGAAATAAATGGCATTAAATTAATTGTGGTTTCTAATCGTGATGAGTTTTATTTGAGAGAAACACGTCAAGCTGATAATGACTTCCAAAGTTTTCTTACGTAAATCTGCTTCGTACGTTCCGTTTGCCTTTTGTGTGTAAACATTGAACAGACGTGGCAGGAAATTCTTTGAATATTTAGCTAGAATTTCACGGATCACGATATCCTCGCAAGCAATCAACTCACTTAAACCATCAAATATTGGAGCTCGAAACTCTGGATTATTGTCAATTGCATTGCCAAGAGTTGGTGCTACTAGGCTAAAATTCTGCGGATCTTTCGGACTTCTACAGAATTCTGGAAGCAAACCCGTAAGTTGACAACAATGCAATTCATAAGTATGCAATAGAGATACATTTTTCTCTTGAGTGTTTTTATTCCATTTGGTATTGCAATCTAAGGCGAGTGGCAGGATGACATCTTTGAAAAATTTAAATGTTGCTCCAGTTGCTCCTTCGCGTAAAAGTGGCAGAATCCATGATTTCTCCAGAAGTACTTCACCCTTGGCATTCGTTAGGGGAATCGTCTTTAAGACGCATTCTGGACCCATAGATTTTATAGCAGAAATTATGGAATGCTCTATATGAATACGGAGCGAGTTTTGTGTGTCATAGCGGTTAGCTAGTGTAGCCAATGGTGTCATAAGTTCTTTTCTGTTAGAAGAGAAGATGGGTTTTTTGTTAAATTTATATTTTTCATTTTGAATATAAATCACAGCGAATCGTACAAATCAAACCACCATCTATTTATATGATCTTTATATGAAAAACAACAATATGCTCTCAAGTCTTTAGCATTTAATTTAAAAAAATCAATTTTTTTTCAATTTTTTTGCGAACTCTCCTCAAATATGTGAAGAAACAAGGCAAAAATTGCAAAAACAACAACAGATGTTAGAAGCTTTAATTTGTATACAACTAATAGAAGATACTAATGAAGGTGCTTTAATTGGCGAGGCAGTTTCTTATAACAACAACAACAACGGAACCAATTGGCATGCAATGTATTCCAATTTGATAGCAATTGCCAGTTTTGCTATTTTCGCATATATTGTTTATATTGTAATTAGTTTTTATTAAAAAAATGTTTATTTTTAATTTGAAAAAAATCTTAAAAAATAATTTCGCATCATGAAAGAAAATAAAAAAAAAACTGAAATCCGAAGTCGTGTTGTCTTTTTTGATGAGATAATTTTCAGGATAAGTGAATTTGTAAGTAGGGTTTCTTTTTGTATTGACACTATGATTTATTTTTGTCTTGTCCTTAATTTAGATGAAGTCAAGTTTTTCAAGCAAGTTGCAAGATATTTACAGATATTATTAAAAAGATATTGACCCAGTCTCATATTAACATAGCTGCCCTCGGATTATTTAACGTAAATCTTGAATTCATGAGTGGAGGAAGGGCGATCCTTTCAATACATCATTGTGGCTTTAGGCCAGAAAAATCCATCATCGACCGAAAAAATTTGGGAAAAAACCCAGGGATTTCAAATTCTTGTATGAAAAACAACATCAATTTCAAGGCTGCGTATGACAGCATCTATAAAGACGCACTATGTAGAGCAATGTCCAGTTTCGGCATCCCAAGTCCTTACCGATACTGTTGATGTAAAAAAAGGTTTAATACATCAAAGCGATGTGACTTGTTCAACATCATTCTTGAAAGAAGAGTGCAAATTTATCACGTCAACAAAATTAGATCCAAATGAATGTAGGTCCTGCCTGCATAAATAGGGAATAGCAAAAGGAGATGCAACAACGAACTGTCCAAAAGTGAAAAACCAACGACTAAGTTGTCTGGGTCACATAGAGCGAATGAACACCTATTCTCCGGACCGGAAAGTCTTTTAATCCAACTTCGTGGGAGGGCGCAGTGTAGAAAGACATTATACGAGGTAGGCCGGTAGGCCGACAGCCCACAGCAATTTTTGGGTGTAGGTGATAACCCAATATAGTTGGTATCAGCGTCTTGGAGTCCAAAGTGGGAGCAAATGTTCAAGTAAACAAACAATGATAATGAATAATGATACTTTTATTGAACGGAAGTGTAAAATATAAAGAAGGCTTACAAAAACTATTAGCTATGTCTACTGATAGCAAGTATTTTTGTCTGAAACCAAAATGTTATGATGCAAATAGTAGCGCCAACTCATTAAGAGTCAGGAAGTGCATAAATTTTGTCTGTGAGTCAAACCGTTCGGACATGGCACCAAAATATGTTCATGACATTACCTAAATTTTCATAAAAAAATGAAAAATAAACGAAAAACTGGGTAATGTCATAAACATATTTTGGTGCCATGTCCGAACGGTTTGACTCACAGACAAAATTTATGCACTTCCTGACTCTTAATGAGTTAGCGCTACTATTTGCATCATAACATTTTAGTTTCAGACAAAAATACTTGCTTTAAAACATTTCTGCTCAGTGGAATATATGCATATGGATCTAACTTTCACTTTTTCTTCATATCACCTTGGGCTTTCTTTGTTGAGTACATTGAAGCTGTAGTCTGGACTGAATAGCATTTATGTCTAGATTTAACTGGTGCAGCTACAGGTCTATGAATACCTTTACCACCAGCTGTATAACGAAGTTCTTGTTCGTCCTGACTTCATACTCAAGGAGTCAGCCGCTTTACGTTTTCGAATTGGTGCAGCTGTAGTTTCTTCCTCTGAAAAATATAATTGAAACATCAAATTGTAATAAAAGTTAAATTTTCTAGTAATCATACCATCACTACTATCATCTTCCATTCCTCGTTTTCTAGTCTTCTTTGGACCGTCTGTATTTTCATGATCGTCATCACTATCGCTACTACCATCACCTGACCGGAATCACTGCCAGTAAATTTTTTTTTTTTTTTTTTTTTATAATGCACACGCGCTCAAGGGGTTTGTTATAGCCCTTTTAATGATAAGTCACAGCGCGAGCGATAGGAATTTAGGGAGGAAGGGAAAGGAGGTGTCGATGAACATTGATCTTGAATGTCTGCAGATCAAAATGGCAAGGAAAAATTGTGCCAGGCAATTCATTCCACATTCGTGTTGTACGGCTAAAGAAAGAATCTCTATATTTCACGGTACGACCGAAGTTGGGCTCAAGTGTAAACTGATGAGCGTTCCTAGCAAGACGAGTGTTACGGGAGAAATGTTTAAGGGGTGGAACGCAGCTGGCTACCTCAAGTGAACATTTTTTATAAAAGAACCTGTAAAATAAAGAAAGACAAGAAACATTTCGACGATGTTCGAGTGATGGAAATGTTTCCTCAATGTTTCTCTCTCCTATCAATTTTAACGCCTTTTTCTGAACTCTTTCGAGCAGGTGAAGAAAAGTTTGAGAAGCACCTGCCCAGAGATGGGAATTATACTCGAGTTTAGGGCGTATAAACGCCTTGTAAATTGTAGCCAGATCAGAAGGGGTGAAAAACTTCTTGCATCTATTGAGAAAGCCTAAGCATCTTGCAGCATTCTTAGCAATCTCAAGTATATGATCATTCCAACGAAGGTTGTCACTGATACACATACCGAGTACTGAAAGCTTTTCGGCCTCCTCGATGCAAGTACCATTCATGGATAATGGCATAGGGGGTATGTTTAACTTTAACGACAAAAGACAGCATTGAGTTTTCGACGCATTAAACTCCACACGATTTCTGATACCCCAATTCACAATGCTGTTTAAATCGGAGTTTAATGAGCTTATCATACGGTTTCGTTGTAATAACACGTCCGAAGGCGAAGGCCGTGAATTATCAAACGTATATGAAAAGCTGAGGGTTGAGTCGTCAGCAAAACAATTTAATGGATTAGAAGTCACAGACAAGAGATCATTTATAAAAATGAGAAAGAGAGTCGGAGACAGAACGGAGCCCTGGGGCACACCAGCATTTATTTTGTGGAGATCAGACTTGAAACCGTCTAATACAACTTGTATTGAACGGTCCAGAAGATAGCTTCTAATCCAACGAATAAGAGTATCATCGATACCAAATGCACGCATTTTCGATAAAAGAGCTTCATGCCAAACTCTATCAAATGCCTTTGAAATATCAAGCGCAATAATCTTGCTTTCGCCAAAGCGATGCACAGATTTGTTCCACTGTTCGGTGAGATATGCCATCAGGTCACCAGTGGAACGATTGCTACGAAAGCCGTATTGCCGGTCATTTAAAAGCTTCCGATCTTCGAGATATTTCTTGAGCTGACGATTTATCAGCGTTTCTATGACCTTGGAAAGAAGGGACGTAAGTGCAATTGGTCGGTAGGAGGAGGGGGAGGAGGAATCACCTTTTTTAGGGACGGGCTGGACAAATGCTGTTTTCCATTTACTAGGAAAGATACCTGAACGATAGGAGCTATGGAAAAGCTTACGCAATGGTTTTGCCAGCGATGAAGAACACCTCTTCAGAAGTATAGGGGGTATACCATCCGGGCCAGCGGATTTGTGTATATCAAGATCTTGAAGAACTCTTGCTACTGTACGAGTGCGGAAAAATACCTGTCCCATAGAAAAATTAACGTTCTCAAGTACAGGAGGGACATTGTTGCTTGCAGGCAACGTAGAACTTGCAGCAAAATGAGCTGCGAGCATATTCGCCTTCTCTGAAGAGCTGACAATTGGATTATTGTCGACGATGAGCGTTGGAACTGATGATGACGTTGAGTTCTTGACGTTTTTTACAAATGACCAGAAGTTTTTACTGCCTTTGGGACATTGCAGAATTTTTTGCCGTAATTTCTGGTCATGTAAAAATTTCGTTTTGTGTATAACGGAGTTGCACGAGTTCCTAACTTGTTTATGTTTCTTCCGATTTTCCTCAGATGGGTTGGCTTTATAGGATCGGAAGCTTACTTCTTTCAACCTGATAGCTTCTTTACACTCTTCGGTAAACCAAGACTTTTCTTTTGGTTTGATACATTTTGTTCTGTGAGGGACAAAAGTTCTCATTCCAAGAAAAATCACTTCTGTAATCATTTCAGCACTGGCATCAATGTCATTATCGAGGAAGCATAATGACCAGTTAAAGTTGCGAAAGAAATTATTCAGACCGTCCCAGTTGGCTTTCTCGTATTGCCAAACGGTCCTAGTGGGAATTTTTTCTTTAACTGGATGATTGGAGATCGAGAAATTAGCTGAAATGACACAATGGTCCGAGGTGCCAAATGGAGAAGTTACTTTAATAGTATATTTATCAGGGTGGGAAGTAAGGAACAAGTCAAGAGTATGGGCGGAATGCCCATCAACATCCGGTATACGGGTAGGCTCATCGACAAGCTGAGTAAGATGGTTATACTCAGCAAAGATCTCGGTATACCTTCCTTCGAGTGTTGTCTGGCCAGAATAGCGGAGCCAACTTGAATTGTGTACATTGAAGTCGCCCGTAATCACGACTTCAGTGTGAGGACAATGGGAAACAATTCGGGAAATTGAATCTGACAGAACATCTAACTCATCACAAGTAGACATGCTGTCAAGATTCGGACTCCTGTAAATAAAACAGTAATGAATGATATGCTTGCGGACAGTGAATTTGAGCCACAGGAAATTAAAGTTCGTATTAGAACAATGCCCATATTGGGGAAGGCTCTGGCAAGCAATATCATTTCTAACATAAACGACAAGACCATGGTGGGAAAAAAGTAATGGCACTAAGTTATATCCAACCAAACAAAATTCTGATAAATCAGTATTCTGTCCAACCTGGGTTTCACTTAATGCCAAAACAGCTGGCCTGTATTGCACAGTATGGGCGTACACAGAAAAGAAATTCTTCCTAAGCCCACGAACATTTGAATAGACAACACAAAAATCACTTACCATTCTGAAAAACAAAACACAAAAAATCGACTTTGACGTACCTAAGTTCAACTGTGCAGTGTAGGCCCATATCAAATCAATGATAAACAAACTGTCCTAGGTGTTATGCCCATAAGACAGTTTGTACACGAAATTAATATATATAGGTATACACAACACAATAGAATTATTCGACAAATGCTACTTACCCATCCACCACAAACTTCTTGCGATAAGCCTCACAAGAGGCTTGCAGTGCATAGAAAGCAACAGTTACGAGTGAGCTCGGGTGGAGAGGATGGGTGGTGTCGGATGCTGCGCTGTGATTGATTTCTATTTTTTGAAATTTATCACTTATAGTTAGTCAGCTATCATCAGCATAAATATTTTAAAAGAATGAAAGTTCTTATAGAAATACATAAAAATGTTTATTAATTGTGCAAACTAGACAAACAAAAAAAGGAGAACTGTCAAAACAAATAAATTCACCTCGGTTCCCCTCTCAATTTTACACGGATACGAATCGAAATTACAAATACAACAATGTAAACAAATGGGTGTTGGAGGGTAAAACGTACGAAAGTTTCCCATCTTTATATTCTTAATCTTTGGGCCCAACCAAAGATTATAAATACCACTGATCTCTAATATACCTGGATAGCGGATGCATATAAAAAAGATGAAGCAATTTGAAGATGTGTTATATTATGAAAAAGTCCCCAATTTTGTGTAACAGTATACCACTATACAGTTTAACAAATGTCACACTCACAATACTCAAAAATGGGGTTGTTTGTTTAGTTTTCTGTTTTAAGATGAAGACGAGTTTAATTTATTAAAAATTGAAGCATTAAATATTTAAAAATGTGTATTAAAGTGTGGTTGTGGTAGTTTTAATAAACAAACAAAGAAATAATGCAGAATAATGAGAAAAGTTATAAGGTTATACATATATTGAGATCAGTGATAAATACCAACATGGGAAACCATTGATGTACTATATATGGACCACCAGTCGGTTGAAATTTCCATACAAACGCTGCCCAAAACTTGTTCCAGTAGATGCGCTCCGTTATTACAGCGGTAAAATGGTATACTAACTATTCATTACCACTGATATAATATTATATGGATTTTCGGCATTTTTTTGTTTTTTTTCTCAAAAAAATCATCATTGATAATTGTTCCTCGTGTTTGAAATCAAAAGCATCAAATTTTGTTTTATTTAAGGGAATATCTTCTATTTATTTCTTTGCCATACATTACCGCTGGCAGTTATGTTGAAACACAGTGCCGAGATTCAGCTATTTCGGCGAGTGAGGCGAGATGACAAACCCACTGATCTCAATTTATAATTGGATAGTGTATCCCATACAAAGTATAACAGTTTTTGTGTGCCCATTTGAAGGTGACATTTAGATGTTTGTTTATAGGGAGTTTTACCATCTTGTCAAAGCTCACACTATGGTGAAGACAGATTGAAATATGTATCGCGCTTTTTTCAAACTGTCAAACTCAAGATCTTGGAGAAAACAATTTGGAAATAATTTTTAAATGCGGTATTCTTTTTTGTGTGAAATTTGTGATTTCCGTGGCTTAAAAATTTATTTTAATTAGCAAAACCAACAATTTTCACAATTTTCGCGCACAAATCTTTAAAATTCCCGCTTTTGTTTTCAATCAATTTTTCAACAATGATAAAAAAAAAATCAGCTGTTCACCATACTGCTGTTTTTGACAATTCTGTGAGAACGAGAAAGAGATATATCGTTGTTACCTAAAAAGCCCTATTTTATTTGACGTCTCTTCACAAAAAAAAAAAACAACTACGAATTGCGCCATTTTGCTATTTTGTTGAATCTGGAAACTTTCTAAGCATCCCATCGCCTTGGATTCAATCAGACAAAAATTTCTCTCAAGTTTGTGGCCTATATTCCACAAAGTGACCATATTTTTACATGCTTCACTAACGACTCGGTACACATATGTGGTTTGTCTTTTTTAGTTTAAAAAAATCCAATATTTATAAATTTTTTTTCAAGAGATCGGAACTTTTGCCCGAGGAACAAATGATCTCAGCATTACCAGATGTTGTAATGCTTTGTTTATTCGGAAACCCATCGCAAATGAAACAAAAAAGAACAGCCGTTTGTCCCTGCAATTGATCAATAGCCCTAAGCAGACTGCTAATAAATTTGTAGAATTCTGGAGATTCGATGGGGCTTCGCAAACAGGAATGCAAACAAAGCGGATAAACGTTTACATCAACATTCTCCCGGAAAAGGAGCGCAACTATCCCATGAAAATCTGTGTCCTTGCAAACTCGAAAATTCAAGAAGTCATCGGATTTATTTGCGATAGGTGCGTCATCCAGTTTCCTGACATCCCCCTTAAGTCATTTAGGCACTATGGACTTTATATGACTGAAGACAACGATGACATGGAAGATTTTCCACCACTAGATGTTCGAGAGCCATGCTCCAAGTTTGGATTTAGTCACCTTACACTCGCCGAACGTCGTCCTTTGGCGCACGTAACTCGGGTTGACTACCGTTCGCTTTCTATGACCTCGGAAGATGAGAAGGCGGGTGAGGCGGCCGTCCATGACAACCTCGCTGTTTACGAGGAACGAATGATGGATCACAACGACATGATCGATGCTCCAATGTATCGCACCTACAAACTGAACATAATCGACAAACGAAGTGCAATATGGAATCTCTGGAGAGCGCATTGAAATCGACCAACAGAAAAATTCTTCGAAGTTCTGGACGAAACAAAAGGCAATGACATATCCCATTGACTGTATTGCTTTCTGTGAGATCGTAGAGCGACGGCAGAACAAGTCGATAGTCAGGATTTGGATAAAGCCTCAGCTGCCAGATGGCTATTCGTCTGCCTCATCAAAACATGCTGCTCTTACGGCTGTCAGTGGGTCTCCCAGCAGTCCGCAACACTTTAATACAACTGCAGGTTCGTCGACTTCGCCTTCTTTTTCCAGCGCGGCACCAATCCGTTTCAAGCACTACGACTTCGAGACAGATCCCACACAAGCACAACGCATCCTCGACAAAATGAACTTCATTCTAGATGTGCGTTCTAGTGATACTCGGCGGGAATTCATAGCTGCACGGGAAAAGAAGCAGGAAAAGCATGGAAAAAGAAAGAATTGATCTTCACGATGAGTCTTTATTCTTTTGAGGATTTCGACGATTCTGTGATTTGTATTTAACCATTTAAAAAAAGAAGTCTTTTGTCTTCTAAATTAAACAAATAGCATTGGTATTAATTTTATGTAATTTAACGATTTAGATTTAGGTATTGTGAAAACCAACTTAAGTCGATTTTGATAAATTTGAAATAGCTTAACTTGAATCCTCTATAACTCCTAAAGTGTATGCCTACAAACAAAATATTAAGAGCTTTTCGATGGAAAATATGTTCTTTCTGTCTTGCTCATAACCTTAGGAGTTATAGCGTATATAAATTTAGCTTTTCCAAATTTTGCAAAATGGAATTAAGCTACTGGGACGAAAATATTAAGTATTACTATTTTTACATATTTGGTTTTTTGTTTAATAAAAGTGACATTTAATGAATTTATTTATCTACGATGTCCTTTTTTGTTTTTAATACATCATTTTCACTTTGAAACATGTAAACACTTTCATACAATAAAAAAATTACTACAAGGGAATGCATGAGAAAAATTATGTTGACAGAATATAGACGCAAGTAATTCTATCGCGCTAAATAGTTCATTTTGTCCAGTGTGCGGGCTTCTTCCAAGCTACGCTTCCGACATAGGATTCCTTCTGGTTTCTTCAGGTTATTTCTTTAAGTTTGCTCACCAAAGACATAGGTTATGCGTTCACTTAGGACCAGACGAAAAGGATCATTCTATATAGTACACATCCCGCATGAATCCTCAAAAGCTTTTAAACAAAATCAAAAAAGAATTGCAAAGGAATTCACATTGACATGAGCTTTATTTTTGATATTTTCTAAAACAATAAACTCACATAAGAGTTTGGCCCAGAGTATAATAAGACCTCTTTTATTTGATTTTATAAATTAAATATTTTAATTAAAATACCGAAATGCAAATGCCTGTTATTTTAAAAGGAAAAAAGAAGCTATTAACAGAAATCAAAAACTAATTATAAAAGAAATACAAATCTCATAAATATTCCATTTTTTCATGCTTGTTTTAGAATTTTTCGAGCTGATAAATGCTTTACCACCAGCGAACCAGTCGTCAGGGCAATAAGGACGATTGTTATTAAGAAGTAATCGAAGTCTTCCTTGAGCAAATTAAAAGTTTTCGATGGTGAAACTCGTGTGACAAATAAATCTTAAAAAAAAAAAAAATTTTAGTTTACGTACAATAGAGAACATACTTCAAATTTAAACACATACCCAATCCCGTTGCAACAATAAGACACGTACTTTCCAAGACACTTGGAGCTGTGAATATATTTTTTAATCTTGCGATAGTTTGATTGTAGTTGACAATATTTTCTGTGGGAAGCGGCAGTTCTGGATATATGGTGCTTGATTAGGCATAGTAACTGATGGTCTTCGGGGATCTACCAGTACCCATGGCATCTCCACAATAGCACCACTTGATGTTCCAACTGAAAATAAATTATTTGGAATGAGGTTTCAAGTTTTTATTTTGAAGAATTTGCTTAAAAAGAGAGTCAATCCAACGAAAGAAGAAACCAAATTAAATATATTTGGAACTCCACCTCTTTGAGCTTCTCGTAGGTTTCCACTAATAATTGTAGTATTAAAGGTCTATGTTGCAGAAGAAAACGATGCATCAGCATAACTGATTCACGATACTCGCAAGAGATTATCAGCATCTTTATTGTTCTGTGAAAAAGAAAACTATTAGCTTATTCAACAATGGGAGAACCAAAACACACCTCAAAGTTTGCCAACTCGTTTTCTCTGGCTATTTCAAATTTGGGATGACCAAAGTCAATGTTCAGGCCAGGGGTATTGCTGCTATTTCTTCTCGAACTCTTTCGATGAGACGACGAAGTTTGGGTAGCAAAACTACCACAAATTTAGGTCCACCTTCTTTGGTCTCATCGAAATTATTAAGAAATACCCTAAGGCCATAATCTTCCAGAAATTGTATGGCATGGTACACACTGATGCAAATGCAAAAATCTGAATTCAGTTCTTTGTGATAAGACACTCTGTCGTTTTGAGTCATTTCACGAAATCGTTTTTGTTCCATCACAAGCCAATTCTTATTGATATTACTAAGTCGGCCAGAAATCAGTCTGTTTTCTATTAAATTTCGTATGTGAGTATCTGCTATTTCGAGAAGTTCATTGCGAATTTCACTCATTTTAGTTCCAAGGTCAACAACGATAACTTTTAATTGGCTTTTGTGCACATACGAGACTACTTCGACAAAATCTTCTGTTCGCACTTCCAAATTTGAGATGAAAAGGTTGCGAATGACTTCCTCGACATCTTCTTTCCGACGACCAAGTGTAGCAGAAAGTGCAAGTATTCGAAAAAACTTGTTTTTGCTCCAAATGTATCTAATGAGTTCTGTGTAAGCATAGCATCCCTTTGCTCTATGTGCTCACTGATCTCAATATATAACTGGATAGCGGATACATATACAAAAGATGAAGCAATTTGAAGATGTGTTATATTATGAAAAGTCCCCAATTTTGTATAACAGTTTAACAAATATCAAAATACTGAAAATGGCGTTTTGCTTTGTGTGTGAGATCGAAAAATATTTTTAAATAAAGTAAAAAAGTAATTTTGCGCAAAAAAATGTTATTAATTAATTTAAGAATTTGTTGATTAATATAGAGAGATCAGTGGGCCCAAGAAAACAAGTTGGAATAAATACTCAAAATTTAATTATCAAAACAACAGGATTGTAGCAACGCTCCAAAGGTCTAAAATTAATAAGTTTTTATTTCTGACCAAAAGTGGAAAGTTGTTTGGCATTGATAACACAAGCAGCAAAATACAACTTGGTAAAAATCCCTTATCCATTCACTATAAAACAATCGTCGTGTTACTTTTTATTCAATGCACCAGTGGCTTGTATGAAGACCAGATAAAAAAATTCGATTGGTAAGTTTTTCGGTCAACTACATTCATAGCCCATATCCACTGTTTTATTATTTCATGCGTTTTAAATTACAATATAAGCCACTCGGTTATTTTCCAATAAAAAAGACTTAGAAATTTTAGGAGAAACCAGCACATTGGAAAACTCATCTCAGCGTATCTTGATTTGGATGCTCCTAATAGTCGTTTGCTTGTAACCACAACAGAAAATGTTTTCGCGTCTCTGTGTCCCAAATCTGGTGATATTCAGTGGCGTCAAATTCTTGAAAAAAGTCCACCTGGAGATATTAAATTTAGTTATAATTTCAAGGAACAATTAATTGGCACAGCTGCTGCGCGGCGTAATTCCAATCATAATTTTGATTTACTGACTGTGCAAGGTGTAGCTCCAGCAATTGTCCGGGGATGGAATGCTGCGACGGGCAACATCGAATGGAAATGGTCGTTAATGCCTTTAAACCCAGATAAGGCCGAGGGAGCCTTTTGGTTTTGTACAAATTCAATGCTGTATCATGTGATTCCAGTGTGGGGATCCCACTTGGAAATTACTAGATATTTTGCGACATCTGGCCAGTTAGCAGATACTTCCACGTCAAAGATCATTGCTCCATGGATAAATCAACAAAAATGCTAGCTGGTTCGCATTACGTTTGTATGGAAGGCGGTCAGTTGATAAGTTTGAACTTGGTATCTGCCGACTCAAACCTAATAAAAAAACAACTTCCAACTATGCCAAAATCAACACCAACTCCTGTTAAAGTAGGAATTGTCTTTAGTTATTTGTATATTGAGTTAAAGGTGATACCATTTTCAGGGAGAAGATGGAATCGTCTTAATCGATGGTGAACTGGTTAGTGTTGACGATGCTATCAAAGTGTGTCCTCTTGCCGAAGGACCAAGCTACCTAAAAGCTACATATAATCAAGTAGAAGTGCTATTGCAAGCTACTCTTGAAAATCATGTAACAGATTTTATTTCATCAGTTATTTTTATTTTATCAGTATGTCTTCTCCATAAATTGTTGTTTTGTAGGTCCTGACCATCAATGCGTACAATTCAAAAACGTGTGAGGCAATTAATGAACTGAAGAACGTTGTTGCTTATCCTCTTTTTTATGGTCAGCCAACTCTGCAATCATTTGACTGTATGTACGCCCGTAACGATGTCAAAGGATGTGCATTCGTTTTATCTACAGAAGACGAGGCAATCCTGTCTGTTCAGCAAAGTATGGGAAACAAAGAATTTTATACTATTTTCATTGTTTTTTATTTTTTTATGTGTTTCAGATAAAATTCGGGCCCGTGAAGAATCTTTGGCTAATGATGTTGCAGTAGAATTTATCGATTTACCTTTGGCCGATGAAGAAGGAGCCATTGAGAGTGAACAAACCCGGTAAGTTGTTTACATTGTGATAGAATAATGTTCAAATGAAAATGTAATTCAACAAAATATAGACTTTAAAAACGTATCTGATTTGGAAAAACGTATCTGATACAAATTCAAATAGTGCAGATAAGTTAAAGTCAAATTCTACCTTTTAGGTCTGCGTAAGGTGTTCATCACAGTGATAGCTAAAAACCAATCAAAAATAAAAATATTGTGATTACCTTACCACCTCTACATGAAGTTTCATTTTTGTTTTTGTGGCAATGTGACTAAAGCCGTCGTTTTCTCTGTCGTGTGGTTTTTTACGACAAACGACAACGTTAATAGGCATGAATATCTTCAACACTCTACTAAAAAAGCATTTGGGAAAATCCGATTTATGTATCTTACAAAGGTAGCCGCATTTCGTAGTGCTGGCAAAACTTACTTACTTACTTAAGATAGCGCTCACAGTCCAGGATGGACTTGAGCCTCAACCAACAAGTCTCCCCAGCCAGCTCTGTTCCTAGCTAGCTGCTTCCAATTTCGCACCTCGGGTTGGCTGAGGTCGTTTTCCACTTGTGTGCACCATCCGAATTGGACTCGAAGACTCGTCGGGCTGGTACGTTGGTGTCCATACGTCCACGTGAACCAGCCATCTCAGCCGCTGTATTTTCGGCTTTTTGACAAGGTAGCGATCGGCTTAGGCCATGATCATGCTTACCATGTTGTGCATTTTCTGTTTGTCGTAGTCGTCGTCGTCGGTAGACGGTGTTATAAATTTTACCGTATGCAAAATAAAATTTTTTGTCATTCTATTATATATAAAGAAAAAATTTCAAAATAAATTTATTTTCTATAAATCGGTTGTAAAGAAATGTCAAAAAAAGTATTAACTTTACCAGGATATAATTATTTGGGTCCTGGTAATGATATTTTCAATGAAGACGAAGTAACTAATTCTAGTGATTTTGTGGCATACGTTCATGATTTGGAATATGAATTAGCGAATTCATTAGAGGATATAAAAGCTGCAGATCGTGCAGCAATAAGTAGTTTTATAAAAGATTTTAAGCGAACCGGTCGTGTTTCGGATTTAATTGGTTTTTTCGGATTAGGAGCTAAATATGGTTTCGAAAGTATTTTTAGTGTTCAATACCCTAATATGAGTAGAAAAAAATTAACATTTGCACAACACGGATTTGCAGAAAGAGAAAGACACATAGCAGATGTTTGGAAAACTAAGAAGACTCAATTTGTGAATTATAACGATTTTAAAAAAAGTAAAGAAGGAAATAGAATTTATGAAGAATATAGAAAAGGAGGACATTTTTGGAAACAATTATATGCAACATACTTTGCTCAAGACCAAAATCTTATATCACAAGACATTATTGAAGAAGATCAACCTGGACCAAGTAATAAAAGACCACCCGATACCGGATCCGACATCAACCCCGATCCCGCCAAACAACCTCGTGTTGAACCAATTGCTGAAGGTTCAGATACAGGCAAAGTCCATAGCCCTCTCTCACCTGACACTATTGCATTCTTTGAAAACGTTATTTCTGGTGTTGATACTGGTAGTACTTCTGAAAAAGCTCATAGAGCATCGACAACAACTCAAGCAAATTTACCAATGGATATATCAGGCAAAGTCCATAGCCCTCTCTCACCTGACACTATTGCATTCTTTGAAAACGTTATTTCTGGTGTTGATACTGGTAGTACTTCTGAAAAAGCTCATAGAGCATCGACAACAACTCAAGCAAATTTACCAATGGATATATCAGAAAGTGGTTCATCGAGAGGTCCAAATACAGGATCAAGACCTGGAGCTAGTGGAGTTGCTGGATCAACATCGCAGGCCGTTTCAAATATAACATGGATTAGGCCTAGTAATCCTTCACCACCAAGTTCTATTAGTTTTAGTAAATCAAGAATTTTAATATCATATGGCTATAGTACTGAAAATATTCAATTAAATGAACCAGATTATGTAGAGAATATAACAACACCATTAGCCTTAATTCCTGTTGATTACTTACCTTTTTATTTAAGTCAAGCTGAATTTGGATCTTTGTCATCAATACGTCAGCACCATTTGAAATTGTTTTCAAATAATCGACTTCGTTTAAAATTTGAGGACGCCAAAACAACTCGTTTTTGCAGCTCAAGGGAGCTTTGTATCCTTTTCCGAAGGGATTGCGGGAGTTGAGGAAATCGAATATACGATCAACAGACCGTATAAATCGTACCGTTCCTTCGCTCTCCTTGAACTGCTCCAAGCCCAAAGTTTTGTCGCAAAACTCAATAGCATCGGCCACGCTGCTACTTAGAGTTTGAGCTGCCAAAGAGACTTTCATTTTGAGCTTGTAGTATTTCAAATGGGCCCACTTAAGTTTATTTCCCGCTCTCAGACCCTCATTTTCTTGAAGCTTTATAAGGTTCTCTATAAACCGCCACTCAATGGTATTGCCATCACCGTCTTTTAAAACCTTATACTCACCCAAACAATTTCTCATAAGTTTGAGCATATGGCTTGGATCGAAAATGACGAACACGTTGCTTTGTGTTGATGGGTGTGGAAAATATGGACGGCAGTCGTCTACGTCCAGGCTAGCTCCTAATGTACGCATGGTCGCAAAGTGCTTGGATGGACCATCTAGTGTGACTGAAATCACATCAACACCTACAGCGTCAAGTCGACGTAGACTATTTGTGACAAGCTCTGCATTCGTGTTTGAATCAATGCCGTTGACTAAAAAGTACCCTATGGGTAGTTTCCACGACCCATCCAACGAAACAACCATCAATACCAACGCATCTTTTGCCAATGGCATTTCATCCGAACATTCTGTCCCAGTACCAAAATCTACGTAACCCCTTATTTTCCCTACAGAAATATTTTGCAGACCAGATTTTATTGAAATTTCGTCCAAAATTAAACTACACAGTACTTTTTTGTTTAAATCTTTAGCTTCAGAAACTTTCAATTTGAGTGATTCAAAGCTTTCGTTGGTGAAGCCAGGTTCACCATCTATAGATGAGTACCAAGATCTTAATGTACTCGGATCTGGAAGAGCCCGACAAAACTTTTGGCGAACGAAATTGTAAGCTTTGGGAGAGTAAAAGTGAATTATCATTGCGAAGCTGCGGAGAGCTGGAGGATATTTTTCTCTGCTTATACCAATGCCGGTATTAGGAGTCCTATTTTGAAATCTTTTTTTACTCAAAATGGAAACTTCATCACCAACATTCTTCCTATTTTGCAAAAAACGTTTAAAAAGTTCGCCAACATCGGAATCGGCAATCGAATCTAGACAAGTCAAACCCGACTCTGGAATTGAATTTCTTTTTCTCAATTCATTTATTATTTCTTTTAAAGAGTTGACTCTGAATCTCAATCTCTTTATCGATTGTTTTCGAATCTTGTTTCGATGTTGTTGATCTTTTAACTTTCTACTGGCGAACGACAGTTTTCTTTTTAAACTTCTCGGTGTAGAATAATACCGATGGTCGTGCAGAATAATGTTGCTTATTTCCGTAGTTGTATGTTTTGTGCTCGGAGTCACTGTAATATAATTTTTAAATGAATAAAGATAATAGTAACAATAATTTTTTTTCCTTTGCATGCACAACGTTATACTTTTAACTAAATACTTTTAGACGTGAAGCATCATACATCATGTAGGGTCTTGATTGCCACTATAAAATGTAATGTATCCGGTGTTCTTTTTTTCACTATCTTAAATTTGGTTTGGTAATCCTATACTTACCATGCATCACTTTTGCTTGGGAAAAGAAGAAAATCTGACTGACGTGCTGCTATCTCCATCGCCACTTTAAAAATGTATCATCCATTTCGTTGTTGTCGTCTGAACTTTCTTAACATTTTGCAATACATACCTACTTGACATACGTAACATTTTGCTTTTAAATAGTTGAAAATGTTATTGACTTGAATCATGCACGGTCCCATTGACCAGAAAAGATGAACATCAAAAAAAAAACATCGATGTTGGGTTGCCAAAAATGTTGCAATTTATTTTCATAATATAGATATTATATACTTACTCCTAATAAAAAGGAAACTTAAAAAAATTACCTGAGTCAACCAAGACGGTAGGTTCGGATCCGGAAATATTATGATGTGCCTCAACAACGGTAAGTAGATCTAAACGGAAAATTAAGATTGTTTACTTGAGAATTTTAATTTATGTAAAAAGCATGGTCTGAAACATATAAAAGAATAATTTAAACATTGCGGTAGGTACTTCAAGTCAGATCAACTTAATTTTGTTATATATTTACTTTGATACAAATAGTTCTAGCAATTTAATAGTAACATGCAGTACTAACGTTTGCATAGTACTTTTAAAAATCAGCTTCTTATACATTGACTACCCGGAAAAACTTTGAATGCAAGTTTGTACCTGACATTATAACGAGTAAGAAAATGTATAAATCAGGCATATAGGGCTAGTAGTTTTGGAATTACAGCACAGAACATGTTATTTTGGTATTTTTCAGGCATATCGCCGACCCTAATGTATATTTATAATGTATATTTATAAATCTTATATTAAATATAGCATACGCAAAGCAAACATATGCACTTTTATTTGCATTTCTTAGGCCACCAACAAAAGAGGACCTTGTGCATAATCTACTATTTGCATCATTACATTTTGAATCTGCAAAAGCAAATATCATATCAAAATGTCTGAATACTGCTTATACATTATCTTAGGTATACAGTTTTTTTTTTTTATTTTTGTCTGAAACTAAAATGTAATGATGCAATCAGTAGCGTTAACTTATTTAGAGTCAGGAAGTGCAAAAATGTTATCTCTGAGTCAAACCGTTCGGGCATGGCACCAAAATATGTTTAAGACATTACCTAAATTTTCATAAAAAAATTGAAAATTAACGAAAAACTGGGTAATGTCATGAACATATTTTGGTGCCATGCCCAAACGGTTTGACTCAGAGATAAAATTTTTGCACTTCCTGACTTTAAATAAGCTAGCGCTACTGATTGCATCATTACATTTTGGTTTCAGACAAAAATAAAAAAAAAACTGTATACCTAAGATAATGTATAAGCAGTATTCAGACATTTTGATGTGATATTTGCTTTTGCAGTAACTTTTTTTGTTAATATTGTCTGTATTCAAAATGTAATGATGCAAATAGTAGCGCTAACTTATTTAGAGTCAGGAAGTGCAAAAATTTTATCTCTGAGTCAAACCGTTTGGACATGGCACCAAAATATGTTCATGACATTACCCAGTTTTTCGTTAATTTTCAATTTTTTTATGAAAATTTAGGTAATGTCTTAAACATATTTTGGTGCCATGCCCGAACGGTTTGACTCAGAGATAAAATTTTTGCACTTCCTGACTCTAAATAAGTTAACGCTACTGATTGCATCATTACATTTTGGTTTCAGACAAAAATAAAAAAAACTGTATACCTAAGATAATGTATAAGCAGTATTCCGACATTTTGATAAGATTTTTTCCTTTACAGATTCAAAATGTAATGATGCAAATAGTAGATTATGCACAAGGTCCTCTTTTGTTGGTGACCTAAGAAATGCAAATAAAAGTGCATATGTTTGCTTTGCGTATGCTATATTTAATATAAGATTTATAAATATACATTATAAATATACATTAGGGTCGGCGATATGCCTGAAAAATACCAAAATAACATGTTCTGTGCTGTAATTCCAAAACTACTAGCCCTATATGCCTGATTAATACATTTTCTCACTCGTTATAACGTCAGGTACAAACTTGCATTCAAAGTTTTTCCTGGTAGTCAATATATAAAAATCTGATATTCAAAAGTTATATGTAGTACTAACAATTTCATAGCAACATGAAGTACTAACGATTTCAAGTACTTTTGTATATCAGATTTTTATATATTGACAACCAGGAAAAACGTTGAATGCAAGTTTGTACATGACATTATAACGAGTGAGAAAACGTATTAATCAGGCATATAGGGCTAGTAGTTTTGGAACTACAGTAGATACCATGCTCAGATTCTTTGAAATGTTCGTAACTAAGTAAAATATTGTAGTAATATAAACATGTTCTGTGCTGTAATTCCAAAACTACCAGCCCTATATGCCTTATTTATACATTTTCTCACTCGTTATAATACCAGGCACAAACTGACTTCCAAAGTTTTGCTGGTAGCCAATATATAAAAATCTGCCTTTTAAAAGTTATTTGTAGTACGAACGATTTCATAGTACTTTTGAAAGGCATATTTTTTTTATATATGACTGGACCAACAACTTGTACTGGCATTGTATTAGATATTAATAAGAATCAGAATAATCATTTCACAAGCTTGTAGTTTTGAAACAGTGGCACGTTAAAGACGCAAAAAAAACAAATACCTGTTGTGTCGTTATCAAAAGGATTTGAGATGGTAGGTTCTTCAACCGTTGCTGGTTCATTACCACTTAAAATTTCTTCGTGTAAATCTAGAAGTAAAAAACACATGATATTAAAAACTATTGTATTATAATTTTAAATCTACCTGTTTCATCACAGTATATTGATTCTCCATTACCAACAGACTGGTCGTGATGTTCTTCAAGCACTGTGGTAAGAATAAACAAACATTTAAAAAGTTATTTTTTGTTGTTGAAATCAAGTTTTTGTTGAAAAAGGTTTCTAGAGACCTTTTTCTTCCAAAAAAATGGATGGCACCGCATTCACCCTCATGTTTTTGTAGGGTTTCCCTTTGATTTCCTGAAAACAAGAAGACTCAAAATGGTCACTACATATGCGACTGTCTACAGTTGGAACGAAGTCCTTAATTGAAATGGCCTCTAACCATTTTGTTAGTAAATTTGGGTTTTCTAAAGGAAACCTGTAACAAAGTTAAATTTTATTTAGCTATATGGAATGGAATTATGTTATTACTTTCGAAGGGAAAGTCCAGACTTGCACTCCCTAGTAGCGTTGCAAAAAAAACAACTATGTTGTTTTTCTGCAAAGATTGTAGGTACACTACCTGGAAGCAAAGTTTTCCTTTTTTTTATTGCTGAAAAGCGATCCTCAGTAAAATGGTCTGAGCAGATCTTGCTATATTTAGATGGTCTATATGAAGCATCAAACCCCAAATTTGCCAGCCAAATTTTCATTAAATTTGGATCTTCTAAAGGGAATCTGAATAAAAGATTTTTATGAAATTCCATAAACTGAATCATTATATTAACTTACCCATGAAGTGTCCTTTCTGGTATTTTTGCTTCCTTTTTGCAAAATTTGCAAATTTTCACCATTGTATGTATATTATAAATCGTTTCTATTCGTAAAGCTGAAATTTTCAAAAATATGTTGGTCAATTTATAAAGAGTTAAAGCTATAAATTTTAATATTTCTTTTTATGAATTAATTGACTTTATTACTTTATATCTTTTTTTCAAAAGAAATCATTAAATTATTTAATTTTTTAATTTTGTATTTTTTATCACAGAAACACCTACCTTGCTTTTCAATTGTTTTGTAAACATTGAAATGTTTTTTTTTCCCAAAGTAGACGTCAAATTATGATAAAATCCACCATCTGTCATCTTCAATTTGCTTCACAAAAACTGTTATACATTGTATGGAATACGCTATCCAGCTATATATTGAGATCAGTGGTTGTGTTGCATGTCCAAATCGTCGCGATTTTAAATTAGTTTTTCTTATCTAATTACTGCGTTTTAATTATAATTTTTGACTAATATCACTTTTTCTAGTGATATTTCATATATTTAAATTAAATTCATAATAAATAATTTGTTTAAATCCAGTGCGCAGTGAAAGCAATTGTTTGATTAAATCATCCATTTTCTTTTTTTTTTAATTTTAATTGTTGTTTTATTCATTTGCGTTTGTGAATAAGTGCTTTTAAGTGGTTCTGTCTATGTGTTCCCCTTAAGCTAATGTTAAATTTCCCCTTAATTTTAGATTTTCTCATTTTAATTTTAGTATTTTAATTTTAATTTAACAAAAATCCATAATATTTTAAGGAGCTTGGTAGCTCAAATGTTGCTTCGTGGGTTCGCATCCCACCGCTGCAATTTTCTTTTTTTATTTTTTTTTCTTCCCTTATTTTTATCATTTTAATTTAATTTTTTTTAACTAAAAACAATGGCGCAAAATTATAGTCAGCCTAAGTTTAAGGAATTACGCCACACTTCTTAACTTAATTTTAACTTTGAAACAGTTTTCTAACTTTAAAGTAATTATAGACTCTTTCTGATGTACTGACAACTAGTGTGGGGTTAAAACATTTCTCTAAATTATTTGTGCGGAACACGCCTTAAACAGTGACAGTTCGCTAAGAAAACAAAGCAAACACACTTTTTTATCTGTCGTCAAATGTCATCAGCCCGGAATATAATTTTTTGTTTATTTTCAATCCACCGGTATTGTTAGTTGAATTACAAGCAGACGTTAAGCGATTAGAGCTGGAAAAACTGCGTCTGGAGGATTTAGTGTCAACAATAAAAGCAAACTATGAAAAAAAGATCGAAATAATAGAAAAATCTTTTAGGTAAATATGTAAATAGAAAATAAATTTCTCATGCAAAACTTTTATTAATTTTTACAGAAAAAAAATTGAAGTTCTAGAAGATCACCTTGCATCAGTAGAGACAATTCAGGAATCCTTGGACAAGTTCGTCCAAAAACTTCAACCGGCAAGAGATCGTCTACAGCGTCACCAGCTAAAAATAATACATTAGATTTATTTTCTTCCTCAAAAGAGACTGATTATTTGCGTTTCCCAACTCCAAAATCTCGAAAGAAAGCATCTACTGCTGACTGGCTTGGATAAGGTAATGAATCTGAAGAAGAACCAGTTAAAGTGGAATTCGCAAGAACTCCAGAGAATTTAACTAAAGTTGAAGTTTTAAAAATTAACGAAGAAATTGATACTGAGATATTAACCGTTCCTGATATAGAGCCTGTAGCTTCAATAAATCTACCTATGGACACTCCTCTTTCTCATACGATAGAAACCTCAAATAAAGGGGCAGAAAATATGGTCCGAATTGTTGATCAACAGGTAGCTCAGTTAACTCTTGCTAATCAAATGAAAAAACCAGGAATCTGCTTTAATGGAAATGCAAAGACGACAGCATGAACTACTATCCCGACAAGAGTCACAATTTAATGAGTTGTTGCAAAAGCAGCTTTCGAGGCAAAGTCAACTCGAACGAAGCATACAATCCCAACAAGATCGTATTGGGGTCAGTAAAATGTTTGAACATGGATATCCTGCGTCACCAAGCAACACACCCTGGTGAACATTTTTACTTGCTTCTAATTTCGTTTTTAGAAGGCAATGGTTCCAAATATTCGAATCGTGTATGGAACCACGGGACCTTGCAACAATATCGATGATCTTGCAGCTTGCATCGGTCACAATCTGCACGTTAAGTGAATAGAAGCCTTGAATAAAACATACACAAATAAGTGACTGAGTTGTTTAAAAAAAAATGATTTGTAGTAAGTTGTATACCTTTTCGATTAATGTAATGACCGACCATAACAGGTCCAACTATCCTAGTTGGTCGCTTTATTTGTACGTGCGTACAGTCGATTGCTCCTATTACCTTAGGGAATCTGGCAATTTTGTAAAATTCTCTCTTCATTTTGTCAAAATCTTCCGTTGTTGATGGAAATTTTATAATTTCCGGAAGTAGGGAAGCAATGGATTTTGAAATTTTCGCAATTATTTTCCCTACGGTCGACTGCGACATTCCATGTAATGCACCTAAATTTGACGTTGGTTGGTATTTAATTAAGTTAAGATCTTTCTGACAAAAGGAACATAATGTTTTTTCCTTACCAACATCACTTTGGTGCACATTTCTTCCGAAAAAATGAAGAGTTACCAGAACTTGCAGCAATTTAGGGATCGGAAGTCCACGATTTGTTGCCGGTTCTGCAACATCGATGTTCTCTACCAAGAATAGAACGGTGGACTTATCAAATCTATACCGCGAGTAAAACTCTTCATCGTCCAAACTTGTTAAAGGGTCAGCTCGTGTTTTATATTCCTTGGGCTTCCTAAAAAGCTCAAAGTCTTCAAACAACTCAAAATCTTCAAATAATTCAAAATCTTCGTCCTCCGAAAACATTTTGCAAAATTTTTTTTTGGTTCATAGAAAATGACAAATTGACAGGAGTCAGTGTGACACTATCAAAATTAAAATAGGGTTTTCATGATTTTAATTTTGATGCAAGTCTTTAAAGATAAAGTGTAGTTTAACTTGTCTATAATTGCCAAAAATGTAATTTAAGACTAGTGTCAAACTAAATTTGATTTAGTTTGGAGTTAAATGGACTATAATTTTGCGCCAATATTTTTTTATTGTTTTAATTTTTTCATATCATTTTTATATAATTTTTTTATTGTTTTATTTCGCGATAATGGTTTGCTCTGCAACAGCCTGCCCTGATAACTCAAACAATCAGCCCTTGTTTGCATGTTTTGGAACCTGTGGCAATCTTTATCATGTCAAATGTGGTTCCACGAATGCATTCATTGAAAAAATAATAGCTTCAAAAATTGCCTTTTGGTACTGCACCGACTGCCGCAAAATATCCATTTCGCAGCTAGCTTTCAAGATGAATTCTTTCAAAGAAAACATATTAAAACTGTCTGCAGGGCTTGAGGACTTGCCTAAAAATTTCAATACTGTAGTCTCAAACGTATCCACTTTGTGTCCTTTAAATGATAAGGTAAACATATCAACATCAACTGATGATCTGATCCAAGGACCTCCCCTTGCTTCTGTCTCATCAGTTGACAAGGATTTGTTTGCAGAATCCTCTTCATTTGCTAGTATTCTTCTTGCCCCAGTTGTAAAAATGGTAAGAAAAGGGGACGAGAAAAATCAGTGATTAAAAATACGAGTCCTCCCCCAAAGCGAACCAATCTCAAGAGTTGTTCAAACCGTAATAATGCTTTGGTTTCACCTGGTTCATCTGAGACCGTCAGTCCTACTATAATGCCTATTTCAGATATAGATGGTGATATGGATTGTGAAACCATATCGGATCATCTTGTATCAACTGATTCTTGTTCTAGACCTATAGAAGCTGTCCCGAAACCTAAATCTATTTTTGTATCGCGTTTGAATCCAGATATTGTTGTCGATGATATTGTTTCCCATTTAGTATCTAACAAATGCATTCCTGACAAAGCGTCTATTAAATGCACGAAGATAAGCAAAGTAAATAGTTTCGTTTTTTGTTTTAAAATAGTTGCCAATCACACACTTTTCGATTCAATCATTAACAATAATAACTGGCCAACTGAAGCTCTTGTAAAAGGATTTACAACGGTCAAGAAAAACAGACCTCGGCGCGTTATATCTAAAAATTCGGCAGCAAAAAACTGAACAGGATTACCCTCTTTTATCAGAATGTTAGAGGGCTCCGCAGCAAAACTGCCAATTTATATACTAACTCTCAAGCTTTTTCACATGACATCTTTGTTTTAACAGAATCCTGGCTGAATTCTAACTACTTGGACACAGAACTTTTCAATCAAGAGTTCTTAGTATACAGAAAAGATCGTCATGTTGATAAACCTAAAGAAGTAGGAGGCTATGTTCTGATCGCTGTTCGTAATCGTCTTTTATCAACGTCTATTTCTTTTCCATTTGATATTTCTATTGACTTAGTATGTATCAAATTAACAATACAGTGTAAGCTAATATATATTTTAAATGCATATATTCCACCAAAAAGTTCAATCGAATTGTATAATGAACTTGCTATAGCCTTAGATTTTATTATTGACTTGTCTTGCTCCAACAGCAATATTTTACTTCTCGGAGATTTTAATCTGCCCAATATAGAGTGGGTTCCTTCGGAAGAAGGTTCTTATCAAGAAGCTACATCAACATCTTCACAAACAGAGCTTCTTTCTTTGGATGGTATTTATTCTACTGACTTACAGCAAGTAAGCTGTATTAAAAATCTTAAACATCGAGTACTCAATTTAGTATTTTTTTCTGACGCTATTAGTACTTTTGTTCTCGAATCTAGTTCTGGCATTACTAATATAGACAACTACCATCCACCTCTGGATATATTTTTTGACCTGAGCAGCCATCTTGATAATTGTTATCCACAAGACTGTTCATACATATGTGTTTTCGTAAGACAAATTTTCAGTTGCTTTCTGATGTTATAAGTAGATCTAGTATTGGAAATATATTAGATTCTACAAATATTGACGATGCGGTAACTGGGTTTTATAATATACTCAGTAGCTGTATAAATAATTCTGTACCTACGAAAAGATCTAAAAATAATAATTTTTGTCACCCTTGGTAAACACATTACACAAGTGCTTAAATCTCTTCGAAACAAGAGAAATAAAGTATGGAAAGTTAACATAAAAACCCTTTCTCCAATAATCTTTGAACAGTATATAACCCTTTTTGAAGAATTTAAAAATCTTTCAAGAGCTTTATACTCCAACTATTTTAACGAAATGGGAATCTCTTTAAAACGGGACCCTTAAAGCTTTTGGCATTTTTTTTAACTGGAAGAAAAATTCTGATGGCTTCCCAGCAAGTTTTATATATGAAAACTTTTCAGTACAAAATCCCAGTGATATTTGCAATGCGTTCGCAATAATTTTTCAAACTCCTTTGTTGGTAAGTGTTGATAAAAATTTTTTTAAAGACGTAAACACCTACCCGCAAGTAAGTTTTAACACTATTCCTGTGGAACAAGATAGGGTTTTACACTTTTTGTCATTATTAAATGACGATTGCTCTTATGGCCCCGACGGTATACCCCCAATTATTGTGAAAAAGTGTAGTCGTGTATTGGTGCAGCCCTTGCAATTATTACTTAAGCTTTCGTTAAAGTCTGGGAAATTTCCATCATTCTGGAAGAAATCATTTCTCACTCCTGTTTTTAAAAAAGGCGACAAATTTGACATCAAAAACTATAGACCTATTTCTAAATTGTCCTGTATCCCTAAGCTTTTTGAACAGGTTGTATGTGAGTCTTTTATTCTTTGGTAAGAACATTATATGCCAACAGCAACACGGTTTCGTGCAGAGAAGGTCTACTGCTACAAACCTTCTTACATTTTTACATAATTGTTCAAATGCAATAGAAAGTGGTTCTGAAGTTGATTGCATAATATGCATATGTGAATATTATACACAGATTTTTCTAAAGCATTTGACCAACTCAGCCATAATATTCTTGTTTTTAAACTGCAAGCATACGGTTTCCCTACGGTTTTTCGTTGCCCATTCAGGCGTACCCCAGGGAAGCCATTTGGGTCCATTCTTATTTGTTCTATAAATGACGTTTCTTCTTGTATACGCTTTAGTGAGAATCTCATATTTGCAGATGATATGAAAATTTATAAATCAATCAAATCTCCCAATGATCATACTCTTTAGCAGGCTGATCTTGATAGTTTCAGTATTTGGTGTAATAAAAATAGGTTAACCCTTAATCCTATAAAATGCCAAACTATTACTTTCTTAAAGAAAAAAGTTCCAAGTGATTTTAAATGTTGTATAACAATCAATAAAATTAGTCGTATTTTTAGTTTTAAGGACTTAGGAGTTAATTTCAGTGCTAATCTGGAATTTTCTGAACATGTAAACTTTATTTTAAAAAAGGCGAACTCTATGCTTGGATTCATAAAACGGTGGGCAAAGAAATTTAACGATCCATACGTTACCCTCTCTTTGTATAACTGTTATGTTAGGCCGCATCTTTCCCTAGCAGGGAATCTGCGTAGCAGTGATATGATTTCTTTAATAATTAAAGAAATTTCAATAGTAAATAATTAATTATTAATTATTTACTATTGAAATATTTTGGTGGAAATTATTATCAAACTACTTTTATTTTACAAAACACATCCACTCCTTATGCCATGAGTTACTTACAGATGAATATATTATCGTTAACATTTAAATTCTAATGGCGAAATAAGTACACGTATTTAAAACTAAAAGATGATGTCATTTTTAGACTGTTTTTAGCTGGAACAACTTTTCTTGGCTGTTTGTATGAAAATTTCAACCGACTGGCGGTCCATATCTAGTACGTCAATGAGCTGAAGTTTCCAATAATTTTACGGATGTGTTTGCAAAGTATGACTATTTGTACATGCCGAGTTGGTAAACTTGTACCCCACATTCCACCCCAAATAAATAAAAACCTGATCATTATAATTGAAATAAAAGACCGATTTAATAAATACTTTGAGATTTATTAAAACAAAAGCGTGTCTCATTTAAAAGGACAATTAACCTGTTAAAAAGAGTGAAGAGAATAACAGATGACGAGTATGAGAGTTGCCAAGAGGTAATAAATAAGCCAAACGGCGTTACCACATAGCAATGTAGGTATGGAATTCCAACATCCCCGCTCAACTTCATAACCGTCATGTATCTTCATTAACAATTTAAATTTATAAGCCTCAAACTTGTTACTGAATTCAAAAAAAAAATATACATTTTTAATAAAATTTAAATAAGGTAAAGTATCCTTTGATTATTATGTATGAAGTTCAAAAATAGTTCAAAAGTTTTTAAAGAAAAGAAATTAAAAAAATATGTTTAAGTTGTTGTAAAAAAAAATTTTAAAATAAAAAGAATAATCAAAGTATCATTCCCGTATTTGCAAAATGTTTATAATGCGTCTGCTTTGGCAATGCTTTCGTCAGCGAGTCTGCTATCATGTCTTCGGATCTGAGGAAACTAATGCTGATGATGTTATTAGCTATCGCCTCCCTTACGAAGTGATATCGCACATCAATGTGCTTAGTCCTTCCTTGGTTTGCCTGGTCATGAGCAATATATTTGGCGCTTTGATTGTTGCAGTAGATGTTAAGAGATCCATCGTGTAATTTGATCTCAATCATTATGTTACGAAGATATGCTGCTTCTTTAGCTACAGAAGATAGGGTAATATATTCGGCCTCTGTGCTGGATGTGGCAACGATCCGTTGCTTCCTGGATCCCCAGTGTACTGCTCCGCCGGCATGAATAAAAACAAAGCCGGATTTAGACTTCCTGTCGTCGACGTCTCCAGCCCAGCTTGAGTCCGAATAAGCCTGGAGCTGATTGTTTGTTTGTCTGTAAATAGTTTTGGAAGATTTAGTACCAAGTAAGTATCTTATAATATTTATTCCTGCAGTCCAGTGCTGACGTCTAGGGTCTTCCACAAACTGTGAGAGAGCGTTCACAATAAATGAAATATCCGGTCGGCTAAACGTTGAAATATACAGCAATCGTCCGATTAGTCGTCTGTAGGAAGTTTTATCCACACTTTCGCTTTCACCCTTTATTGTTGGATTCTTTTCTAGTTTCATTTTTACTGCTGCTGGGAGTCGTGATGGTCTTGCTTCTTCCAGCTGGTACAATTTAGATTATTAATGTAACCTGTTTGGTTGATGCTTATGTTTCCGTTGTTTTGTGAAATTGCCAATCCAACGCAAAGTGTTGGTTCTCCTAAGTCACCAATATCGAAATCCTTCGATAATCTGCCGCAAACAAGCAAATGCTCCTGAGTATCATTAGTTGCCAGGAGAATGTCATCAACGTAGATAGTCATTATGGTAATACTGTTTCCATTGATCTTGTGGTATATGCATCTGTCAAAAAATTAAGATCCTTTAAGGTTTTGTCCAGCCTTAAATTCCATTGTCGGCCTGACTGCTTAAGCCCGTAGAGAGCTTTACTCAGGCTACATACTTTGTTGACTCCGATCTGAAAACCTTCGGGTTGTTCCATGAAAATTTCAACATCTAATTCTCCGTTAAGGTATGCTGAAGAAACGTCTAAGTGGTGTAGTTTAAGAGTGTGCTCTTCTGCAATGGCCAGTCTCAGTCGGATCGAATGGATGCTGGCTACGGGGGCATAAGTGTCCGTATAGTCAAGTCCAGGAATTTGTTCATAGCCTTTTGCCACGAATCTTGCCTTACGTCGCTCAACTGAACCATCCTGCCTTAATTTGGTTTGAAAACCCATTTACTTTTAATTACCTGTCTGTCAGTAGGTCTGTCTACCAACTTCCAAGTCTCGTTTCGCATAAGAGGGTCATATTCTTCCTGCATGGCAACATACCATTCGTCTCGATTTTCCATTTTTTCCATCTGCTTCAGATTTATGTGATCGTTTTCGCCAAATGCAGGTTTCATTAAGACCAGCCGCTTCCTGTTTTGAATAACAGCATGCAGCTTTATTTGACGTCTGTTCTTTATTTAAGGTTTCATTTTGAATTGAGCGTTGTACCAGATCATTTGCTTTCATTTCATTGTTGCTTTCCTCTTCAATTCCTTGATGGTTATTTTCTAGCGGTTCAATGTTGAAAGTGTACAAGTTTGGTTGGGGCTCTTCGACATTCCTGTCATTACTCGGTACATCTTCCACAAACTTCACATCCCTGCTCTTGGTGACAAGCCGCGTTCCGGGTTTCCAAAGTCTGTATGATCCATTTTCGTTCTCGTATCCCACGATTTTGTGTTCTGTACTTTTCGGGTCAAATTTTCCAATATTGCTTCCCTTATCCAGAACATAGGTTCTCGTTCCGATGCACTTGAATTTTGACACATCTGGCTTTTTGCCGGTCCAAAATTCTTCTGGTGTAGTATGTCCATTTAATTTTGTTGGACACCTATTTCGGATAAATGTAGCTGTGCATATTAATTCGGCCCACAATATGTCTAGCAAATCCGCCTCTAATTTCAAACATCTTGCCATTTCCAATAATGTCCTATTGGCTCTTTCGGCTATCCCGTTTTGCTGTGGGGTGTATGCTGCAGAGAATTCGTGGACGATTCCATTCTCTTCAAGGAACTTTTCGAAGCTTGCGTTTGTGTACTCGGTTCCATTATCACTTTTTAACGACCTTATAGACTCACCCGTCTGTTTTTCTGCATAGGTTTTGTAGGCTTTAAACTTTTCCAGTGCTTCACTTTTTTTTCTCATAAAATACACTGAAATGCGTCGAGTGAAATCGTCTATAAACGTTATTAGGTACACCGATTTACTTAAGGATTCGGTACGCATTGGTCCACATACGTCCGAATGGATCAATTCCAGTATTCTACTGCTTCTTTTGGAATCACATACACTAAACGGCTTGACAAATTGTTTTGCACAGATGCACGAGTCACAAATTGCCTATTCTTTATCCAAATTCTTAGGCAATCCCGGTACCATTTCGTTTGAATGCATTTGTTTTAACGATGCCAGGTTGAGATGTCCCATTCTTTTGTGCAAACTTCCAGTGAATTTGTGTCCTTAGTTGTCAAAAATGTTCGTTGTTTTTCATTTGTAAAGAATAATATCCGTGCTTCTTCTCAGCTGTTATCAAAAGTTTTCTGCTTTTGTCAAATATCTTTGCATGACGATCTTCGAATGTAACTTTACAGCCACGTTCAGTTGCTTTAGCTACTGAAATCAGATTTTCCTTTAAATCTGGAATGTACAGCGTGTTGAACAGTTTGATGTTTTCCTTTACGTGACTTGACTTTGGCGTAATGACGGCTGTTCCCATACCAACGATACTAACCCGATTACCATTGGCCAAAGTCGCGTATGTTTGAGTCTTGCTTATCTCCAAGCTGTCAAACAAAGATTGGTTTGAACACATGTGGGATGTAGCTCCCGAATCAACACACCAAGCTGCCTCCTCGTTCATAATTTTGAATACAGAATGCTCCTGGATTGTAAGGCCGTAGTTGTAATCATCCGTGTCAGCATATTGCACATTCTTTGCTTTTTCATTGTTACGAAAACAATCTTTCGCTTTGTGACCTCTTTTTCCACATTTACGACAGTCGTACATAAATGAATTATCTTTCTTTAAGTTTCTTCTCGTTTTAAATTTTCCTTTGGAATAAAATACTGAGCTTGACGTTGTAGCTGACTCTTTCTTTCGGTCACTAACCTCCAGGAGCCGAGTGCATACAATGTCAAGATTTGGGTAGCTGCTTTGCGCATTGAACGCAGCCTGTACATATTTATACTCGTCGGAAAGAACATCGAGAAGTGTAACCACCAACAAATCCTTGTCTAATGTGGCCTCCAGCTCCAGCAGCCTGCTCACTGTTGTTTTAAACTCTCCAATGAATTCACCCATGCTTTGACTTGCTTGCATTTTGATGTTAATGAGGCGTCTGAATTCCTCAGCCTTTTGCCGTGGTCCCCTTCTGTCGTATGTGTCTCCTAAAAAAGTCCAAATGTCATGAGAAAAATGTTTGTCTTTTACCAATGAAATTATGTTCGGTTCCATAGCCAGAATTAATTCTGCTCTTGCGTCCATATCCTTATCGTCCCAAGTTTGCTGCAAATTTCCTGCATCCGCAGGTCTGGCATTTGTTCCTTTTACATATCCTGACAATCGCGCCTTATGAAGGATTGCCTCCATTTGTGGTTTCCACAATACAAAGTTTTCGCCATTGAATGGCTGGACACGATTTACGATGTTCGAGTTCATTTTTAGGTTAGGGTATTAATTTTATTTTAATGTTTCAAAAAAACTCGATAAAAGAAACAAAATGTTATTTAGTTTTAATACTTTCCCGTATTTTAAACAAACTGGGCCCATAACCTATTGAAATAAAAGACCGATTTAATAAATACTTTGGCGCGAAATTTTAATTATTTAAAACCCATTCTAAATCAACTTTAAAATGAGCGTCGTGTCTAAAAAATAAATTTGAAACGAGAGTCGGCTCTTTCTAAATTTTAAACGACATAAAGTATACCTTTACCTTAAAGAACTTATCTAATTTTAAAAGCAGCAAACCCCTTGTTTATCTTTTTAAAGTATACTTTATCGAGCTGTCATTTGTCATTTCATAACAAAAAAAGAATAGGATAAAGTAGAAAAATGTTTCCCGAAGACGGAGATTTCGAAATGTTGGAAGATTTTGAGCTTATGAGAACCCTCAAAGGACTCGACTTTCATACCAAACCAAGAAAAAAACATTTACACCAGCAACGCCTGCCATAAAGTCAGATTCACGTGGAAGTTTCAGCAGCTCAAGAAAAACAAATGCTGGAATTTCAAGCTCCGGAATAAATGGCAGTATAGCACACAAGGTGGTAACTGGTAAGAGATTCGGGCGTCCTAGTAAATCTTCACAGTTCGGAGGATTTGGCTCATCTTCAAGTTTTTCAGGATCTTCTCGTAATCGTCTTCAATTGTCAAGAATACAGAGATCTTCTTCAAACTACGGTGGTGGTGGATTCCCTAAATCACGTCGAAGTAGTGGTAGTTTCAGGGGCTCTTCAACCAATGTTCGCTCACACCAGTGCACTTATTTTATTAAAACCCGAAAAGCGTTTACCCCAATAATTAAAATATTTTATTTTACAAATTTATCTAAAAATTTATTCAAATGAATACGCGAAAACACTGACGTTTCTTTGACATTTGATAGACGTCATTCAATTTTAGGCCTGTTCGTCGAAAATTTGCTTGCGTTACGTTAAGTTTCAGCATTATTTGTCAGGGTTGTTTAAATTGTTTAAAATTGAGAAAAAATTAGACTAGGCTTCAGGTTTAAAGAACTTCTTTAATTAGAGTCGGTTCTTTTGCTAAAATGAGTAGTGTTTAAAATTTAGCGCCTTTGAGATTTATTAAAACAAAAGCGTGTCTCATTTAAAAGGACAATTAACTTGTTAAAAAGAAAGAAAGAAGAGAATGACAGATGACGAGTATGAGAGTTGCCAAGAGGTAATAAATAAGCCAAACGGCGTTACCACATAGCAATGTAGGTTTTTTTTTAGCTTGCATATTTCAAAATTTAGTTACAAATTATATAATTATATTTAAGAAATCTGCTTTAACCTATTTTTATTCCTTTTAAGCGAAAAGTTCAAAATCATCAAAACTTGTTTGCAACTTTCGTAGGTTGAAAGCTTCTTAGTTCTTCCGTAAAACGCGGCCCTAAATCAACACACAATGAACACAACCATAAATCATCTTAATCTGTCAAGTGTCAACAAACTTTTTTAAAACTACGCTATATTTACACATAAAACATAAAAACAATAAAAAAAGTAAAAGTCGTGTTTTGTGGGTTAGTCAGCATTGGAAACAACCAATAAAATGCTGTATTCACTTTTGTATCCACTTTTTTATTTTATTTCAAAGTTGGTATTATTAACTATATGACAAGCCGAATTTTCAAATAATTTTATGGATGTGTCTGCAAAGTATGGCTATTTGTATAAGCCGAGTTGGTCAACTTGTACCCCACCTTCCACTACAAACAAATAAAAACCGGAGAAATAATCATTATTTAGCTTGATTATTACCAAATTTAATTCCAAATTATATAATTTTATTTAAGAAATCTGCTTTAACCAATTTGTAATTGTTTTTAAGCGAAAAGTTCAAAATCATCAAAAGTTCTTTGCAACTTTCGTAGGTTGAAAGCTTCTTACTTCTTCCGCAAAACGCGGCCCTAAAAGAAAACATAATGAACACAACCATTAATAATCATTGTACTCCATAGAGTCCATGTCTTAAGCTGTCATAGGTGCCAATAACCTTTAAGCAAAAAATGTATTGACATTATATTTTGCGCCATAAATTTCGAGGCATTCCAAGATTTTATCTTCACTTTTATGTTCACTTTAATTACTGACCAATTTATCGCCACTTTTCGTATCCCATACAAAATTTTGCTAAAGTGACTTCACACTTACCAATAAAACACACCTAAAGTAAAACTGATTACGATAATCGTTAGGTAATAAGAAGTTCTTGGTTGTTTTTAGTTTTAACAATATGAAAGAAATATATAACAAAATTATTGTTTAACACTGTGCTTTGTTTACGTTATCGACCATAGGTACCACCAGCATTTAAGCTAAAAATGTTTTGACATCATATTTCGCGCCAAAACTTTCCAGGCATTCCAAGATTTTAGTTTCACTTTAATTGCTGACCTATTTATCGACACTTTTCGTATCCCATACAAAATTTTGCTAAAGATACTATACACTTACCAATAAAACACACCTAATATGAATATGATTTATTGGTTATTTGTAAGTAGTCAGTACTGGAAAGTTCCAATAAAACGCTATATTCACTTTTATATACACTTTTTCATTTTTTCTCAAAGTTGGTATTCGTGACTATATGCCAAGTTGAAGTTACAAGTCATACGTCAATGATGGAGTCCATGTCTCAGTCTGTCAAGCGTCAACCAACTTACTCTATGGAAATTGAATTGAAATTGAATTTTTTGCAATGAAAAAGAAATATATTTTTAATATTATGATAGTATTTCTTCTTAATTGATTTTTCGTGATTTAAAAACTAATAGCAAAAAGCAAGCTTAAGATGGGAAAAGAAAACTTAACATCAAGGTAAATTGTATCATCAATTCCCTGTCGCAGGGAAGAACTTCGAAATCAGTTGTTTTTCTTCCGATAACCTTTTTTGAAACACCAGTGACTATAATCAATAAGTCTAGATATCGATTAGTGTTTCAAAATGCTAAGCAGCTTATTGGATATATTACCTACAGAAGAATGTATTGTCATCGTACCTGAGGTGTGCCATGACCCCATTAATCGATTGAAGACGATTACCTTCTATTTCTGGACAATGCACATCCTTTTACTGCACAACTCAATGCTGGTAGCCACAAATAGAACAAAAATATTTTAGAACTTTATTGAGATGATTTCGAAAAAATGGCCAACGCTGTGGTGCAGAACAACAAGAGAACAAAGATAAAATCCTGCTTGTTTATTTTTCAATAACAAAATATCAAGTTTTATTTCATTAACCTTGTGCGCACTTTATTTTTCTTTTGGGTTGCTTATATTGCATATAAGTAAACTATTTAATGCAACTGTGTATATCTGTGATCATCTGTTGAGCGGCTACTGTCTTAATTTTGCAGCGGTACTCCGAACGACAGAAAACATTAACGAATGAGAATATTTTACTGCAATCGATTTGGTTCTGGTGGTGACATACTTAACACAACAATGGATCACTGTGAATTGAGATGTAGATGTCGGTAAGAATTTATTAAGTACCTAGCCTTGATTCTTTAAATTCTTTTAAATGTATTCTTTTCCATCTGACAGCTGTGAAAATAGAATATATTAATTGTATTGGTTTTCGTTAGTTAAATTTTGTTTATTTACCTTGTTTGTTTATTCGACATAGCTTCTTGTCTAACACGAATGCTACCACCCTTTAAGGCTTGATTAGAAGGATTTTCAGAATAAGAGGAGAAATGGTTAAGCTTAACTATACTAGGTATTATAATAAATTAAATAAATACAAAAACTTTTTGTTTGTTTAATTTTAAAAATTTTAATTTTCAATAATTTTCACAATTTTAAATTTGTAGTTTAATTTTTATTTTAAAATTGATTCGCATTTCGGATTGACTTACTCATCGGGCGAATAGGGAGTTTTACCATCTTGTCAAAGCTCACACTATGGAGAAGACAGATTGAAATATGTATCGCGCTTTTTTCAAACTGTCAAACTCAAGATCTTGGAGAAAACAATTTGGAAATAATTTTTAAATGCGGTATTCTTTTTTGTGTGAAATTTGTGATTTCCGTGGCTTAAAAATTTATTTTAATTAGCAAAACCAACAATTTTCACAATTTTCGCGCACAAATCTTTAAAATTCCCGCTTTTGTTTTCAATCAATTTTTCAACAATGATAAAAAAAAAAATCAGCTGTTCACCATACTGCTGTTTTTGACAATTCTGTGAGAACGAGAAAGAGATATATCGTTGTTACCTAAAAAGCCCTATTGTCTAAGCCAGTGTTGTTATAGATTTTGCACTGATCTCAATATATAACTGGATAGCGTATTCAATACAATGTATAACAGTTTTTTTGAAGCAAATTGAAGATGACAGATGGTGGATTTTATCATAATTTGACGTCTACTTTGAGAAAAAAAAATATTTCAATGTTAACCAAACAATTTAAAAGCAAGGTGGGTTTTTCTATGATAAATCAAAATGTCTGAATACTGCTTATACATTATCTTAGGTATACAGTTTTTTTTTATTTTTGTCTGAAACCAAAATGTAATGATGCAAATAGTAGCGCTATCTTATTTAGAGTCAGGAAGTGCAAAAATTTTGTCTGTGAGTAAAACCGTTTGGACATGGCACCAAAATATGTTCATGACATTACCCAGTTTTTCGTTCATTTTTAATTTTTTTATGAAAATTTAGGTAATATCTTATACATATTTTGGTGCCATGCCCGAACGGTTTGACTCAGAGATAAAATTTTTGCACTTCCTGACTTTAAATAAGTTAGCGCTACTATTTGCATCATTACATTTCGAATCCAGACAATATTAACAAAAAAAGTTACTGCAAAAGCAAATATCACATCAAAATGTCTGAATACTGCTTAAGCATTATCTTAGGTATACAGTTTTTTTTTTATTTTTGTCTAAAACCAAAATGTAATGATGCAAATAGTAGTGCTAACTTATTTAGAGTCAGGAAGTGCAAAAATTTTGTCTGTGAAAAAAACCGTTTGGACATGGCACCAAAATATGTTCATGACATTACCCAGTTTTTCGTTCATTTTTAATTTTTTTATGAAAATTTAGGTAATGTCTTAAACATATTTTGGTGACATGCCCGAACGGTTTGACTCAGAGATAAAATTTTTGCACTTCCTGACTTAAAATAAGTTAGCGCTACTATTTGCATCATTACATTTCGAATCCAGACAATATTAACAAAAAAAGTTACTGCAAAAGCAAATATCACATCAAAATGTCTGAATACTGCTTAAACATTATCTTAGGTATACAGTTTTTTTTTATTTTTGTCTAAAACCAAAATGTAATGATGCAAATAGTAGTGCTAACTTATTTAGAGTCAGGAAGTGCAAAAATTTTATCTCTGAGTCAAACCGTTCGGGCATGGCACCAAAATATGTTTAAGACATTACCTAAATTTTCATAAAAAAATTAAAAATGAACGAAAAACTGGGTAATGTCATGAACATATTTTGGTGCCATGTCCAAACGGTTTTACTCACAGACAAAATTTTTGCACTTCCTGACTCTAAATAAGTTAGCGCTACTATTTGCATCATTACATTTTGGTTTTAGACAAAAATAAAAAAAAACTGTATACCTAAGATAATGTTTAAGCAGTATTCAGACATTTTGATGTGATATTTGCTTTTGTTTGAAACGTAATGATGCAAATAGTAGCGCTAACTTATTTAAAGTCAGGAAGTGCAAAAATTTTATCTCTGAGTCAAACCGTTCGGGCATGGCACCAAAATATGTTTAAGACATTACCTAAATTTTCATAAAAAAATTAAAAATGAACGAAAAACTGGGTAATGTCATGAACATATTTTGGTGCCATGTCCAAACGGTTTTACTCACAGACAAAATTTTTGCACTTCCTGACTCTAAATAAGTTAGCGCTACTATTTGCATCATTACATTTTGGTTTTAGACAAAAATAAAAAAAAACTGTATACCTAAGATAATGTTTAAGCAGTATTCAGACATTTTGATGTGATGTTTGCTTTTGCAGTAACTTTTTTTGTTAATATTGTCTGGATTCGAAATGTAATGATGCAAATAGTAGCGCTAACTTATTTAAAGTCAGGAAGTGCAAAAATTTTATCTCTGAGTCAAACCGTTCGGGCATGGCACCAAAATATGTTTAAGACATTACCTAAATTTTCATAAAAAAATTAAAAATGAACGAAAAACTGGGTAATGTCATGAACATATTTTGGTGCCATGTCCAAACGGTTTTACTCACAGACAAAATTTTTGCACTTCCTGACTCTAAATAAGTTAACGCTACTATTTGCATCATTACATTTTGGTTTCAGACAAAAATAAAAAAAAACTGTATACCTAAGATAATGTATAAGCAGTATTCAGACATTTTGATATGGTATTTGCTTTTGCAGATTCAAAATGTAATGATGCAAATAGTAGATTACGCACAGGGTCCTCTTTTGTTGGTGGCCTAAAAAATGCAAATAAAAGTGCATTTGTTTGCTTTGCGTATGCTATATTTAATATAAGATTTATAAATATACATTATAAATATACATTAGGGTGCATTGCATATCTTTCCTAGTTTTGTACGAATCTTTAAATCTGTTATGGTGCTTCTTTGGTGACATTGCGGACATAAAAGCAAAACATTATGAGAGGTATGCGATTTCATAACTACTGGAAAATGTTTTCTATATTCTCTTGGAACAATTTTTTTTTCTAATATAGGCATCTTTTCGGCCGCACAAAACGCATTGATTTTCTTTTGGTGTTTGATAATAACGTCCAACTTCACCAACGGCTCGACCAACTGGTTCAAAATTCAAGCGCACCGTATACGGATTTGAGTTTACTTGTTGTGCAAGGTTTTGATCAACGTTCCTGAAATATGTAGATTATATAATAATATTTATATGTAATAAGTTCTGTAATATTTAAAAATCATTTAAAGTTAAAGTATTGTCAACCTTCCAAATTTTTCATGTTCACAATTAAAATACAATTTTAATAAAAAAACAAATGCTTACCATTGAGCTTTTTTTCGATCGCAAGTACATAGTAGCTCACCATCTGGTGCTTCCAACAAACAATTATCATACAAAGTTTTAGATCTTGTACTGATTCCTCTGCTCAGAGGCTTTTTTATTACTATATGAGCGGATTTCTTTAAATCGGATGGATTTTCTACAATTGCACCGTGTTTGGAAAAGCTATCTTTGAAGCGAACATCTAAAAATGGATCACATTCTTGTAGTACAAATTCCAAATTTGAATTATGTTGCTGCCAAAATCGTCTGCAAAATGAAAACAATTATTTTACTATAAAAATCAATTAATAATATTTAAAACTTGCATTTACCTCTTTTTCAAAACATTAGACATGGATTTGAATATTTCTACTACAACCATAGCATCATTGGCAGCATATTTTTTTTGAGTAGTAGTCAAACTAGGTGCTTCCCAATCAGAGCAAACTAATCGCCAACTTTTATCAAGATGAAAGTTCAATATTGACTTTGATATCTTTGCAAGACCTTCAGCTTTTTGATTGGTAAAGGAACTGGCCACACCAACACCATAATCTTATGCCAACTTCCCTGCATCGTCATAAGCACCAATGCCAACTTTGATAACTTTGTCGTCTTCAAGAAGTTATCTTAAGCTCATGCGAATAGTTTTAATATTGCAAAAGACGTATTAAAGCACGATACCTTAGTACCATGTTAGTTGCAACATGCGGTGGGTCTTCGAATCCCAAAACTCTGTAGGTATTCATTAAAATTTCTAAAAAACGGGATAAAATAAAATATTTTTCTAGAAATAAAAACTTATTTAATTTAAGACCTTTGGAGCGTTGCTACAATCCTTTGGCAATCGTCTGTTGTTTCGATAATTTCGATTTGGTTGTTCCGAAAGGTACGAAAGTTATAGGCATATTTTAGATGTTGTATTATTTTGACGATTTTTATTACAATACAAACAAGACCGAGACTAATTGTTTTGGCCAAGCGGTAGGTATTTGAAATTTTTCTACTTTCAGGAATGTAGGTTTTTGTTAAATTTTGAGTATTTATTCCAACTTGTTTGTTTGGGCCCACTGATCTCTTTATATTAAACAATAAATTCTTAAATTAATTAATAACTTTTTTTTTTGCGAATTTTGAAAACTACCACACATTTTAAATTGCACGATTTGCGTTAATTTTTACTTTCTTAAAAAATATTCTTCGATCTCAAACACAAAGCAAAACGCCATTTTCAGTATTTTGACATTTGTTAAACTGTTATAGTGGTATACTGTTATACAAAATTGGGGACTTTTTCATAATATAACACATCTTCAAATTGCTTCATCTTTTTTATATGCATCCGCTATCCATATATAACTGGATAGTGTATCCCATACAAAGTATAACAGATTTTTGACAAAAAACTGTTTACAAACGATTGACTACGACAGTGACCACAACGGACTTTTTGCTGTGATTCAACTTCCAAACGAACTCGTGGAATTAGAGGAGTATGTGCCTGAGCATACTTACAACTACAGTAAAATGCGATGGTCACGCTTTTCCAACACCTTGACAAGAGAATTACGTTTAAAAAACATATCTCCACCTAATGACAGTAATTTAACAAACGAAGAGATCGACGGATACCTACTACAAATGGACGAGGCCATAAAACAAACAATGAGTACGACTATTCCACGTTACAAAGAACAAGACGCAACTGCCAAGTACCGAAACGCGACAATTGACGCACTACATAGACAAAAAAGTGGACTGCTTACAAGACTAAAACTTTTGTACAGACGGTTCACTGATAGACATAATTCGGAGATTGGGACTCTGAAGTCTTCGATTAAAAACATCAATCAATTAATAAAGCAGAATTATAGGTTGACTATTAATTCCTATTGGAATAATAGAATTCGGGCTATTAACTCTAGTGACCCAAGTATGTTTCCTAAAATTAATAAAATTTTCAGACGGAAAGATCAAAATGACCTTCCGTGTCTCAAGCTTCAGAAAACGATTGAAAACGAAAACTTACTTTTGAACGCAGGCATAGATCCAGGGGATGCCGTTTTAAATGATGATTTCTTCATTATCGAGGATCCTAAGGAAAAAGTGGAGGCTGTGGGGGCTGCTTTTCAGCAAGTGTATAAGGTGAATACCAGTATTCGCCCAAATCATGAACTAGAAAGCAGAGCCCTGCGTCACCACTCCGACCTTCGAAATGATATAACGCAATGGCGATCCGAGAACCGCTCTTTTTTGGGGTTCAATGAAGAACACTTGGCAAACGCCATCATCGCCGAGCGAAACGGGTCTGATTCCCTGTTAATTTCGAAGCTAGAACTTCAGATCATTTTCGATTCATTGAAGAAAAAGAAGTCGGCAGGAGTAGATGGTATATCCAATATTGTACTACGACATCTACCTCCGGATGCAGTCGACATTTACACCACATTGTTTAACAACGCACTGAATAATGCATATTATCCAGTGCGTTGGAAGACAGCAGTGGTACATCCTCTCTCTAAAAAGGGGAAGGATAACTCCAATCCGGCAAATCTACGGTCGATAAGTCTCCTTCCGAGTATCAGTAAGGTATTCGAAAAAGTTCTCAATAGGGCTTTGTTCAAATGGGCTGAGGACAAAAATATTATTCCTGATAAACAGTTTGGCTTTAAGGCAGGACACGATACTATTCATGCCGCGTCTAAGCTTGTTTCTGAAATTCAATGGAACAATGCGAAAAAACAGTGCACGGGTGCCTGTCTGGTTGATTTGGAGAAAGCTTTCGACACCGTATGGTTAGAAGGTCTGTATCTAAAGCTGACCAGACTTGGTATTAGTAAATCATTATTGTATATACTTTATGATATGCTCAACGGTAGAAAGTTTGTTGTCAAGAGTGGCAGTGTAACGTCTACCAAAATATTTGAAATAAAAAATGGTCTTCAGCAGGGAGCGGTTAACTCGCCGATTCTTTTCAACATTTACACTAGCGATCTTATAAGTAGTCTAACTCATGCAATTGCGTATGCCGATGATCTAATAGCGTACAGAACAGGTCCAAAAGTTGAAGTTATCAAAATTCTTTTGCAGCGTGACTTCGACAAGATTCAGCAATATTGCGATGACTGGAAGTTGAAAATCAACTTTCAGAAATGCGAAACTATTCTGTTTAGAACCCCTTTGTCTAGAGCTTCTGCGGATACGAGAAAGAACTGGCGAAAACTTGTGATCGTTGGACCCCTTGGACAGCCACTGGCAAGTAAAAGTGTCGTGAAGTACCTTGGCATCTGGCTGGATCAATATCTGTATTTCGACAGACATATAGATGCTGCTCTGACCAGGGCTAGGGGAGCCTTTGCCCTGACAAGACGCCTGTTTTACAGCAGCCATCTTGATAGCAGGGTGAAGGTGATTTGTTACATGGCTTTAATCAGGCCGATGATTGCCTATGGATGTCCTGTGTGGTTTAACGTTGCACCATCTCAAATGGAAAAGATTCGGGTATTTGAGAGGCAGTGTCTTAGACACTGCCTTGGATTGCACAGAACACCAGAGTCGGAGTACATAAAATATTATTCCAACGAGGTTCTATACAACAGGGCTAACATAAACAGAATAGATAATTTTTTAATCAAGCTGATTCGGGGTCATATTGCAAGAGCGATGACTTCAACTAATGGCTTGATTTTCGGGGCTTACTACCCCAAAGATGAATACTACGAAAGTGTGTGTCTAAGCGGATTTATCCCACCCGACGCTTTCCTCTTTTTAGACAGTCGAGGGCTGATACAAGATAGTTCGGCGGTACCGCTGATCTACCACGTCGGCCGAAAAACTGTGGATAGGCGACTCCTTTATGGTCGTGACGTCGTCGCAGAAAGCGGAGCAGAGCGCCTTCGGTTCAGTAGGGCTGTGTCCGAAAGGGACCAGATAGATAGATTGGACCAAAATCGCCAGTTCTGGTGGTTGAATCATATGTAAAATAACAAATAAAATTTAAAAAATAAATAATAATAAAAGTTCACTTATTGAGTTTATTGCCTTGGTTTGACTTGCGCAGGTTTAGGCGTGTCCTTGGCTTTAAAAGTAGGTTAGCACAAAACAATCATGGTGGCACTAAAAAGAAAAAAAAAACCGTTGCTGTGGCTGTTCTAGTCTTAAGTTATTTTAAGTAGTTTTAAGTGTAGTTTTAAGTTTTATAAAAAATAAAAAAATGATACATATAATAAGTTTTTTCATAATTTTCTTATTTTTAAGTAATAAATGAATTTTGAGAATATTTAAGCTAGGTACGCCGAAAGGCAATAATTTTAAGTTGGTTATGGTATAATTTAGAGCGCTCGCATAGGGCCAGTAAGTTAGTTAAGTTAATATGTAAGCTAGTTGTTAAGGTTTTTGTCTAGCAAGTAAGTAGTTATAAGAAAATTGAAATATAAAAACGGAATATACAAAAAAAAAAAAAATAACAGATTTTGTGTGCCCATTTGAAGATGACATTTAGGTGGTTTGTTTATTTTATTTGACGTTTTTTCTCGGAAAAAAAAAACAAACAAGTGATAGAAAAAAATAATTTTTTCCTACGCTGTTTTGAAAATTTACTCGGTTTTATTATTCGTTTATATGTTTTTTCAGAATATTTTGTTAAAATTTTAAAAACAAGTGTATCAAAAAAGATGCAAAACTCTTGGTAAAACATTAGTAAATATAAACAGAATACTGCAAGAAATTGAAATATGGAATTAAGAAAATTTAAATATTGATCATTACTTTTATACAAAAATAAATTGTAATTCTTTTCTGTCGAAAGATATCCTATGAGAATAGATGGCATAAATTCATCAAGTTTGACATTTGGTTTACTCAGTTTGGCTATTATAGGATCGACAATTGTTAAAGATTTAATATGCACAGGGCATAAAGTGGTTGTTTGTAATAGAACAATGTCCAAGGTGCGTTTGAAATTTATAAATTTCTGTAGAATTTTGTAATTTAATGGGAGTATTTGTTACGTTAGTGCAAATCATTCGCAGAAGCTGGTGCTGAAGTTAAGGATACTCCAATGTTGTCCAACGTTGTTGATGCTGCAGATGTTACATTCTGTTGTGTAGTGTATCGGATCCAAAAGCATCAAAAAATGTGTTTTATTTTTAAATACTTTTTGTTTTCGAACCTAACAATCAAATTAATTTCAGTTTGTTTTTGGCAACTGTGGAGTTTTACAAGGAAGAGAACTCAACAATAAGGCATACGTAGAAATGTCTACTATTGATCCAGAAACTTCACAAGATATCGCCGAAGATATCGCACAATGTGGAGGTAGATATTTGGAGGTTCAAGTAAGTTTTTTTTTTATTTTAAATATGGAAAGAATCTTAATTGTATTCCTGTTAGATTCATGGCATGCTGATTATATTAGCTGGTGGCGATCGAACTGTTTTCGAAGAATGCTTTAAAACTATCGCTAAAAATACATTCTTTTTAGGGGGTAAGTTGAAAATTAAAAAAAAATGTAATCCTGACATACGAGTAACAATGTTTTTTAATCTATTTACAGATGTCGGAAATGCATGCAAAGTTAACCTAATTCTTCAGACAATACTTGGAGTAAGTCTTGCTGGTTTTTCAGAAGCATTAGCTCTAGGTAAGTTTGTTGAAGATAAAGAACTTTTTTTAATACATACTTTAGAAATAGGGCTGAACAAAGTTTTTGAAAAAAATGTAAACATCTTTTCAGCCGGAGGTTAGATCAAATCCTCCGGATATTTTTAGCTAGTGCAGTAGTAAGTAATCGGTGGTAACATCCATTAAGCAAACAGGTAGACGCTTAACTAATAAGATTTTTATTCAGTTACAGTCATGCATGGCAATGAAACCTCCTTTTTACAGATTTCAAATTCAAAGGTATAAGAAGACTTAATATTAATTAGTCTTTTAACAGATTAAGAAGAACTAAATTTACTATTTAAACCACTTTCAAATCAAAGCTAGCATTCGTCTACTTGACGCGCAACATTTTCAAACCCATAATGTTGAATTCAAATCAGAATGTATAACATGAATGTTATCTTTTTGGGGATTGGAACAATAATTTATAAGGACAATCATTTTCTCAAATTAAATCCATATAGTTTATTTTTCATCCCATTTCCGGAAGGGCTCCCCTGACACAGAAATTTTGTTTTGGCCAGAAGTTTTTTTCAATGTAGCTGAAATGTTCAACATTGATTATCCTTTGTGAAATAAAAACTTAATGTTTTTCCTTTTGTCTAAAAACCGTATAGATCTTGAAATTCAACTGAAATTCTTCTGATTAAAAACATTCTTAATAAGAGCATCAAATTAAATCTTAAAACTTAATAAATATTTGGAGTATCCATTTTAGAACGGGAGGACTTTATGGAGACTTTCATTACAATGAAATAAAAATATTTTAAAATATGTATTGATATTAATAAAATAAAAAATGGAACAAAATTAATCAAAGTGACATCTATTTTTATATTTTTATTACTCAGCTGACCGCTTCTCTATATCATTAAAGGATATCATTGATATTTTTGAATTGACGTCAATGAAATAGCAGCTTTTATTAGAAAAAGGAAAAGGTATATATAATCTGAAAATAGTGTTAATTTTATCCATACTAAGCATTTTTATTTGTATACATTTTCAGAAATGGCGAAGGGCGATTTTAATCCACAACAACCATTAATGCACATGCAAAAAGACCTTCGTTTGGTCCTTGGAATGGCAGAGAACCTTGATCAATCTATGCCCGTCACAGCTATAACAAATGAAGTCTTCAAACACACAAAACGTTTGGGTTACAGCGAGCACGATTCGAGTGCCGTATTTGTAAGGTCCCGGTTTTAACGTTGATGCACTTTTCATGACAATGATACTCTTGGAGGATTTGTCAGTTCTTCGCAAGAGGCAGTGTCCCTGAAAAAATAAGGAAAGGAAAGGTGTTCTCGAAGATAATATCGAATCCAGACCGTATTAAAATGAACATTTTATGTGACTACATCAGTCCTAGGTCGATTGGCCTCAAAGTTTATCATAAATCCACTTCAAAATCACCTATAAAAAGTGATTCACATAAAATACAAATAAAACGGGTAGGTTGAGCAATGCAAGAAAAATTGTACGGGGATCTATTACCCCCGTTTAGTCGGGAGGGGCAATTTTTTAAACATTGACTTAAAACAGAAATAAAAATATTTAAAAAAACGGTAATACTTACAATACTTTGCTATATCTTTTTCAAAAGCCAGGAATCTCCTCTTTTATTTTATTTTTAAATAAAGTTGTTTTAGCAAATACTTTTGAAAAATTAATTTTCAAACTCAAAATTTTGAACAAACACAAAAATTAAATAATTGTTTAAGCTTAAAATTTTATAGTCAAAAACAGAAAACCGGATACTTAAATGTTTTGTACTTTCTGATAAAATTGAAAATAACAAAAATCACATCTTCTAAGAAAATCCATTTGTTTTGTTGGTCAGCAAACAAAATAACTCAATTTAGGGTAAGGATTTTATTTGACATCAATAAAAAAAGGTTTAATCCAGTAATTTTTTTATTTTATTGTATAATTATATGATTATGAATATTTAAAAAATTAAATTACATAAAAGTCGAGTCATGTACACTAGGTGATAAACCACACTTGGCTAGCATATTCAAGCAAGGGTCGTACAAAGGTTGTGTAAAGAAATTTCGTAACAAAATGGGTCTGAAAATTCCTTCGACCTACCCTTTTCAAAACCTAGAACATAATGTGATCTGGGCCCTATTCCGCAATACAACTTTTCAACTTTGCACTTGTCAAACAACTTATAAGATAAGCTTATTTTTGCAAAGCCTTGTCATTTCATTTGCTGTACTTGCACATGTTTTAATTAAAACGGCAGCATAAGAGATTAATCCAAGAAAGTATTTGTTTCAAGTGATCGAATGGTGGGCAGTGTTTGGGTGTTAAAGAGAGATACTTAATTTAACTGCACACTTTTATAACAAATAGAGCACACTGACGACATAAGCCTCAGCTACTCCCTTTTGTGACGATCCGTGTATTTCATAAATAGAAACAATTATATTTTAAGATTTTCGAAGTTACACAAACATCACCCTCATTAACGCAGTTATGATGCGTGTATCTCGGAAACGGTTGATATTTGGAAAAAAGTGATCATGACAAAAATTGTACAAAATTTAATGGGCTTTTGTTTATTCTCAAAAAAATTCGCTACGACTCATTATTTCCGTGGTATAAGCGTAAGTCCCAAAAGCCCCTTTTTGGGGGCTTAATACTCCTCGCCCTCCTACGGATAACCTGCCAGGGATCAGGACTTTTAGTATGTTAACTACTTAAACAGCCTGAATAATACTTTAAAGGAATGGCTTACTGGAGTCCTACATCAATAAGGTATAATATGTTCCTGTTAAAAAAAAAAATTAAAATTTTACTTGCTCGAAAATGGTTTAAATGTTGGTAACATAATAATGGAAGCAGCAACTGGCAAGTGTTGAACTATTTTGAAAACTTGATAAAATGTACCAATTTTTTAAATAACTTGCCGTGGGTAATTTGATGCAATTTTTAAAAAATATGAAGTGTTAAAGTTTGCTTACAAAATTTGTTTGAACAATGACTCAGTCAAACTTCATTTTTTATATTTTATATTTAATATTGTAAGTTTCTTGCGAAACTTACAATATTTATTTTAGATTTCGAGATTGCATTCAGTAGCATGGTTATCATGGTTTCCACGACACCCTTAACTGGTTCATATTCTAATTTGGAAAAATCTCCTATTGTTTTGCATGACAATTTCTATATCAATGTTCGGAAATTTGCAATCATAACCAGGAATTGAAAAACAATTTACAACACATGCGAACAAATCTAGCTGAGTATTCATGATCAAGCTCTTTTGTTTATTCTTAGTTTCATGAATTGTATCAATGTAAAGAGCTGTACGATTACGAATAACAGATAGAAGGTATTCATTATCTTCGTCGCTGGTATTTAAACATTCTAGAATTATAGTAGGTGCTTTGAGATGTTGAAATATTGATTTAATATATTTTGAGCCTTCTTCGCCAACTGTAGAGCCTGTTAACATAGTAACTGTTTTTCAAAAGAAACTTAATTCTCTATAACTTTATCCCAGGACTTTTTTTGTCAGATTAACAGTTTAGAGTAGACGATATAATGGAATGCTTGATGAAAAATATAAAGAAAACACTTGTTTTTGTAATTTTTCTCCCTTGCGATGCGTGTATCTCGGAAACAGTTGATATAAAAAAAAATTGATCGTAACAAAAATTGTACAACATTCGATGGGCTTCTTTTTATTCTTAAAAAAATTCGCTACGACAAACTACAACTAATCGGCACTGAACAGAGAATAACTCCAATAATTAAAATTTGTTGTTTTTTATAATCATACTAGCTGACCCGCCAGACGTTGTTCTGTATCTACCTATTTTCATTATATATACAGTCGGTGTCTTGATTAAGGTTTTTGAAAACTTTTGAAATCAAAAGCAATTAGGTCTAATCAAAGGAATGCGAGGGATGAATACATTTTCTTCTGAATATTTCCCTTTAAGAATTGTTGTTTCTACAATATAAAATTCGGCATCAAGTTCTTCACAGTAAGTCTGGTGCCATTGCACATTCGTGTTTGATTCAAATTTCTAAACGTTTTAACTACATTCTATGTAAGTACAAAAATAAATACCTTAAATGTCGGATTAAATCCTCGTTCTTCGATAATATCTGCCCCAAATGACGTCATTTGGAAACAACCATTGTATTTTTGAGTGTTTGCAGGAAAGTGGCGTGATTCTTGTGTTTCGCCACAAAGCAATGAATACAATGGCTCATGTGGCGGAGTCAACAACGGTAATTTCACTTTACCATTAAGGCAGCATAATCCAGCCGTTTCTCCGGAAAACTTTAATGCACCACAATACTCACAAACAACGTCCATTTGCCCTATGCAAACGCTAGGATGCAAGCTGTAATCATTGCTGCAATCGTATCGAAACGCTGCTCGATTCAAATCAGCACTTGATAAATATCTTGTTCTGCGTCGCAAATTATCTATTTGTTGACCTCTGTTGTTCGATCGACGATTCCGCATTGCCAACCGAGCTGTTTCAATGGCTGCTTCACTTTGCTCTCGTGATTGAGAAGCACGAAGTCGAGCCATACTATCGCGGCGCTGTTCACGTGCAATTTCTTGTTCTTCTTCAGTGCTTTCATTTGCAGTATTTCGTATTCTTCTTGCATTACGGCTTTTTCGGGAAAGATTCGATCGTCTTGCTCGCGGCATTATTAATTAAACTTCACTTCACTTTAATTCACCTAAAAATTTATTTCAAAACTCAAATTTTCAACCATACCGAGTTTTATAGTTCACTTCACTGTTTATACGAATGGGCAATGGCACTATCATTACATTATAATTGTTAATTATTTATTTAATAGAAATAGTTTGAATATTGATTTCTTACAAATATCAAATTGTCATCTATACGTCATTACATAGCTGTCATTATACGTCAATTACATAGCTATCATTTGCGTTTTGTTATTCCAAGTCTGATTCTTTTTTGTTATACCACGTTTAATAGTGACTGACGTTTCATGTCAAGTCACACGAGAACGCTGTCGAACGGGATAAAAAGTATCTTATGTCCGTCTCCTGGCTCTAAGCTACCTCCCTACCAATTTTCACCCAAATCTGTTCTGCCGTTCTTGAGTTATAAGCGGTGTAACTAACACGACTTTCTTTTATATATATAGATTTGGCTTTTTCATAGATAATTTTTGGCAGTGTTGTTTTTAAAAATCAGGAATGCTGTAATCCATTATACCACGAAGGAATGATGTTGATAATCTAAAATAATGAAAGTAATAAGTTTTTTGTTGTAAAAATACGAGAGAAGGTTAACTTACTTCTTTACCAAATGCTCATATATAAAGGTTGGAATTATTGTAACGGAATTGGAACGGTTGAACTCAGTATTTGAGAGGCAAAAAACATCAAAACGGAATAAGAGAGCCCTAGACTTCGTTGGACAATTTTCTAAGTGGGCATTTGGTACTATGGATAATGAGGATTCACGCAAGGTGTATGGTCAGCTTAACAACCTGAAAAGGGACGATGAGGACACTTTCCATCTATTACATCAGGAAGTTTCCGTCATTTCTTCGAACTACGAAAGGCTAAGTAAGCCTATAGAAGAGCTGGCGGACGAAATGAAGAACGTTACAACTGGTTTTAAAACGTTTAGCAATTCCATCGCAAAAACGTTTAGTAACTTAACGAGCGAAATCATCCTTCTGCAGGTTAAAACAGACATAACCGATATCGTTTCTCTATTAATGTCAAAAGTAATAGAGCTTCAGCACCGGCAGGCAACCGAATTGTCAATCCTGGATGACCTATACCAAAACAGGTTGCACCCTTTCATTTTAAACTCCAACAACATCAGCGAAGTTCTGCGGCAAATAGCCTCAAATGGGAGGGCGACATTCGGAAACGCTTTTATCCTTCATCAAGCTGCTAAAACGTCTGTTTTCCTGGATGGGGAAAATGTTTTAATCAAAGTGACAATCCCGTTACCCGAAGACCTTCGTTACGAACTCCAAAGGATATACCCTGTACCCTCTGATTTCAACGAGGCGTGGGACATGATGTTAGATAGCCATTATGAATACATCGCCGAGTCAGAGAACCACGCTTACTTTGGGCTGATGAGCCACGGGGAATTCGAAAAATGCATCCCCGTGTCAGGAAACGAGACGGATTCTGAAATCTGGATTTGCAGTTTCAATTCGCCTTTACTAACGTCTGGAGCAAAGCATTGTCTAGTAGAGCTACTACAACATGCTGTTGCGTCATCCACCCACTGCAGATATGTTGCAGTTCCGGCAAACGAAGGTATTTTGTTAAAGATGTCAGTACCTAACCATTGGTTCTTTAGCTTCAAACATGAAATTGTTTTGAATGTCGTATGCAAGAGGGAACGATACCAAGCACCCATACAGGGCACAGGAGTATTCGAGCTGTTACGACCATGCGAAGCTACTACCAAAGAAATGAAAATCGCCTACCAGCGAAGTTTTTCGACAAAATCAGTGTACAAGCAGCCCATTGTTAATCACTCGGACCTTCTGGAAACCCTGAGAAGACCTTTCCTTTCCTTGAGATCCATGGCAACTTTCAGACCCTGGACAATAAAAACGGGTGACCATGAAAACATAGCCAGGAACATTCTTGACGGCAAGCGCTCTATCCAAGAATTAGAGATCAATTTGAAAGTGATGGAAGCAGGAAGGAAACTAGAGGAACACAACTGGGAAATTTTAAGCCATCGTTATTCGTTTTTGAGCCTGGTTACTATTATCGTCACCCTACTCGTAATTGGCTCAATACTGTACAAGATCCGGAAAGTGAAAAACAAGGTGCTCAACATTCAACAACTAACTGAGGTAGCAGCACCTTGTGTGGAATTAGTAACGAGACCGACCCCCATCAAGAAGAAGAAAGATGCAGCAGAAGTACCAACATGTGAACGTAGCGGTATAACGTATGCTTGCGTTTAAAGTTCTGGGTAGGTGGATGATGCATAATAAGCAAAACATTTAGAACCTAAGACAAATAATGTGTACCTATTGTAAGTTATTTATTTATGTAACATTTTGAAAACTAACAGGAACAACACAAAAAAAAAAAAAAAGTATGTATTGAGGTATAATAACGTAGTGAAGAGATGTTTCTCTAAGAAGATTGCTTTGAAGCAAAATAAAATACCATTATTGTAGAAATATTTAATAAATATATTCCATAGTACTGTATAATGCATATTTAAAAAAAAAGTCTTTTTGTTAATACATTTAAAAAAAAAAAAAAAAAAAAACAACAATAATTGTCTGTTCCTCTGAAATATAATCAAATATAATATAATTAATGTATTTAAAAAACAAAAAGGTTATATTTTTCGTTTATCCGAAAAGGAATATAAGGTAAAATAATGGTGCTAGAATATAAATAGAAATTAAATTATTTTAAAAATAACTGTATATTTTTGTTTCAACTTACTATGTCAGTTTTTTTTTTCTAACTTTATAATTTCATATCACGACCCATTATAAAATAACAGAAAACAATATTCAAAAACGTTGACGATAGTTTGCAAGTTATGTTTTTAAAAGTATAAAACAATATAAATATTTGGTAGCACTTTTTAACATATCATTCGGAATTATGTAAATTTCAAATTAAATATAGAACTAAAGAATTAAATATAAATAATAAAACACACGTCTATATAATGTTAAATGAGTTTTATAAGAACTATGGTATCTATGAAATGATTTACAAAATCATATTACATAATTTATGTTATGTATGTATATTATTTTTCTAATCTAATTAAAAGATTTTCAAAAAAAAAAAAACAAACAAAAATCCAAATGATGGTTATAAATTCTTTTAAGAAAAGTACATTATACACAAATTAAATTAAGAATACATTTATGATAATAAATTAATGCAAAAGAAATAAAGAAAGACAAACCAAGTCAACTCTTTTAGTCGAAACTTCCCCATAGGGGGGAGGAATGTTGTGCCCTGCATTTGGGTCACTTGGCTCAACCTGCGTTGAACTTACTCAAGCCATTGCACTGTGTCGAAACTATATTGCTGGCCTATGCAAAAGCATACGCAGCAATGTTGGTTCACCTTTGCAATTGGCACAAGAGGTAAATAACCAGGAAGTGCTAAGTGTGCATTTGGCAGTGGATGACCCAAGTAAGTTTTGATTAAAGAGGTTGACTGGTGAGTCTGAAGTTGAAAATCAAAGTGAACGGTCGTGTTTATTTTTAAATCCGGAACTTAAATAAAACGTATAACACACACACAAGAGTTCCATCTAATTGTAAAATCTGATCGCCAAATTTTAAACCAGCCAGAGCAGGTGGGCTACCTTTTACTACAATACAAACATATACACCATTATCGATAGCTTGCACTCGCAATCCGACTTTTCTCTTAGCATCTTTGCACATAATCATCTCCCTTATACTGTGATTGACTTGAGCAACTTGGAATTAGACTGTTTCCTGTTACGGGGGCTACAAGCCCAGTGTTTGATGGATATGGCGAATTTCTGACTGGTTCAATGTGAGTATCTGGTACATCAGTCATATTATACCTTGTGAGAAAATTAAAATTTAAAATATACTTTTTGTTAAGAATAGACAAAAAACTTACTCGGGCATATTTCTTCGAATCATCTCATCGGACAATTCAAGTCCAAGAAAATTGCATAAGGCTGGGTAAACGACTGCTCCATTTTGTACATTTGCAACAGGGTATGGTGAAGCCAGGTGCGTCTTGGGAAAATTGAATCACTTCGTTTACCATGGCACGTTGGTTTTGCACAAGTTTGTCAACTTGCATGTCTTCGAGTGATGGATATAGCGACATTTTGGCTACAGAAAACAGAAATAAATACGAAGATATTGTGAAAGAAGAGTGTTCTTCTGGATGAAAGTAAAGATAGGAGTTCGAGAAGCATACTATAGTTCTTGAAAGACAAATAATCATTCCGGATGTTAACAAGTAGAACATCAAGCCCAGACAATAACGAAACTTAAATTGTTGGGAGATAAGGCCATGCATTCTTCTTCAGTTATCTTTTCCTGTTGTCGTTTTCATCTCTTCGCTGCGTTTACATTCCGATTAACTTGATTCCATTCAATAGTTTCTACTAGTTCTTCTTTCCTTTAGTTGTTGCATCACAAAAAAATCCAAGACTTCTGGAATTCTCCAACGCGAATTCATAGAATTTCATAATAAATACTTTAAACTCGAAGAGTAAAAATTGTTTTCACTTTGAAGTTTGTACACTTTTTCTTAAATTTTATTTATTTATTATGTTAACTGTAAATTTACGGAATGAAACACACAAAATAAAAAAATTTAAAGTAAAAAATAAATTAGATAAATCTACTAGCATTCAGACAAAAGTAAACAAACCACGTTTTTGGCTTTGAGAAACTGTCCTAAACTGGAATACTGTTATATAGATAAACAAACGATTTTGGTTTGTTTATCTGTATAACAATTCTTCAAATAGGCACAACTTTTTGGTGTCTATCCACTATCCAGTTATATATTGAGATCAGTGGTTTGTTGTTGTTGAGTAGATCAAATGTGTGGTGCTATATTTGTCTTCTTCCTTCTGTTTTGATTTTTGTTGCTGTGTCGTGTAGTTGGTTTGTTTAAAAAATTAATTTGTTGTTCAGTAATTTGTCCTGCTCTAGTTTGTTAGCTTTATATATCTCGTACTCTTGTATTGCATCTAGAATTCTCCCTTTCTTGCATACATGGATCGCTGTCATGTTGGTGTTAATAACTATACTGCCCTCCTAAGTGAGAAGGTCGTAACTCAAATTAAAATTTTTAGCGAAGCATGCTGAGAAATGACGAATTTTCTTAGGCTGTCGCCATTTTTGTAAAACTTATTTATTTCATTACTTTATATTACTTTTTAATTATATACGTTTTTTTTTATTAAAACCTAGCTGCCCGGCCCGGCTATAGATATAAAGGTATTAATCAGAAATGAAATCTACCCTTTACAGTTAAAGTAAATTAAATAAAATGGCAATTAATAAAAATAACAAATACCACTTTTTTCTAATGAAATCTTTTTTTTTTGTTACTACGTGATTAGACTCCTAGATTTGAATGATCAACCTTTTTATAATTATTTTTAAAATATTCAGCTGTATTGCTAATTAATAATCACTGGATTACCCTCATTTTACCCTTTTTTCATTAACATCACTTGACCTTGAAAATTGACCTAGTAGTAACAAAAAAAAAAGATTTCCTTAGAAAAAAGTACTATTTGTTATTTTCGATTTTCGCAGAATCTAAAAGACATTTTAGCATGCGGTTTTCTGTTTCTTTCTTGACAAAAGACTAATAACAGCATTGAATTTGAAAAACAAAAATTATACTTAGGCCGTGTGCGAACTGCGTTAAAATTTTATCCATTGGCTAAATTATGACACTAGTGTGGTGAATATAAACTTAAAAAAATTTTAGCCAGCGGATAAAGGAGTGGATAAAGGAGTAAGGAGTAGTGTGTTTGTTTTTATTTGCATTTATTTTTGTTTGTTTTATATTAATCATTAATGTCAAATTTTCCGTTTGTGTTTTTGTAAATTCCGTTTAATTTTACTTCGTTACGTACGAAGAATTACTAAAATTAACCGATATTCTTTTTTGTACATTGATATTCATTGTGTAACAATTTTTTTCTTTAAGTTCAGCTGCCATAATTTTCTGTTCAACTTCCCATAATTTTAATTATCTTACATAGTAGTTCTATTTTATTTTCTTTAACAAAATAAAATAAATCTATACACAAAAAAAAAATGGAGTGTCTGTTTGTAATGATTTTGACATTACAACAGTATTTTACTACACGCATATGAAAGCATACACAGCCCTTATAACAAAACACACATTTTTAAAATGTTTGTCTGTCTGTTTGTCCTGTCTAATCTCGGAACGGCTGAACCGATTTTGGCGAGACTTTCACTGACCGATAGATAATGTCAATAATATAGGAAGTAACTTATGATGCAAATTATCCCCTAGGTGGCGCTATGGTAAAATTTTATTTTTAAACTGACGAACGCGACGACGGTCAACGGATGTACCGATTTTGAAGGTGCTTTACCTGGTGGATAGCTGATGTTGTACGAAATGACTAAGGCTATTTCAAATAACCGAATGGATGGGGCTGGGGTCGTTTTTGCGAAAACTCTTATATTAGAACAGAACAGCAGCGATAGCGGTTGAAAATACTAAATGGGACCATATTTTCTAAACCACTGAAGTGATCTGGATGATTGATACCATTCCAGACACATATTTGGACCGAGCTACTTTCTGCATAGTCAGTTTTTTATTTGGTTCAAAATCAAAAACAATTCATAGGATTTACAAAATGTAGGTATACGTTGAAAATGCTAAATGGGGCATACCTTCTAAACTACTGAACCGAATCGGATGGTTTCTACCATTTTAGAATCAGCTAAGAACTTTCCTATATGCTGCGTTCTTTTTTTTTCGTTTTTTCCATAACAATTTCTTACATTTCTCTGTACCAAGAAATAGAAGGAGACATTTTTCAATTCTTGTAGGGAAATTTAAAAAAATATATTAGTGTTAAAAATACCATTTAATCCAGTTCGCACACCAAAAAGCTAAACATTTATTCACCTCAACTAAAACGTCAAAAATTAGCCAGAGGATAAAATTTTATCGCTGTTCGTACACGGCCTTAATTACATAAAATTAAAAAAAAAATATAGTTAAACAATTTTTTTTTTTTTTTAATTTTGAGTTTGTTTTTCAAAAACAGTAAACTAAATCAACTTCATTTAAAAAGAATGAAAGAGAATAGACTTTTCGCTTTTCAAAAAGGTATAATATGGCATTGTAGGTAAAACCATTGTTTTTTAATAATTTTTGTTCTGATTTAAGTCAATTTTTTAGAAAATTGCCCTTCCCGTCTAAACAGGGGGAGATAGACCACCCCTCCCATACGATTTTTTTTTGTCTCAATTCAACCTACTCGCTCTATCTTTTTGGCACACTGTAACGAAGTTACACATTTCCTCTTAAACTAAATAGGGAATTTTCCCTACCGCCGCACAACCGTCTATTAAGGGACCTAACCTGTTATACTTTTAATTAAATAGGTCCATTATCCGCATCTTATTACTTAATTTAATGCCATGTACCTACATACAATACTTACCTTCAAGCAACAGCATAGGAAATGCACGAAGCAACCAGTGAGCGACACACAACCGAACACATGCTATTATATTATTATCATCATAGACATGCCATGCATTGCCATGTACCTACATACAATACCTACCTTCAAGCAACAGCATAGGAAATGCACTAAGCAACCAGTGAGCGACACACAACCGAACACATGTTAATTGTATACCTCCACGGCAGCTTCATCTAAAACGATTGCACTAGAGGATGGGTAATAATACAATAGTGCGAGGCAGCAGTGGGTACATTTTTGCTGTGTGACGTGTATTTTTTTTAAATAATATAAGTCACACCAGCTTTCACCAGAAAAGATTATGAGTAGGAGTGAATTTCACTGAGAAAATCACTTCGCTTCCGACCGTAGAGCTAAGTTGATTCTCAACCAACTCGCAATAGTCCTAAGCATTCAACCGCCGCCGTATTGGGTGCGTAGTGCGCTATACAACAAGGCAATTTTTGAGGCAAGAAATTGCCATATAATTTATTTGTGTTCCTTTGGGGACAGTTTTTTATTTATATTTGTGCTCTTTTTAAGGGCAAGTAAGGTTAATTTGTGTTCCTTTGGGGACAGTTTTTTATTTATATTTGTGCTCTTTTTAAGGGCAAGTAAGGTTAATTTGTGTTCCTTTGGGGACAGTTCTTTTATTTATATTTGTGCTCTTTTTAAGGGCAAGTAAGGTTAATTTGTGTTCCTTTGGGGACAGTTCTTTTTTTACTTATATTTGTGCTCTTTTTAAGGGCAAGTAAGGTTAATTTGTGTTCCTCTGGGGACAGTTCTTTTTTATATATCACCTGTGCTCTTTGGGGGGGGGGGGCAGATAGTATATTCAATTGTGCTCCTACGGGGCAGATGCAGTTGAAGATTTGTGCCTCTTACACTCTTCTGAGGCAGAAAAGTTATTCCGTGCTGACAAAATAAAAATTGAAATTGAGCTTCGCTGGATTGGAGACATAGTTGCTGAGCCCTGAACAACATCAAAGTTTTCGTTTGCTTTCTTTGAGCAACCCTGGACGACCGCTGAACTACCTTAGCTGGAAAACAAAAAAGTAACATCACATTTTGGCGCCCGAGCAGGGACCTTTAGAGGGTTCAACCGAACTCCTACCGCCGACCGTTTTAGAATTTTCTAAAGGTACCACCGACTTTCGACAGCAAATTCCTGATATCAGCTCTTCATCAAACGTCACCGCATCAACCAGCCGCAACATGTCAGATTCTGAGGATCAAGCTGCTGCCGATACTAATAATATCTTCAGGAATCTAAACTTTATATATTGTATGAAAAAACAGAATTACAAGAAGCACTCCGCTCTAAAGGTTTAGATAGTGAAGGCAACATGAAGGATCTTCGTAACCGACTCAGCCAACACATCAAAAAGCTGAGGGACAATGGATCAACGCACGACCTGTGTAACAAGTGGGAGAGTTTGATCGAAAAACGTCTAGACGACACCCTGCCCCTTGAGACTCAACCTGCCGTCATCGTGCCTACCATGCCTGTGCCGATAACTTCTAAAGACCTTACCTCACCCAGTTATACGCAGACAACTTTACAGGTTCCTAGTTTGGAGAAACTTAGCGGAAATCCCCGCCCAGCGAATTCCCAAATCAACCACCCTGTTCACTCGCCCAGTACATCACCCTCTCTTAACCAACCCAGGCATGAGCACCCGCCGCCGTCACACCGGCTCACCCTGAGTTATGAGGCAGAGGTGATGAACACAGTCCGAAAGTGGGGGTTAAGGTTCGATTCCTCGGGAAACCCGTTAGCAGAATTTCTGGAAAGATTTTCTGAGCTAACTAACTGCTACAACATACCGCCTAATGATATGTTGCGCACCTTACCTGAGCTCTTTCGTGGCAGTGCTTTGGAGTGGCTGCGGATTAAAAGTGAAAGCTTCGTCTGCTGGGAAGGTTTTAAAGAGGCCTTTACTCGCCACTTCCTACCAGCCCGCTACCTACACAATCTAGAGGAAGAAATATTAAAGAAACGTCAAGGACCCCGGGAGAAAGCAAAGGATTATATTCTCTCGGCTCAGTACCTGCTTCGTCAACACCCTCGCATGTCCTCCATCGATAATATCGATAGGATTTTCGACAACATGCGACCAGAGTATAGGTACTACATTCGCAGACGGGATTTCACTACCTTGGACGAATTGGCATATTTGGCTGAGGAGTTTGAAGCAATTAAGAGGGATGAGCAATCTTTGCGTCCAACTCAGGTGCCAGCCCCTCTTCCAAGCCCAAGAAACCCGCCAGCAATGATCCCGTACGACAGGGATACTCATTGCTGGAATTGTAAGCAAAGGGGTCACCGGAAAGAAACCTGCCGCAGGCCATTTAGGCTATTCTGTTCCTTTTGTGGGACAGATGGCACGATGACAAAGGACTGCCTTTGTCATAGAGATATGGTAGCCGTTGCAACCGTACCGCCTGGCCACGACCCTCGGTACTTCATGCCCATTCATATAGGCACGAAAACATACCACGCTTTGGTAGACACTGGAAGCACAAAGTCGTTGGTGGGTCACGCTCTTCGGCAAAAGCTTCTAGATTAAGGACTTCCTATGCATGAGCAGAGCCGTCCTATTCACTTAGCTAATGGTGAACCCATCATGACCACAGAACATTTCGCTGCTACGTTCTCTGTGGGTTGTACAGAGATAGCTGGAGAAGTAACCTACCTGCCCGCTCTCGAGGAGGATGCCATTATTGGGATGGACTTAATGAGTCGAGCAAACGTCCAGATTTTTATGAACGGACAAGCGGTGACCGGTAGGAAGTCCTTAGGATCTGAAAGGGACAATCAAGATGGTGCAAACGTCGATGGCATTAGCAAACCAGCTAAAACCTTTGTCACTAACACCAACGCATCCGCTCAGACAGAGGACATTAAGAATGTCGTTAATCAGCGCAGTCCGCAATCAACCACCGTCACACACAGACCGCCGCTCCCTGAAAATATAAATAAAAGTAAAAATATAAATAAAAATATAAATAATACAGTTGACCGCCGTAAAAATATTAATATCAGTATCAGTCTGCAACCGACCGCCGCCGTAAGACACAAACCGCTACTCCTGGACATAACTAATAAAATTACTCCTGAAAATAAATTAATAATTGCGATGCAGCTTACCAGCGACAACAATGAACCTTCAATGGAGCAACCGACTAATCCTCCTCCGTCTATTGAACAGTCGGGACGTCCTGAGAAAGACACCGTCATGGAAAGCCTTTATCCAACGGAGGATGTGCTTAGGAATCACCCAGCTGTGCACCTTAGCCCTCGGCAACATTAAGACCGCGCACCGAGCGCCCGCTTCCATCGGCTTATGGCACCAGAGCGAATGGCTCCTCCTGTTACCGCCGTCAAACTAGGACCAAAGCGCGGGCCAAGGCCCAAAGCAACTAAGGACACTACCACCTCCGCCAGCGAAACCTCTGCTGCTCAACGAGGAGGACACCATCCGCAAGCCGCGTTGATGAATCCTTGCGCTCGACAACCCACCGCACCGATGAAACCGGGAACACTCCGGCGCACTGACGAACTGAGCTTCACATTAAAACCACGTCAGCGTGTAAGCCACGTGAAACCGCCTGCCGCCGATCGTGATTTGGCTCAACCAATCCTTCCACCCCCACCTATGGAGCAGTATATGGCCAAGATAAGGGCCCAGCGCGATGAGTCCATGAACAATTGGATGACTTTAAAACCGCCAGCACAAGGACCGCCTACATCCGCTCCGCAGTTAAAACCCTGGCATAGAGCACTGCCTTCTTCGTTGAAACTGCCGACAGTCGCACCGAAGCCGCCAGTGCCCGTCCGCTGCAACCAACCGATGGGAAGGGAGCCGATAAACCAGCAACCTTGCCTTGCCGCAGTACGACATTCAGTCACGGCCGAGAGATGCATCCAGCCCAGAACAGCGACGGTCACTTCGACGCAGCCGACGATGACACCAACCCCAAGTTGTGCTACTTTCCCCATTCCGGTGTACACAAGCACTGGACCTAGCAACATGGGCAGCCAGCCGCCCGCCTTCGACCCTTTCGAAGGCATAGTAATTCGGGGAAACAATCAACGGGGCGGCCAGTTCTATATACAACGGCCATGGGGACGTATTTGCGTACGCCCAAACAAGAGGCGCACCAAAGCTAACCTCAAGTTTGGGCCTTACATTAAGGAAGTCGACATTTTACCGTAGAGACACCGCCACGGAGCTGTAGCCTATTTCCACCGCGCCATGAATTAAATCTTTATTTTTTTTATAGAATATGAATATTTGTTAAGTTTAATTATTATTATTATTATGAAATATGTACAAATAAAATATAAATATTTGAATTGAAAAAAAAAAATAATACAAAAAAAAAAAAAAAAATTAATTTTGAATTATTTAACTAAAAAAAAAAAAAAATATATATATATACAAAAAAAAAATATGACGAGAGGGTTCTCGTCTTATGAAGAAAGGGGGGAATGTAAGGAAGTTACACATTTCCTCTTAAACTAAATAGGGAATTTTCCCTACCGCCGCACAACCGTCTATTAAGGGACCTAACCTGTTATACTTTTAATTAAATAGGTCCATTATCCGCATCTTATTACTTAATTTAATGCCATGTACCTACATACAATACTTACCTTCAAGCAACAGCATAGGAAATGCACGAAGCAACCAGTGAGCGACACAACCGAACACATGCTATTATATTATTATCATCATAGACATGCCATGCATTGCCATGTACCTACATACAATACCTACCTTCAAGCAACAGCATAGGAAATGCACGAAGCAACCAGTGAGCGACACACAACCGAACACATGTTAATTGTATACCTCCACGGCAGCTTCATCTAAAACGATTGCACTAGAGGATGGGTAATAATACAATAGTGCGAGGCAGCAGTGGGTACATTTTTGCTGTGTGACGTGTATTTTTTTTAAATAATATAAGTCACACCAGCTTTCACCAGAAAAGATTATGAGTAGGAGTGAATTTCACTGAGAAAATCACTTCGCTTCCGACCGTAGAGCTAAGTTGATTCTCAACCAACTCGCAATAGTCCTAAGCATTCAACCGCCGGCCGTATTGGGTGCGTAGTGCGCTATACAACAAGGCAATTTTTGAGGCAAGAAATTGCCATATAATTTATTTGTGTTCCTTTGGGGACAGTTTTTTATTTATATTTGTGCTCTTTTTAGGGGCAAGTAAGGTTAATTTGTGTTCCTTTGGGGACAGTTTTTTATTTATATTTGTGCTCTTTTTAAGGGCAAGTAAGGTTAATTTGTGTTCCTTTGGGGACAGTTCTTTTATTTATATTTGTGCTCTTTTTAAGGGCAAGTAAGGTTAATTTGTGTTCCTTTGGGGACAGTTCTTTTTTTACTTATATTTGTGCTCTTTTTAAGGGCAAGTAATTTTAATTTGTGTTCCTCTGGGGACAGTTCTTTTTTATATATCACCTGTGCTCTTTGGGGGGGGGGGGCAGATAGTATATTCAATTGTGCTCCTACGGGGCAGATGCAGTTGAAGATTTGTGCCTCTTACACTCTTCTGAGGCAGAAGTTATTCCGTGCTGACAAAATAAAAATTGAAATTGAGCTTCGCTGGATTGGAGACAAAGTTGCTGAGCCCTGAACAACATCAAAGTTTTCGTTTGCTTTCTTTGAGCAACCCTGGACGACCGCTGAACTACCTTAGCTGGAAAACAAAAAAGTAACATCACAACACCTTAGGTGAATCACCCTGTATACCTGTATACAGTTGCTTCAATTAAGTTGTTCATTACCCTCCATTTAACAGTGAACCTTGTTCCACGCACAATTTTAGTTGATTAAAATTGCACAGCTTGCGATATCTGTTGAAATTAGATCATCATCAATTGTTTATTATACTTAACAATGAATTCCGTATTATACATACAATCAGTATTATATAGAAACTATTTGTATTAACTTTATAAATTTAATTTCTATTGTCATCACTGAATTATAGGCCCTTATTGCGAGTGTCGTTTTTCTATCGATAAACGACTTTTGTCGATAGTCGAACATCGAAGATTTGATTTGGTATTGCAAATCTTAATTTTGAACGAAAAATTTCGTATAAGCTATCGATCTTTGTCGTTCATATTTTTCTGATCGACTGCGTACAAAGTTTTATTTCCTCAACAAAATTATGTGCATTTCTTTTTAATTGGTTCATTGTTTCTAAAATGACAATATTCTTTTAATCACAGGGCAATAGTTGAGAGCAATTTAATAATAAATGCAAAATAAAACACAAATTGGCGCAAAATTATAGTCAGCCTAAGTTTAAGGAATTAACGCCACACTTCTTAACTTAATTTTAACTTTGAAACAGTTCTCTAACTTTAAAGTAATTATAGACTCTTTCTGATGTACTGGCAACTAGTGTGGGGTTAAAACATTTCTCTAAATTATTTGTGCGGAACACGCCTTAAACAGTGACAGTTCGCTAAGAAAACAAAGCAAACACACTTTTCTATCTGTCGTCAAATGTCATCAGCCCGGAATATAATTTTTTGTTTATTTTCAATACACCGGTATTGTTAGTTGAATTACAACAGAGCCAGGAAAAACATTCCTCTATTCGAATCCTTTCGTCGTGCTGTTGATTCTGCCTTCCTATGACCTGTTCGGACTATTATGAGAAATGCTATAACTTCGAGTAATTGCTCTGCCGCCAACGTTTGTTCACCTATATTCCAAGCTGCAAGACGAGCACTACAAATCAGCGAAGTACACAAATCAACAAACAAATTGCCAATGGTGCCTGTTGTTCCATTTGGTTCAAACTCGGATACAATTTCCCCAGAGCTGGGTAATTCTTGAAAGCCTGTATGGCAAATCAGTATGGTTGCAGCCTTAAGTGGAAGAATATTTTGTTTTAGTAGGTTTCAAGAAGTAAATAAGGTTAAATCTTATCTATATCTTAGTTGTGTATGGATGCTAAATAAATAAAGAAATAAGATAATAAAACTCGTTATTTGTGGCTTTGGCCATATCATTTTTTATCACTTTATTTATAATGCTGTCTATTTTTATTCAATCCATTAGTTTTTTTAATAAAGTAGCTATTTCAGAATTCTTGTTTTGCTTGAAATGGGGCCACAATGTAGTCACTATCAATGAAGAGAAGATAGGATGTTTTGGTATAATTCAAAATCTTCGTCCTCCGAAAACATTTTGCAAAATTTTTTTTTTGGTTCATAGAAAATGACAAATTGACAGGAGTCAGAGAGAAGAAAGTGTGACACTATCAAAATTAAAATAGGGTTTTCATGATTTTAATTTTGATGCAAGTCTTTAAAGATAAAGTGTAGTTTGACTTGTCTATAATTGCCAAAAATTTAATTTTAGAATAGTGTCAAACTAAATTTGATTTAGTTTGGAGTTAAATGGACTATAATTTTGCGCCAAAGGCCCTTATTGCGAGTGTCGTTTGTCTATCGATAATCGACTGTTGTCGATAGTCGAACGTCGAAAATCGGTGAATCTCAATTGTGAACGATACTTTTCGTTTTTTCATTCGACATCTGTCGTCTGCATTTTTTCAATCGACTGCGTTAAACAAAAGAAGTGTCTACATCTATTTATTTATTATTATTTATTTATGGTCTACATAAACAAACTTTCTCAACCAAAAAGTAAGGAAATTTAGTCAAATAAGTAAAATTTACAAAATAATATAATAAATTTGTTATTTACAGGGCAAAAGTTGTCAGTAATAGAAAGCAACTAGAAAAGCTAGTGCTTTTGATGGAAGCGAATCCAGCCATCGCGAAGGGAATTTGCGGCAACGAGTTTAATTTTCTCACCAAATGTATGTTGATTTCCTTTTAAATATGGTTTTATTGTTTCTAAAATAACAATTGTTTTAACACAGAGCAATATAATAAAAAATAAAGGAAAATAAAACACAAAATTTGGGTTGGGTTAACAATCACTGAAACACATCAAGATAATCTTTATTTACCTAACATTATAGTATTACTCTTATAACTATTTCAAATAAAGAAAAGATGTAAATTAATAACAAATAACGTGAAATAATTTTTTTTTAAGAAAACAAGTATTAAAATGTTTATTTTTTGTAAGAAAAAAACTATTCCTTCGACTGATGAAAATTTGTTTACTATCTGTCAAATGCCAAAATATAGGAATGACTGGAACATATGACAGTGATAAAAATGCAAAACAAAAAAGCCCATACGTTTGTAAGAAATGTCCCAACAAAATTCCCAACGATAAAATATTACAAGAGAAGAAAGGAAAATCTTCGTGTCATTAAACAGACACACAGCAAACAAGGTGCCTTGTAGCTGATGGTTAGTGTAGTATAGATACTCAACGCTTATTTTTAAGCATTGCATGTGATAGGATTGCGTTATAATTGCATCATAAGAAAATTCAGCCAGTTTTACACAGTTTTTAGATGATTTCCGTCACATTTCCAAGATTTCTAAAGTTTTCTGTTTTGATTTATCTTTTAATTGGAAATACTTCTTGACTCAATTTAGGACTAAAAAGTATTTTTTTTCCTACATGTACTATCACTGGCACTACCCCAAATGCCAAAATATAAGGTTTATTCACAATAAGCGTTTTCGTTATTCACAGTAATAGATATCTCTGTCGATCAAGTTACACAATACCAAAACGAAAATTTATCGATGCTTTCAACTTCTATCGCATCGAAAGTTAAACGACACTCGCAATAAGGGCCAAAGAATGGGTTCGGTTAACTAAAAAATATCAACACAATTTTTCTTTTGCATTATTTTATTACTTTTACATTGATATCCAACAAACAAATGATGTAAAACAATCACAAACAACATAAAATAATTTTTTCTTGAAGAAAATATAAATGTAATCTTTTATTTTTTGTAAGAAAAATTATTTATTTGTCTAACTAATGAAAATTGGCTTGCTAACTGTCAAATGCCAAAATATAGGACTGACTGAAACATATGACAGTGATAAAACTGCAAAACTAAAAAGCCCATTTGTTTGTAAGAAATATCCCGAAAAATTTCCTATGATGAAATATTACATAAGAACTAAGGAAAATCTTCGAGTCATTTTACAGGTAGACAGGCAACAAGGTGGCTTCTAGCTGTTAGTTTTATTTAGTGTGCGTGCTCTTTGTGCTTTAAATGCATCCGTTATATATTGAATCACAACAAAATGTGAAATTAGAAATACTTTTTGTCTCAATATAGAACTAACAAATAATTTTTCCCTAAATTTACTATCACTGACACTACCCCAAATGCCAAAGTATAAGGTTTATTCATAATAAGCGTATTCCTTATCCACAGTAACAGATATCTCTGTCGATCAAGTTACTCAATACCAAAACGAAAATTTATCGATGCTTTCGACTTTTATCGCATCGAAAGTTAAACTACACTCGCAATATAAGGGCCATATACTTCAATAAAATGTCTGGAACATTCCTTCCTTCTGTTTTGTAAAGCCACATCAATTAGACTTTTATTCCATCTTCTCTTTTTATAATATCTCTGCAACAGGTTATGGGCCCAGAAACCCACAGCCGATAAATAAAAATAAAAAAACAAAACTGATTTTGAAATAAAAATATTTTGTTCTCTTATTTCTGTAAAAGGATTCCGCAGATTTTTCTGGGGTGGAATCGGCTAAGGTGATTTGTGATAAGTGATAGTCAAAATCTACACTTTCTGTCTGCGTAAGGTGATCATCACAGTGACAGCTAAAAACCAATCACTAAAATATTGTGATCATTGACGTATTAGGTATGGACCGCCAGTAGCCAACTTCACGCGTGTTCCAACATAACTAGGGGCGCCATCAACTACTAGCAGGGAATCTGCGTAGCAGTGATATGATTTTTTTAATTAATTATTTACTATTGAAATATTTTGCTGGAAATTATTATCAAACTACTTTTATTTTACAAAACACATCCACTCCTTATGCCATGAGTTACTTACAGATGAATATATTATCGTTTTCATTTAAATTCTAATGGCGAAATTAGAACACGTATTTAACACTAAAAGATGATGGCGTTTTTAAGCTGTTTTAAGATGGACCAACTTTTCTTGGCTGTTTGTATGAAAATTTCAACCGACTGGCGGTCCATATCTAGTACGTCAATGATTGTGATAGTCACCTTCTCCTGAAATTGACGTTTCATTTTCATTTTTGTGGCAATGTGACTAGGGTTACCACACGCATACAAAACATTATAAAATTTTCAACTTTTTTTCAATTTTAGTCACCAAATCATCAAAAACAATATTTCTTTTACCATATGAGTATACAACAATCGAAAATAAATGGTTAAATTTAGAATTATTGCATTTATTCACTAAAAAAATAATAATATCAATGAATTTACTTGAAAATATGACTACGGCAACAATGTTTTTCCATATGTCACTGACAAATTGAACAAAGTTGAATTGAGTTGAATTGGTGGATGTGATCACCTTACGCAGAAGGAAAAATCAATTTTATCACAAGTGATGATCAAAAATGTGACAATCATCTATCATCTTACGCGATTCCAACCCTGAATTTTTGGTGGCAATAACATCGTGTGAAAGATTTCTGTTTCCATGTTGCCAATTATCGAACGTCTGAAGGGAAGGGAAAACTTCGATTCATGGAAGTTTGCCTTCATGAACTACCTGGATCATGAGATGCTGTGGACATGCGTGACTGGAACCGAAACAGATGCCGCCAAAATATCGAAAGCAAAATGAAAAATAATTATGCTAATTGATCCGATCGCTTATGTTCATATTCGACAAGCGACCACCGCCAAAGAAGTCTGGGATAACCTCAAAGCTGCTTATGACGATTCTGGTCTTACTAGAAAAGCTGTTGATGAGGATGGATTGGGACGCTGTTGCTTGCTGGCGTGCCGGATCATTACAGACCAATGATTATGGGTCTAGAAAATTCAGGTACAAAGATTTCAGGCGAGCTTATAAAAACAAAGCTGCTTAAGGAGGAAAGTTTGGTGAGTGGTGTGGATGGCGATGGAATGGTGTTTTTTAGTGGTGCTGGTGGCAAAATATACAACAAACATAAAAAGAAGCTTGGTCCCCGATGTTACGAATTTAACAAATAAGGAAATATTTCTAAAAATTGCAACTCCAGCAGCAAAAGTGAAAAAGTGCATTTAGCTTCATTGACTACAAATGTTATAAATCTTGACGAGTGGTACATAGACCCAGGCGCATCTGCCCACATGACCATCCGGAAGGAATGGCTGCAAAACATAACACCAAATGCTATCAGAAACTCGTGCGTCGGATCTTTTACAATAAATAATGTGTTATATGTGCCGGGTCTATGCGCGAACCTACTCTCTGTTAGTCAGTTGGTAAGCAGTGGTAGAGGTAATTTTTTCCAATAATAATAATTTGTGCAAAATCCTTAACAATTCGGGGCAGTTACTTGCTACTGCCACATTAAATGGAAATATATTTAAATTGGATGGGTTTCGCGAGCCTGAAAGTTGCAAAGATACGGCATACTACGTCTGGCATAGACGACTAGGTCACAATAACTACGAAAACATCAAAACCATGAAAAACTGCGGGGCCGTAGATGGAATAGAATTTCTAGAAACGAAGAAGGAGCAATGTGAAACGTGCTTAAAAGGTAAGCAATCTCGATTTTCTTTTAAACCTTCATGTTCCGTTACAAAAGATGTGCTAGAAATCGTGCACTCTGATCTATGTGGCCCGATGCCTCAAAAATCTGTGGGTGGCGCAAAATATTTTTTTCTTTTACTAGATAATTTCTCAAGGAAAATTTTTGTGTACCTGCTGCATTCCAAAACCAAAGTTAAAGAGAAATTTTACTAGTTCAGAGTTCTCGTGGAAAACGAAACAAAGGAAAAAATACAAACTTTGGGCACAGATAACGGTACTGAATACTGTAACAATGAATTCTCACGTTATCTGCGGAATGCGGGCATACGTCATCAAACTAGTGCACCCTACACACCGGAACAAAACGGAAAAGCTGAAAGGATGAATAGGACAATTGTTGAGCGATCTCGGTGCTTGCTGATTGATGCGGGTTTAGATAAATCGTTTTGGGGAGAAGCTGTTGCTACTTCTACATATCTCATCAACCGAATTGCAAGCAAACCAAAAGATAAAACTCCAGAGGAAATGTGGTCAGGTAAGAAACCGAATCTTATTAATCTACGCGTTTTTGGATGTGTAGCTATGGTACATATACCAAAACAAAAAAGAACAAAATGGGATGCAAAGTCCGATAAATATCATGGTTGGGTATTGTGAAAATACAAAGGGATACAGACTGTTTAATCCTGTTTCCAAAAAATTGACTATCAGTCTTGATGTAGTATTAAACTTTATTCAAATACAGAAAATAAAGTAGCCAGCAACACTGAAAATATATTTCCCCAAAACGTACTAACCTATCAAATTACAGATGAACCTGATCCTAATGATGAACAGAACACGAGTCTTGTGTCTGAAGAGGAAACTTCGGAAGAAACTGAACAATCGACATCTGAACAAAATAATGTTAATGTCTCTGAAAATGTTCTTTGTTGAGAATACGAAAATGAGTTTTTTACTGATGATGACGAAGACTACACACCACCTGGTGACCAAGTAACACCAACCAACAACAACAAGAATTATCAAATCCAAAGGAGATCCAGCCGTCCACCGAAACCGATAAGAAGAGATGATTTCGTTTCCTATGCTGCTTTCACTGAGAGTTTAGGTGATCCACAAACCTTTGAAGACGCAATTTCGAGGGAAGATGCAGTTCATTGGTAAAAAGCAATAAAAGCTGAATATGAAGCCCTACTTCAAAACCACACTTGGGAAGAAGTCAAATTACCACCTGGAAAAAGAAAGTTAAACTGTAAGTGAATTTGTTAAAAAAAAAAACCGATAGTAGCACTGTCGACGAAGGAAGCTGAATACATGGCGTAAAGCCTATCTATGCAAGAAGGTTTATGACTCAAAAATCTTCAAACAGAACTTCAACTGAGTCCCACTCCAAAGATGACTATTTTCTGCGATAATCAAAGTGCCATACATCAACAAACAGTTACCACAATAGAACGAAGCACATCGACGTAAAGCATCACTACATACGTAATGTTATCAACGATCAGAAGATACTACTTGACCATATGCCAACGGAAAGGATGGTTGCTGATGCACTCACAAAACCACTTAGTGCCGAAGCTATGGGTCTGTGTAAATAACAAAATTAATTATCTAGAGGAAATGTTGAAATAAGATCATCATTTATTATTTATTATACTTAACAATGAATTCCGTAATATACATACAATCAGTATTATATAGAAATACTCTAACTATTTGTATTGTATCAATAAAATGTCTGGAACTTTCCTTCCTTCTGTTTTGTAAAGCCACATCAATTAATCGTCTTTTATTCCATCTTCTCTTTTTATAATATCTCTGCAACAATATCACTGCGTCAAACTTCAGCTGTAAATTGTGTGGCGGTATTCCTGGCAAATCCAATGAATGTAGGAATTCAATGGGATCAGTGTTGTTTTTTTTTATAGAGATAATTTGTGGCGTAGCACCGAAATGCAACAATAGAGATAATCGTGTTTAAAGAATGCTATAGAAATGCTCCAAGGCATATGCAACATTTTAATGAGTTGCACTTCTTTCTCATCGATTATACGTTAACTTTTCGTTATTATGATGAAAACAACTCACATTAAAAATTATTTAAATTTTAGACCCAAATACGGACATCAACTAAATAGCTAAATACCAAAAGACTTGTTAATATACATATATTATATATATAGTGCTTAGAAGCTAATACGGTTTTTTAATTCTTAATTTCACCAATAACTTCTGTATTCGAGTGGTTCATTGCATTCCAAGAGAAAGGAGTAGCATTTTTATCTAATTGTCTTGATTGCAAAAAATTGTTTAACTAGCTACTTGTAACGAAAATTGTGTATAAAGTATTATCTGATTGCGCAACATGAAAAGCAAACTATTTTACTGTTTTTTTTATATAAAAAACGCCAACAACGCATCTGTTGGATGGTGTCTAAAACTTACACTACTAAAACACCAGTAAAACGACACGTTTCGTAAAAAAAAACTGTTGAGGTCTTACGAAATTTAAACTCTGCTAATCACTCTTCTTACCATTTAGCCTCAGGTACCTTCGGAACAATTTTGGAATACTCAACGCATGGCAAAAAGAAAACATCGTTCGCCTTCTTAATAAATATTTTCAACTAAATTTGCAGTTATTGACAGCATTTATTCATTTCTGTTATTGCAATATGTTCACTATGGTGGATTATTTCCACAATACGTTGTTCGAAATCGTACCAATGGGGTCTGTGATGGGGCTGATTATTCCTTATTTATTAGCTTTCCAAATCAACAGATTCCGGTTTTAGAGCCGTGTCAGCGGCAGCGCATCAGACCATTCGGCTGCCAGTGGAAATAGCGGTATTTCACATAAATACATATATGTATAGCTGACACATTTTTTTATCGTCACACAAAATTCAAATATTTTTTATATAATGAAAATGAAAATCAATATGTCAATTTGTTTTAAAATCTCCTCATTATGTTTAAACTCAAATTAATACCTTCCGTACTACTTTTTAAATAATTTCTTTCATACAAACCATGTCCTGACAATAACAAATACAACAAAAAAGGAATTAGCCAAATAGGTGCAGCGGGTTTGCAGTGATGATCGTACAAAGCTTTTAAGCATTTGATTTTTATTTGTATAATAAAATATATAGATAGATAGATTATCATCAGGTTTCGAGCTTGAGACTAAACAAAACAAGAAAAATAAAAAAATTGAGTTACGACCTTTTCGCTTAGGAGGGCAGTATAGGCCTCATCAAACTGAAGGATCCGATATCTGCCCATTTTGCAATCTACAGGTGAGAGAAGATTTGCAGCATTTCATTACGATTTGTCCAATTTTGAAGGAGATAAGGTGGGTCTACTTTCATAAAAATAGTTGGCAAACAGAAGAGGTTTCCAGCTATATAAACGGACTTGATTGTGGATGGTGTTATTTAAGTATTATAAAGAGGCTCAGTCATGTAGGTGAAGAACTTACAATGAATGCTTTTAGCAGAATGAAATTGTTTATAGTCTTAAAATCACTTTTAATTTGCTACAGTCTATCTTCAGCTCTTATAGGCCATAACTTTGTTTTAACTAAACTAAAAGTTCATTTAGTTCATATTTTGTTTTAATTAAACCAAAAAGTTCACTAAACCCATATTTTGTTTTCACTTAACTAAAAGTTCAATGAGCCCATATTTTGTTTTAACTAAACTTAGGGCCTTATTGCGAGTGTCGATTTTGTATCGATAAACGACTTTTGTCGATAGTCGAACATCGAAAATTTAATTTGGTATTGCGAATCTCAATTGTGAACGAAAAATTTCGTATAAGCTATCGATCTTTGTCGTTCACATTTTTCTGATCGACTGCTTACAACGAGTTTAATTTTCTCACCAAATGTATGTTGATTTCCTTTTAAATATGGTTTTATTGTTTCTAAAATAACAATTGTTTTAACACAGAGCAATATAATAATAAATAAAGGAACATAAAACACAACATTTGGGTTGGGTTAACATCACTGAAAAACACCAAGGTAATCTTTATTTACCTAACATATAGTACTACTCCTATAACTATTTCAAACAAAGAAAAGATGTAAATTAATAACAAATAACATGAAATAATTTTTTTTTGAAGAAAACAAGTATTAAAATATTTATTTTTTAAAAAACTATTCCTTCGACTCATGAAAATGACAGATAGCAAATCTGTCAAATGCCAAAATATAGGAATGACTGAAACAGATGACATATGACTCAATTTATGACAATTTTTTTTTTTTTCTATATGTACTATCACTGGCACTACAACAAATGCCGAAATATAAGGTTTATTCACAATAAGCGTTTTTGTTATTCACAGTAATAGATATCTCTGTCGATCAAGTTACACAGTACCAAAACGAAAATTTATCGATGCTTTCGACTTTTATCGCATCGAAAGTTAAACGACACTCGCAATAAGGGCCTTAAATTTGTTTTTTTTTTGCGTAAATAGTAATGCCTTGTTTAATCGAAATCTTATTTATTCTTGCTATAAATGACGTTTCTTCTTTTATACGTTTTAGTGAGATTCTCATATTTGCAGATGATATGAAAATTTATAAATCAATCAAATCTCCCAATGATCATACTCTTTAGCAGGCTGATCTTGATAGTTTCAGTATTTGGTGTAATAAAAATGGGTTAACTCTTAATCATATAAAATGCAAACTATTACTTTCTCAAAGAAAAAAGTTCCAAGTGACTTTGAATATTGTATAACACAAAATAAAATTAGTCGTGTTTTTAGTTTTAAGGACTTAGGAGTTAATTTCAGTGCTAATCTGGAATTTTCTGAACATGTTAACTTTATTGTAAAAAAGGGGAACTCTATGCTTGGATTCATAAAACGGTGGGCAAAGGAATTTAACGATCCATACGTTACCCTCTCTTTGTATAACTGTTATGTTAGGCCGCATCTTGAGTATGCCTCACAAGTATGGACCCCTTTCATATAATAATTTTTCCAGCATAATTTTATTCGCTTTGCTCTTAAAGGCCTTCCATGGGCTGATCCTTATAACCTGCCACCATAAGAGCATCGGATAAGGCTTTTGCAGTTGCAATCTTTATATCAACGTAGAGTAAACAATGACTTAATTTTTCTACATCAACTTATCTCTGGACAAATTGATTCGTCGGACCTATTAGCCTTTATTGGTTTTAAATACCGCGGACGGTCGTACTATCTTCGAAGTTCTGAGCTTTTTAATATTGAACATCACAGAACCAATTATGGTATGCATGAGCCTCTCACGCGGATGAGTAAGTTATATAACTTGAATGGGGGTGTGTTGGATTTTAATTTAAATAAAAGTAAATTTGGTATTGCGAATCTCAATTGTGAACGAAAAATTTCGTGTAAGCTATCGATCTTTGTCGTTCACATTTTTCTGATCGACTGCTTACAACGAGTTTAATTTTCTCACCAAATGTATGTTGATTTCCTTTTAAATATGGTTTTATTGTTTCTAAAATAACAATTGTTTTAACACAGAGCAATATAATAATAAATAAAGGAAAATAAAACACAACATTTGGGTTGGGTTAACATCACTGAAAAACACCAAGGTAATCTTTATTTACCTAACATATAGTACTACTCCTATAACTATTTCAAACAAAGAAAAGATGTAAATTAATAACAAATAACATGAAATAATTTTTTTTGTGAAGAAAACAAGTATTAAAATATTTATTTTTTAAAAAACTATTCCTTCGACTCATGAAAATGACAGATAGCAAATCTGTCAAATGCCAAAATATAGGAATGACTGAAACATATGACAGTGATAAAACTGCAAAACAAAAAAGCCCATACGTTTGTAAGAAATATCCCAACAAAATTCCCAACGATAAAATATTACAAGAGAACAAAGGAAAATCTTCGTGTCATTAAACAGACACACAGCAAACAAGGTGGCTTGTAGCTGATAGTTAGTGTAGTATAGATACTCAACGCTTATTTTTAAGCATTGCATGTGATAGGATTGCGTTATAATTGCATCATAAGAAAATTCAGCCAGTGTTACACAGTTTTTAGATGATTTCCGACACATTTCTTAAGTTTTCTGTTTTAATTTATCTATTTATTGGAAATACTTCTTGACTCAATTTATGACAAAAAATTTTTTTTTCTATATGTACTATCACTGGCACTACAACAAATGCCGAAATATAAGGTTTTATTCACAATAAGCGTTTTTGTTATTCACAGTAATAGATATCTCTGTCGATCAAGTTACACAATACCAAAACGAAAATTTATCGATGCTTTCGACTTTTATCGCATCGAAAGTTAAACGACACTCGCAATAAGGGCCTTAAATTTGTTTTTTTTTTTGCGTAAATAGTAATGCCTTGTTTAATCTAAATCTTATTTATTCTTGCTATAAATGACGTTTCTTCTTTTATACGCTTTAGTGAGATTCTCATATTTGCAGATGATATGAAAATTTATAAATCAATCAAATCTCCCAATGATCATACTCTTTAGCAGGCTGATCTTGATAGTTTCAGTATTTGGTGTAATAAAAATGGGTTAACTCTTAATCCTATAAAATGCAAACTATTACTTTCTCAAAGAAAAAAGTTCCAAGTGACTTTGAATATTGTATAACACAAAATAAAATTAGTCGTGTTTTTAGTTTTAAGGACTTAGGAGTTAATTTCAGTGCTAATCTGGAATTTTCTGAACATGTTAACTTTATTGTAAAAAAGGGGAACTCTATGCTTGGATTCATAAAACGGTGGGCAAAGGAATTTAACGATCCATACGTTACCCTCTCTTTGTATAACTGTTATGTTAGGCCGCATCTTGAGTATGCCTCACAAGTATGGACCCCTTTCATATAATAATTTTTCCAGCATAATTTTATTCGCTTTGCTCTTAAAGGCCTTCCATGGGCTGATCCTTATAACCTGCCACCATAAGAGCATCGGATAAGGCTTTTGCAGATGCAATCTTTATATCAACGTAGAGTAAACAATGACTTAATTTTTCTACATCAACTTATCTCTGGACAAATTGATTCGTCGGACCTATTAGCCTTTATTGGTTTTAAATACCGCGGACGGTCGTACTATCTTCGAAGTTCTGAGCTTTTTAATATTGAACATCAGAGAACCAATTATGGCATGCATGAGCCTCTCACGCGGATGAGTAAGTTATATAACTTGAATGGGGGTGTGTTGGATTTTAATTTAAATAAAAGTAATTTAAAAACTATTTTCAGAACCAGTGAGTGCTCCACGATCCTAAATGTTTCTGTGTCATTTTGTTTTAATTTTGACTTTATATGTTTTCATGTTTTTATGTGCATGTGTTTTTGTTTTTGTTGCATTGTGCTTACTAACAACTAACACCTGCACTAAGTGATGAGCCAGTGGGACACATTATATGTGTTGGCAAATCTTCTTTCATCTGCTGATGCTTGCTTTAAGCTCTATTTGAATAAGATCTGATAGTGTAAAAAAAAAAAAATCTGTCATATATCCTATTTTGGTTTTACCTGATGATCTTTAAGTTTTCAATTTGTGTAACAAAAATATTGTTTCCTTTTTATAAAAATTATAATGTAATAATAAAAATTATATATATAAAAAAATACTTAAAATGCTACTCAGACAGACGACATTAATATGTCATGTCTTTATGAATTATTCAATGAATTGTAAATAACATGTATAACTTATATAATCCTGAACTCAAGAATAAAAACTATGTATCTATCTATCTATAAACTTTTTGTTTGTTTTTTTGCAGTTTCATCTACTTAAACGTCCATTTATACGGACCAAACTATACTTTTTGAGTACAGAATTAAACTTGAAAAAATAACTTATTGGGCAATAATTTTTGAGTTTGGGCTGATATGAATAAAAAATAGTCGTCGTAAGAAAAATCGTGTTAGTATTTTTTTTTGAAAATTTAATTTTTTACTCAAAAAGTTAAGTTAGATCTGTATTAACGGACGTTTAAGCGAATGAAACAGCAAGAAACCAAAAACAAACAAAAAATCAATATTTTAAATAATTAAAAATCATAGTTTAAATAATTAAAGTTTTAAAAATCTGATTCTTTGATATAATCTGTCTATGGATCCTAGGAATATATGCATTTTTTTACAGAATTTTAACTGCAAGTAGCCAAAAAAGTATTTATTTTTTTAAGAATATAAAAAAGTGGCATCCACGAAAAACGGCCATAACTTCTTAACGGTAAGTCCAAGATTTTATCAAAGAAATTTAATTTTTCTTAATAAAAAAATCATTTAAAAAAAACCTGATTTTCGTAATTTGTTCAAATCTTCTTATGCTTGCAACAAAAAGCGGTAGACTTTTTTTCCCTATTTTTACTCACTAAAAGAAAATTTTTAAAAGTGGTTTCAACTTGTAATTAATTTTTGACAGGTTAAATTCTAAAGTGACTGCACTATAAGGCCGTAATTTAAATAACGGCCATATTGATAACTGTAAAACTTTTCTTATTTTCAAAAATAAGAGCCAAGACATAGTTAATTACCTTATCTTTATATCCACAGTAAATTAAAAATATATTACATAATAATACAAAGCTGAACAATCTAATAGTTTCAAAAAAATAAAATAATGTTTCGTTTTAAATAATTGTTCAAAAAGAAGGACATTTCAACCTTTGCTCGAAACCCAAGCTAGTGTTTAATATTTCATTATTAATAAAATTAGATACACTTCTGACCAGATAAATCAAGTATTAACGTTGTAAAAGAAGAATTATTTTCCTCAATGTTATGTATTTTTTCTTCGCTCTGAACTAAATAAATATTTAATATAAAACTGGACATGATAACCCAATAAAATAAAATTGATTAATTAATATTATTACAGAGAAATGTTTTAGTTTATATTACTGATGAATTTATATGCATTCACTTTATACTTTATTTAATGTAAAAGTCCTTATTTCGATATATGTGCATTCAAATCTGTTTACAATATATTTGTTACAACCTAAATTACATTCATTGTCCTTAATATATTGCCTTATATAAAGCTTTATGTAAGGAATTCACGTAAATTGTTATTAATACATACTTATTATAATAATTTTGTTTTAAATATTATTGATGTTACTTTTTACTTAAACTAGATGAGATTTGGTTTATTTGTCGGTAACTTGTAGCCAACAAACTGAAACGGTGGCTCCATTTGTGGACTTGATGAGCGTTTCATATGTTCCAGAGAATGGGACATTACAGCACCTGTCATGACAGCGCTGTTGGAAGACCCTCGACCCCGTTTTCTTTTGGGAAGGATGCCTTTTCGGGCCATATAAAAACGAATAGTAGATACTGGAATGTTGAACATATTGCTCACAGTCTGGAATGTTTGACCTTTTGAAACACACTTAGCTGCTTGAGCTAGAGAAGCTTCCGATCTCCGAACACGTTTGTAAGTATTGTTTGGGCTGTCTATGTTCATTTGCATCAACATACTGTCATCATTATCGCCGACATAGCTGTCTTCTTCATTTACCGTCGGGTAATTTTCATCCTCTGGTTTAGGAAAATCTTCAAAATTGTCATAGGCAATCGTTGAGTCATCGAAGGGTTCTGTAGCGACACTTTCGGTTTTCATAATGTTTGATTGGTTCAGAAAATTACCCTGTTCCACGACGTTCAGGGCTATCGTTTGGTTTGCCAATGGTGTGGTGATATTGCTACTACTGCAACTGCTGGTAGTCGCTGTACTACAGTTGGAAGTTACAGGAAGATCGTTTGAGTTAGCTGTTTCTCGTATTTGATTTTCGAGTGACATAGGATTGAAGTGTAATGGACTATTAGGGGCTGTTGTTTCATTGGGTATAGAATTAATTTTCGTTGGCTCACACATTTCGTTGTTTTGTAGTTCTTCAGTACATTCTGTGTTTTCTGTGCTTAATAACGATTGCTGGTGTTGTGATAAATTCGTCGTGCCTGACGCACTTCCTGAGCGTGCTGCTTTAGCCATTTGTCTTAATTGGTTGAGGTTTAGTGCAGCATCCGACCCATATAGTCCTCGAATTCGCAGAGATTCTGCGCATTTGAGAAGATTTGGCAACCCAGCTTGTGTAACATTAACCTCCCCTTTGTACATAAAATCAACCAAAGCTTGAATCTCCCAAAGTTTGATGTCCCGAGGCAGTATTATAACAGGATGCTTGCAAGGATTTTCTGCCAAAATACTTTCAAAATACGACGAACACGCAGCCAGTACCAGCCGATGGCAATGCAACTGATGACCTTCGCATGCTAGTGTCACATCGACAAAGCGCTGCCCAGCAAGGAGCTGAGGAAAAGCAGCGCCCAAACTTCCTAAGTGACTATTCCATCGTACACAAAATTCCTGTGAGTGTGCAGCCATCTTTTCCGTCATCTTACGCCTTAAAGCGTAATAGTACTTTCAAGAGCTCGATTGCCACGGACCGTTCTATATGTTGTGGTTCTTGTATTTGGATGAGCTATTTCAGTAAAAATGAATGAATGAAGTGGAGGTTTTTTAAATGTGCGCACGTATGTTCAAATGGAAAGGATGTTCTTACCGTGAGGATAATTTTGTGTTCCACGATTCACTTTCTCATGCACCCTGTTTTTCTGTTTCTAGTTTATTCAGTTTTTTTTTTTGTTTTACAAAATCCAGTTTTCCACAGCAAAGTACAAGAAATAAAAGAAAAGAAATAAAATATTGATTTTTGGTCTTCTCTTTTGAAATAAATAATTTCTAATCGCTGATAAGAAATAAAATAAAATTACTATAATTATTAATGAACTGGTCAGTTTTTATTTCTCAGATCTCTAAAATTACCAAATTCGCAAAAATATAAACAAGTGGGCCTATTCGGCGAGATCTTTTATTCTATTATTCTGGTATGAATTTCCATACATAAGTTTGAGTTGTCATAAAATCTTTTATGAATAACAGATTTGGTATTCGGCACGCTAAATCTGTTATGAAATCTGTTAAGAAAATTCGAACTATCAAAAACTCTTTTATGAAACCCAGTTAAAAATCATAAAAGAATAAAAGACAGATTTTTCTGACTTTTATTATAAAAGATTTCAACAAACATGTGGTTATTTTGTGTAAAACTTGATATTTACCCTTTATTTCGTCAACAAAATGATTAAAAGGAGACAAAGGTAAGCAAGTATATTAAAATATATATGAAAACTAAATATATTAAAAAGATTTTTTTTAGATGAAAACCAGTTCAGATTGCACTTATTTTTTCTCATCCAAAGCCTGAAAAAGCTTAATAAAAAGTCATCTGCAATTTTAATTTAATTTTCATAAAATAAGTTGTAGTTTTTTGTGCACACTGTTGCTTTTGGAATTAAACAGTGGTATAAGTACCTGCCAATTTGAAAAAGTATTTTAAATGTAGTTTTGCAATTTTTTAATTTTCAGAAAATTTTTTATGATTTTTTTTTTTTTTTGAAATAGTCGGTCGAACTGAAATTGGTTTACAGAACAAGTTAGAGCATTTAAATTTGAATTTAGAACAAATTAAATTATTAAAATGAAGCAAATATTTTCGGAATTAACGCTTGCTATAGAAAATTTGAGAAATTTCTTCAAGGTAAATGATATTGGCTGACATCTTGTCTTTCAAAAACTGTTTGTTTCATTTGGATAGTTAAAAATTTTCTAAGTTTCAATTTAAGTTCTCAAACTTACTCTGGAAACCGTTTTCAATTTGCCCAACTATTTCAAAAAAATTCATATAAAAGTAATTTTGCCTTTTTAAATTTTCAAAAACATGACAAATAACTTTTATATGAATTTCGTTTGAAATATTTTTTTTTCGAATTTAATTTGGTTTGCAGAATAAGTTTGAGAGATGAAATTGGAACTCAAAACAGTTTCAATCATCCGAATGAAGAAAGTAGTTTGGAAATCAGAAACTATCATCAGATTTCATAAAATTTCAAGAAATTTCTTCAAATTGCTACTTACACCTTACGACGGACGGTTTTATTCCGAAGCTACTTGCTTTATTTGGACGGTTAAAAAGGTTTTCAGCTCAAATTTAAAATCTTCAATTTATTCCAACATATTTGACTGAGAACTTCGCCGAAGCCGTCAAATGGATTGAAGAAAACACAAAATACTACTCTAAAGTAGAAGTATAAATAGTTAAAAAAAGAAAATCTTGATTAGTTTTATTCATTGCAAAGCTGTGTTTTGTGATAATTTTAAGAAAAAATTATTTTTTTTTTAATTTAAGCTCCAAACGAGTTAGGTAGTTTTAGCGAGTTCTAAACCAAGTTGCAGCACATCATGAACTTTATCATAATTCAGTAAAAATGCTTGGGCAGATTATGTCAACTCCCTTGTCACCTAGAGAAAATGTGCTAAAAACTTTGCATTTGCCTGAGTCCCCTTTCAACTTCATACTTGGGAACCGAATTTAAGGAAAAGATGTTCCTTCAAATCTGAATAATGCCTCTGGGCTTAAGACACGAACTTGTTTCAAGGCATCATCGAGGGCTGTTAAATGCTCTTAATTGTTGCATAATCAATGGAGTGTTCGATTTAGCCTCACAAATTTCCTTTGCTTTTTCACCAACATTGACGACAACGGCAGCTCCTTACTAGGGTCTTCTTCAGGTTCTTCGAGATGTTCATATAATCCTTCTTGACGCGAGGAACAGTCTGCAAGATATTCTCAGTTAGTTAGACAATCTGCTTCACAATTTCCTTGGAATTCTTTCCCTCTTTGTCTGCATCAATGACGGCTTTTAAATCCCATGAACATCGATATTGATTTCATCATTCAACTGCGGCTCCTTTGCCCTACGAAAGAATGTAGGAGTTTTGTTTAACAGCTTCGTAGCCGTCTATATCGATGTGGAGATTTCGAATTCTTGACAAAGTTTTCAAGAATTGTTGTGCCTCTTCGTTAAATACATCGATGATCTGTTGCGGATCTTTTTAAGTTCGGAGAAAGCATCGCCAAGGACTTCCACAAAGGTTTGGACAAGAGTGGCAAGAAATCCTGGCTTGGCATTTGGCATTTAGTTTCTCGGATGCGTATCTGAAAGAAAAACAGATTCGATACGAGTTATGCAAAAAAAAAAAAAAAAACAATCCCAACTAACCTGTGTTTCAAAAACCTTTGTTAAAAGAGACATCTTAACCGAACAAACGTGGAAACATTTAATATTCACCTTATTGTTTCAAACACAAAAAATTAAACTTAAGTCACATTTAAAACAAATTAACAAATGACTTACATTTAAACGCGAATGCATTTCAAACGCTTCGTTGGCGTTCATCATCAGCATTAACTCGATTGTTGTTAGGTACATGATTTCGTTAATCCCACAGTGATGAGATAGAGAAAAGAAAAAAGTAACGGATGCATTCTATTACACCAAAGAAAACAAAGGTGATTGAATGTCACCTCCTTCTGCATTTAAATTGTTTTTTTTTCTGTATAAAGTAGCTTTCATATGCGTCGAGTCTGTTGCACTTATTGACATATTTAATTAACCTGATGCTGTGCTACTTTTCATCAAGACCACCTCAGTTATCAAATGATTAGAAAACGCCGATTGTTTTAATTTTTTTCTTTTTTGGACAAGTACAATGCTCTTAATAGTGCACATTTATAACGACGTTTACATACACTACATTCAATTGCACAGATACCTGATTTTTTTTCATCAATTTTGTATTTTGTAGTAGTAAAAACATTTTTCAATTTTTGACTATTAGAGAAAACAGGCAATATTTTATGCTGAATCGGTTTTTTAAATTGTTCATTAATCCAGGGATATAACTGAAAACTTCCCTTTTTAATTCGTTTGTTAAATCGTAACCACTCTGTCGAAATAATGTTGTTTTTTTTTTTCATTTTGAGACACTTTTTTCGCATGTTTTTTAATAATTGAATCTACAAGATTTTTCTAATAACCGTTTAATGCAGCAACTTCAACTATAAAATCATATTCTTTTTTATAGTTAGTTAAAGAAAGTTGAAGGTTAACAACATAGAAATATATGAGCTTGCACAGTGAAGACTTAGATGCAGATACAAGCAAAGAAGAACTGGATTCAGTCTTGAATTGCCTTAAAGATGGAAAAGCAGCAGGATCCAATGGAATCCCTTCAGAGGTCTTTAAATACAATTCTAAAATTTTTAAAGAGAAACTGAAAGACGCCCTTAACACTTCCCGCCAGATCATTTTTATGAAGCTCTCATACGACCAGTGCTGAAGAAGGGTAATCCAATGAAAGCCCAAAACTACAGGGGAATCTCCTTTCTTAATTCGGGTCTACAAAAAATATACCCGCTATTCTCTGTAAACGACGATAAGATGAAAAAGATAAATTAAGTGAGTTCCAGTCTGGTTTTCCGAAATCATATTCAACAGTTGATAACATCTTTACTTTATCAAGCATGCAAGAATTAAGATGAGCCACAACAAAGAATTATACGCCTTTTTTGTTGATTTTAAGGCGTCGTTTGATACAATAAATAGAAATGCATTTTTTTATAAAGTACATAACCTGGGAGTGTCTTCGAAATTCGTCTCTGCCGTAGAAAAAGAAACGAATGCTCAGGTTGTCAATAATAAAGCGAAAAAAGACAGGGGTGTAATCTGAGCCCACTCCTTTGTTTCATGATGATTGAAACTTATTTCCGTTTTAATACAACTCACTTTATGTTTTTTCACTTTTAATTTCACTTAATATTTCCAAACACTCTTTATTTTCTTCTACTTTCTTTATTTTAAATTCAAACTTTATCACTATCAAATTACCGACTTGTACGCGACTAATTTCAAACTGACTTCGGTCTGCATCCGCTTCCTCTTTTATACAGAAATGCTTGGCATTGTCCTCCTCTTAGGATTGTTCGTCAAGAACAATTTCATCGACTTCTTCTCCGCTATAGCGATATAGTCGATCACTATAAACAACTTTGAATTTGACTCTTAAACCTCGCTGAAATCGGTAAACAACATCATTGATCCTTGTCACAACACGGTATGGGCCTTCCCAGTTTTGTTGACGTTTTGGTGACAGTCCCTTTTGTCGTTGGGGATTATACAGCCACACTAGATCTCCCTCATGGAAAGGTTTCGTTGTGGCGTTTGCATCATAGCGTGTTTTCATTCGGTCACTAGCTAGCTTTATTTTAGTCCTTGTCCTGTCATTAATGTCAGTGAGATTTTCCTTTAGGTAATCCACGTATTCCTCTTCATTTCGTTTTTCTGATATTTGTACCGAATACAATTTCTGATGGAGTGTGACCGGTTGTGCCATTAAAAATAGGCTTACGCCTCAGGCCACTTGCTGAACAAGAATGACAACAAGAATGAATTGGTTTCAACTGTTAGACACAGGAAATGGGCTTGCAATATCGATAGCAATTCTTTCAAAAGGTGCTCCAACGTTGTACTGTTGCATCTTACTCTGTAGTTTTCTGCCTGGTCCCTTGGTGGCTGCACAAGTGATGAATTTTCTGAACCATTTTTCCACATCGTCTTTTGCATGCAGCCAGTAGAAACTTTCTCGAATTTTCTCCAGAGTTTTGTTGATACCCAAATGGCCTTCAGAAGATCCATCATGCATCTCACGTAGAATGTCATTAACCTTTGTCCAGGGCACAACAAGCTGCATCACATAGGTTTTGCCATCTGAGGATTCCCATCTTCGTTTGAGCAAACCTTCCTGCACATGAAGTGAATTTCATTGTGCCCAATAGGCTTTGAGGGTCGGACTTCTATCAGAAATGTCTCCCCATTCTGGTTTCTCTTCATGTTCTTTCCATGCAAGAATGGGTTCGATGACCAAATCGTCTTGCTGAGCATTCCTGATTTCCTCGTTGCTCCAGCCGCCAATGGGTTCAACTCTTGTTCGCTGTATGGAAATAGATTCCTTTTCTTCCTGACGAGTTCAATGCTTGCACTCTTGGTTACATGACCGACGAGATATGGCATCTGCATTCGAGTGTAGTTTTCCTTTGTGATGTTGGATTTCATAGTCACATGTCTGAAGTCTCTCGATCCACCTGGCTACTTGACCTTCTGGATTTTTAAAATTCAAAAGCCATCTTAGCGCTCCATGATCCGTCCGTAAAAGGAACCTCCGTCCGTAAATGTATTTATGAAAGTACTTTGTGGCCAAAACCAAAGCAAGAAGTTCTCTTCTGGTTACGCAGTAATTTCTCTCTGTCTTTGAGAGCACCTTGCTGAAGTATGCTACAACTTTTTCTTGACCGTCATGAACCTGGGAGAGAACGGCTCCTATTCCGACATTGCTTGCATCTGCATCGATTATAAACTGTTCTCCAGGAGTTGGATAGGTTAACACTGGAGCATCACACAAGCGTCTTTTAAGTTCCTTAAAGCTTTTCTCGCACTAATTTGACCACTTGAATTGTTTTCGTTTTTCTGTGAGTTGGTGCAAGCTTTTGGCGATTAGGGCAATATGTAGCTAGCCGAAGAAAACTTCAAAGTTGATGCTTGTCTTGTGGATTTGGCCAGTTCTTCACAGCCTCCACTTTCTCGGAATCAGTTCTTACCCCTTGAGACGAGATGATATGCCCCAAATACTTCACTTCAGTCTTGAACAGCGTACATTTTTCTGGATTGAGGTTCAGATGAGCATTTCGCAACCTCTGGAATACCCCTTTTAAGTTTTCACAATGCTAGTCAAATGTTTTCCCAAACACGATGACATCATCCAAATAGACTAGACAGGCTTTCCAAGTAAGGCCTTGTAGTACGCATTCTATTAAACGCTCAAATGTTGCACGAGCGTTACACATAAACCTTTACTTGTGGAGAATGCAGTTTTCTCCCGATCTTCTGGGTGAATTTCAACCTCCACTCTTCAGGTCTAATGTTGAAAACTATTGAGCTCCAGCCATCGCATCCAGAGTATCGCTTATCTTAGGTATCTTTCTACATTTTCGATATCATTTTAGTAACTGCGTCTTGTTTGGCTATAGGCAGGCGCCTTGCTGGTTGACGGATCGGCCTTGAATGAATGAATTAATAGTGGGGTTAGATACACTGCGACCTTAAGGTCGCTCTTCTATGGCCTTGATGAATTTTAGTAATTGGGGTACCTTCAGAGAGGGTATAGTTCGCTCTCTTCTATCTGGTAACGACCCAGATGTGTGAATCTGATTCTGATAATTCTTAGGTTATTTCTACTTCACCCAATGCAGTCTTTGAATCTTGCTTGGTTGTAGTTTTCAAGTAGCATTTTGGCCTGTCTTAGCTTAGGAAGTCCGTTCTAGATAATGTTTCTTTTGGACTCCTCTTCTGTTTTGATTTTGTTTTTAATCACATTTTCACCAACACCGCAGTGGGGTTCTTGTCCCATGAGTGCCGTTTTTGCCTCTATCTTTGCCAAAGAGTCTGCCTCTTCATTACCTTGAATACCTTCATGGCCTGGTACCCAATAAAGGGTGATTTTGTTCATTTTGCCTAACTCTTTTAGTTGTTCTACGCAATACCAGTTTGGATTTAATGGCGTACGAGTTTATGGCTTTTAGTTCAGCTTGACTGTCTGACATTATTGCAATGTTTCGTTTGCGGTAGTTTTTTTCGATATTTAGCTCTGCACACTTACTTATTGCGTTTATTTCCGCTTGAAATATACTACAGGACTGTCCCATCGGCACAGAGAGTTTGGTTTTTGGCCCAAATATGCCTGCGCCAGTCCCTTCAGCTGTTCTCGATCCATCAGTGTACCACTTGATGGCATTTGTTTGGTAGGTATAATTTGTTGATTCGTCTACCCATTCTTTCTTGTTACTCAACTCCAAACGATATTGTTTTTCGAAGTCGTACATTTTGACCATGTCATCTCTTGGTATATCTATTAAAGGCATTGACTTAGAAAGAGAGTCTTTCTCCCTGACACTTATAATTTTACCTGGTCCAGTTCCTTCTATTGCAAATCTCAAGATTGCACTTTTTGCAGTACTTCCAACGACAATATGTAGTGGAGATAAATGAAGGATCACCTCCATTGCTGCTGTAGGACAGGTTCTCATGGCTCCAGTGATACATAAGCAAGCAAGCCTTTGCACCTTTTCAAGTGCCTTTCTTGTTTTTTCAAGTTCGGTTCCTAGTCAGCGAAAAAATGAAGTCTACCATCATCGGCTTTAACGCTATAAGCGAAAGGCTATGCACCCTTCGCGTGCGAGGCAAATTTACGAACATTAGCCTCATTAACGTTCACGGACCTACGGAGGAGTCCTCAGACGAAGAAAAAGAGACTTACTACGAACAAGTCGAGAGGACCCTCAATGCCTGTCCAAGGTATGACGTAAAAATCATCCTTGGGGATTTGAACGCAAAAATAGGTCGGGAGCCGGTATTCAGGCATTACGCAGGCACCCATAGTTTGCATGAGAACACTAATGACAATGGACTTCGAGTCTTAGAATTGGCAGCATCGAAAAACATGGTCGTTGCGAGTACCAGGTTCCCGCGAAAAGATATCTACAAAGCCACCTGGGTATCACCTGATGGAGTCACTCGTAACCAAATAGACCACGTGTTGATAGACCGTCGCCACTACTCGAACTTGATGACGGTACGAACGTACCGAGGCGCCAATATCGACTCGGATCACTATCTTGTTGGTATGGTCTTCCGAGGGCGGATTGCCTTGCGAAGACGTATTGCATCCGCCGATCAAGTTCGAATCAACACGGCTGCCCTGCGCAATGAAAATGCCAGTAACACCTTTGGTAATGCGTTAGGACTCGCCCTAGAATCGCTTGATTTAGGGAGAGTAAGTCCTGGGGCCAGTATGCTGGGCGTAGATGAGAAGTGGACACGCCTTAAGAATACTGTCATTAGTACTGCCAACTCCATCTTAGGCAGCAGTCGTAGAAATCGGAACGACTGGTTTGATGATGAATGCAAGCTAGCGACTGAACGTAAGAATGTTGCGTACCGAGCAATGCAGCAATCTCATAGAACGCGGGCACGCGAAGAAGAATATAAAGAGCTCAGAAGAATAGAAAAACGGCTTCACAGACAGAAAAAATCAGCCTGGGAGAAGAACTTAATCTGTGAAATAGAAAAAAGCCGAGAGCGAGGTCAGCACCAGGCGCGGAAGTTCTACCAATCCATCCGAAACATGACGCAGTACACACCACGCTGCACATACTGCAAGGACGGAGAGGGAAATCTGATCACCGATCCACAAAGCATACTGGAGCGATGGGAAGTGTACTTTAATGAATTGCTAAATGGTCAACTCACTGCAGAAGTGGAGGCTCCACTGCTTCAAGACGAATACCCTATGTTGCCGTCACCAAGCATAGAAGAGGTTGAGAAGGCTATAGACCGGCTAAAGAAAAACAAAGCCCCGGGAGCTGATGGTATACCAGCCGAATTATTTCAACACGGTGGGCCAGCTCTACGTCAGGCAATTCATGATATTATAGTGCACGTGTGGGAGCGTGAAGAAATGCCAGAAGACTGGCGAAAAGGTATAATATGCCCCATACATAAGAAAGGAGATGTCACAACGTGCAGCAACTATAGAGGTATCACGTTGTTGAGTACCGCCTATAAGATACTCTCCTCTATCCTACAAGACCGGATAACCCCATACGCTAAAACCATCATCGGACAATATCAGTGTGGTTTCATTCCAGGCAAATCAACAACTGATCAGATCTTTACCCTTAGGCAGGCGATGGAAAAATGTCTAGAATTTAACATCCCAACATACCACCTGTTTATAGACTTTAAGGCCGCCTATGATAGCATAGCCAGGGTAGAACTTTACAAAGCCATGAGAGAATTCGGCATCCCAAATAAATTGACACGACTATGTAGGTTGACCATGACCAACGTAACAAGCCAAGTAAAAATAGCCGGATTGCTATCCAGACCAATCAACATCTTTAATGGACTCCGACAAGGGGATGGTTTGGCCTGCCTCCTCTTCAACCTGGCGTTGGAGAAAGCAATCCGTGACTCTGGCACGGCAACAAGAGGGACCATCGTCAACAGGTCCAGCCAGATACTGGCTTACGCAGACGACATCGACATCATCGGAAGAACCGAGCAAGCTGTACACGATTCCTTCATCCAGATCGAGCAGGCGGCACAAAATCTGGGGCTGCACATTAGTGAAGGTAAAACAAAGTACATGGTGGCGTCGAATGCGAGAGGAACAGTTGGTCAAACAATCAAGGTAGCGGAGCACGAATTTGAAGTGGTGCAATCCTTTAAATACCTTGGGTCAATAGTAGCAGCCGATAACAATATAGAAGAAGAAATACGCGGGCGGCTTCTCAAATCCAACAGAGCCTACTACAGTCTGTCAAAGCTCTTCAAATCCAGAAATCTCACCATAACTTCAAAACTACTGCTGTACAGGACCATGGTTCTGCCAGTACTCACATATGGATCCGAGACTTGGGTGCTTAGCAAAAGGCACTCTGACCTCTTAGCCGCGTTCGAGAGAAAAGTCTTAAGGAGAATTGTTGGCCCCATATGTGAGGAAGGACGATTCCGGAGACGGTACAATCATGAATTGTACGCAATCTACCTTGAAGCAGATATAGTGACAAAAATTAGGCTCGGTAGACTTCGGTGGGCAGGGCACCTAGCTCGCATGAGCGAAGAGGAACCTGCTCGGAAAGTTCTTTGTGGTACATTCTATGGCAGACGACAGCGTGGTAGACCATGCTTGCGCTGGAGAGATGGCGTAGACCAGGACGCCCGGAGCCTTGGGGTGCGCAACTGGATGGCGTCGGCTCGAGACCGGGATAGGTGGAGAGACTTGTTGAAGGAGGCCAGGACCGGACCCCGGTTGTCGAGCCGATGATGATGATGATGCCTCAGCCGTTCTTGTGCTCAACATTTCACCAATCCATCTGGATATTGTGGTGGGAACGCAATTCCTTGTTAGGGCTAGAGTAACTGCTTCATGGGATGTGTTGTCAAAAGCTCCTTCTATATCTAGAAGGCACATAAAGCTGTTTCTTTTACATCCTTCGCTTTTTGCAAGGTATTTGTGAGCTCGTACAGTGCTGTCTCGGTTGATCTGCCAGCTCTATACGCATGCTGACGCCAGCTCTATACGCAAGCAAAAACATCAGAGAACTCTTGATCGATATTACAGCAGTTAAACATTTTTCTCTTCAAAGCAATGTCTTTATCTGGATTCACAGATTTTACGGGATGTTCTTCGGTTATCTTTGTTATTGCCGCTACGAGGTCAAATTTACCGACAACTTCTAATTTTCTGAGCTTGATCTCATATGGTTTGATGTTTAGTATTCGTATGGGCACCATGTTATTTTGAGGTGACACCAGCGTCTTCCCCATGATGTAATTTTGGGAGCAATGCTCAGAGTCTGGTTCCACCATGAGGTGTCGATGTCTCCCAGGATCATCTTTGATGTTTGTCCAAACAAAGACTTCTGACGAAGGAGGCAGGCACATATCTTATTTGATGATTGCTCTTATCGATGATGAGTTTTGATTGCCATAAACCATTGGAATCTCTATATTTCGGTATTTAAGAACTTGGTTACCAGTGTCGAGAATTATTTCATGCTTTTTCATAAAGTCGATTCCAATAATGCACTCATCGCATATATCTGCCACTAGAAATGGATGTTCAAACTCTAGTTCTGCAAAGCGGATTCGAAGACGGACTTCTCCGTACACTCTTGTTTCTTCTCCTGTTGCAGTTTTCAGACAATAGCTGTTCAATGTTCATGTTGTGTAGCCATGCCATATTGACCAAGTCTCTTCGTACAATTTAACCGGTGTCGATGGTAACTACCTATTGCGTGTTGTTAATAGCTGCTTCCACAGTTAGACTTTTATTGTTTCGTTTAGTCTGCGAGACTTGGATGATGTTTCTGGGGCCGTTGGTCTTGTTTGTAGTCTGATCTGATGTATTATTTCTGCTTCCGCAATGTTGACATGCGCTTCTTCTTGGTGGCATTCGGCACTGTCCGGTCTTGTTGCAATTACAGCATCGGATTTGTCCATCTCGACAGTTGTCCTGGAATGCCATTCTTTGGCAAGAGCATTCTCCTAGTGAAGCCTGTTCAGCTGCTTTCATAGTAAAGGCGAAAGCTAATGCTTCTGGAAGTGTTCGTTTTCCAGCTGTTCGTACTGCTCTTTGGAGATTAATGTCACCCAAGGCACGAACAAAAGCTTCCGCGGCGAATTGGTTTATTATTTCTTCGCCCGCAATTGGATATGCCAAGTGAGCTGGTCGTTCGATGTCTGCTTGAAGCTGCTTAAGATTTTCACCCGTTTCTGAACTCTGGTGTTTAGTTGAACTCTAAAGACTTCTTGCAGTAACTCAGCAGCAGGTCCTCTAAGTGCAACAAACTTGTCTTCATCGTCCCAGTCGTTTGTCATTGCTGCTGCTTCGAATTGTCTCTTACAGATTACACCAAGAAGTTTTTCCATCAAAAGTTGGCGGATGCATTTCTTTTCTCTTCAAAGAGTCACCAGAACTTTCTCACACTTTAAGTTTTCTTATTTTGTCAAATTTCATTGACAAATTCTTGAATTTATTTTCAACTTTGTCAATTTTCTCTTCGACGTTTTCAAATTTTCCTTCAAAGTTTTCGAAATTTCCCATCAATCTTAGTCTCAACTGTTATGAGTTGTTTTTCGACGGCTTCAAATCTTTCGGCAGCAGCAAGGAACTTGTTTTGCAAAGCAGTGAGCTTATCTTCGAGAAGGTTCTTTTGTTCTTCAAGAATGCTGTTTCTAAGTTCTTCGAAAACATTCTTTTGCTCATTTCTTTGATCTTCGAAACGTTCGAGAAGTTTCGTTTGTTCTTTTTTTTGTTCTTCTTTGCTCTTCCAAATGGGCCAGGAGAAAAGCCATCATATTGGAAAACAAATTTTTGTTGCTACTTACTTGTTCTTCTGCCATTTCTATTTCCAAGCTTCTTTCATCATTCTATTTCATCTCCTGGCTTCTTGCAGACGAATAATGAGGTTCCAGCAGTAGGAAGACCCTGATTGTTCAGTTCAGCTTTTAGTTCTACAGAATTTAAATCTTTCAGAAGCTTCCCCATTTTTACACAATCACTTTTCACTAAAGTTTTATTTAATTACACTTCTGACACCAATGTTAGGTTTTTATCTAGGTTCGTTTTCTTAAATAAAACTTATTTCCGTTTTAATACAACTCACTTTACGTCTTTTCACTTTTAATTCCACTTAATATTTCCAAACACTCTTTATTTTCTTCTACTTTCTTTATTTTATATTTAAACTTTATCACTTTCAAATTACCGACTTGTACGCGACTAATTTCAAATTCAAACTGACTCTCGGTCTGCATCCGCTTCCTCTTTTATACAGAAATGCTTGGCTTATGGAAGGTTATTCAACTTGCTAGAAACAATATCAAGTAGGCAATGTAGTACAATATAGAGTAGGCAATGTAGTAGAGTTGAGATTTAGTAGATGTACCGAACAGCTATATTCAGCACCCTTTAATTATTTGTGTAACATGTTACAATACTCAGATCTCTAAAATAATGGTCTTTTAAAATGGGAGTGGAACAATATCTAAAGATAAAAGCTAGAAATACGATGGAAACCCTTTAGAAATTGTAAAAGAGTACACATACTTGGGAATTGTCATCACATTTAACTTAAATGTCGAAAAGCATCTCAAATTGAAAGCGAACAATGACAGATCTGCCATTTGTTCTAATTGGGAAAAAGTTTTTGAAAATAAACTGACATCTTTCAAAACAAAATGTAAAGTTGTCAACGCTACTGCAAGATCAATACTCTTCTATGGGGCACAGACATGGAGTTTGAAAAAATACGATGCTGTGAAAACTCCAAAATACATGTACCATCTGGAAACAGGACTGTCAACACTTTATGTCTCTACTTTGAAGCGGAATGCTGACTATATAGTTAGAATTGCTGCGATGGATAACACAAGACTACCAAAACTGATCTGGCAGTATGCAACTCAGTACAAGAAATTACTGTATGACGATTGGTCGAGATTGGCGGCTGACTGTGGTTTAACGTTTAGCGTAGAAGGAAAAAATACGGTGCAATTACGAAAAATGAAGTGACAGATAAAAATGAAAGGTATACCTTTAGAGATGTTACATCTTAATTTCACGCCACATAGAAATGATATCTCGAATACCTACAGTCTTTGCAATCTACGAGTTAGAGAAGATACTGGTCATTTTCTTGGAATCTGCCCTGTCCTGAGGGAAATAAGAAGGGTGCACTATGGCAAAAATGCATTAGATATTTAGATATTTAGATATTTATTAAACAAATTCAAATCTCTTACATAGACTATAAAATCTTAAGTTGCTCGAGTAGGTAGTACAATTTTAATTTATAGAATCTGACAATTTTCAACAACATTTTTAAAAGAAAATAAAATAAATCGTAAAACTAATACAGGAAAAAAGTATGATAAATAGAGAAATAGTAATAGGAGAGAATGAGATATTCAACCTTCTGAACGGATGCAAATGGATGCAACTATATGGCTACTGTAAAGATACTGCCCTCTATCGATCTAAAATAATTCTAGAATCATTTTAGCATGTGAAGTTTTCGTTTTAGCTAAACTCAAAACCTTCTTTTTCATTTAAAAAAAAAAGCATGTGAGTCCATATGCATCAATCTTGTAAGAATCCATAAATATTTTAAACAATACAAAAGTAACTTTTTTAAGTTAATAACAATAAGCTTGAATAATTTGAATGTTTGAATGTTAAATATTAATGTTAATAATCATTTAATCATTTTGTAGCCACTCATGGCTGACGGCATAATTTGCCAAGCCTTAATCTATTCAAAATGCAAATGTAAATAAAAAATGTAATATAGTTCTTTTTGGGGAATAAATATCTAATTTATCTAATCTATATGAGCTTGAAGTTGAAGAACCAAAGGGCAGACAATTCATCAAAGTAGAAGATGTGCTAATACCACGAATTCCAATTATTTCAATCGATTTGTCCTTTGATTTCAAGATTACAGTTTCCAGTGAGTCTGGCTTTCGTCACAACCATCACCAAGGCTATAGGCTAGATTTCAATTCCGAAACTAATTTTTAATCCCGGAAATACGGGATTTGAAAAAACGAATCCCAGGATTCCTAGCATCCGGGGATTGAACAAACGCAAACAAAATATAAAACCAACTTATTGATCACAAATTTTTTAAATTTAAAATTTAAAGAAACCGTTGTAATTTTTCTTATTAAATTTCTATTTAAAATGCAGTTCAAGTCTTATACGACTCATCATCAGCAATACACTTAAATGGTTTCAAAGAAAACAATAATCAAAACAAAACAAAAAACTGTGCTTTTAAAGAGAACATTTAAAATTACTGCTTATAACGGGTGATTTTTTAAGAGGTTTAGAACTTTTTTTTTTTGTAAACACAAAAAAATCGAAAAAATGAATGAAATATTTATTTGAATCGATAGTTTGAACCTTGCATTTTAATATTTAAAGATAATTTCATGCAAATGTTGACCGCGGCTGCGTCTCAGGTAGCTGAGTCCAATTTTGGCATACCCTTTCACACATATCGGCCGGTATCTCACGAATGAATGCATGGATGTTGGCTTCCAGTGCGTCAATCGAAGCGGGCTTGTCCCTATAGACATTAGCCTTGACATACCCCCACAAAAAATAGTCTAATGGTGTCAAATCGCACGATCTAGGCGGCCAATTGACCGGCCCGAAACGTGAAATTAACTGTTCACCAAACTCGCCTCGCAATTGCGCCATTGTTTCGCGTGCTGTGTGGCATGTGGCACCGTCTTGTTGAAACCACATATCATGCAAGTCAAGAACTTCCATTTCGGGCAAAAAAAAGTTTGTTATCATCGCTCGGTAGCGTTCACAATTGACAGTAACGCTACGATTCGCATCATCTTTGAAGAAATATGGCCATATAATGCCGCCGGCCCATAAACCGCACCAAACAGTGGCTTTTTCGGGATGCATTGGTATCTGTTGCAATGCTTCTGGCTGATCTTCACTCCAAATGCGGCAATTTTGCTTATTTGGGTGTCGATCAAGTACTCGTCGTGAGCGGTCGCGTTAATAGCTCTGTGCGCGTGTGTCCCCCAAATATAGAAAAAAAAAAAAAATAAAAACAAAAAAAACAAAAAAAAAATAGAAATCACAGCACAGCATCCGACATCACCCATCCTCTCCACCCGAGCTCACTCATAACTGTTGCTTTCTATGCACTGCAAACCTCTTGTGAGGCTTATCGCAAGAAGTTTGTGGTGGATGGGTAAGTAGCATTTGTCGAATAATTCTATTGTGTTGTGTATACCTATATATATTAATTTCGTGTACAAATTGTCTTATGGGCATAACACCTAGGACAGTTTGTTTATCATTGATTTGATATGGGCCTACACTTCACAGTTGAACTTAGGTACGTCAAAGTAGATTTTTTTGTGTTTTGTTTTTCAGAATGGTAAGTGATTTTTGTGTTGTCTATTCAAATGTTCGTGGGCTTAGGAAGAATTTCTTTTCTGTGAACGCCCATACTGTGCAATACAGGCCAGCTGTTTTGGCATTAAGTGAAACCCAGGTTGGACAGAATACTGATTTATCAGAATTTTGTTTGGTTGGATATAACTTAGTGCCATTACTTTTTTCCCACCATGGTCTTGTCGTTTATGTTAGAAATGATATTGCTTGCCAGAGCCTTCCCCAATATGGGCATTGTTCTAATACGAACTTTAATTTCCTGTGGCTCAAATTCACTGTCCGCAAGCATATCATTCATTACTGTTTTATTTACAGGAGTCCAAATCTTGACAGCATGTCTACTTGTGATGAGTTAGATGTTCTGTCAGATTCAATTTCCCGAATTGTTTCCCATTGTCCTCACACTGAAATCGTGATTACGGGCGACTTCAATGTACACAATTCAAGTTGGCTCCGCTATTCTGGCCAGACAACACTCGAAGGAAGGTATACCGAGATCTTTGCTGAGTATAACCATCTTACTCAGCTTGTCGATGAGCCTACCCGTATACCGGATGTTGATGGGCATTCCGCCCATACTCTTGACTTGTTCCTTACTTCCCACCCTGATAAATATACTATTAAAGTAACTTCTCCATTTGGCACCTCGGACCATTGTGTCATTTCAGCTAATTTCTCGATCTCCAATCATCCAGTTAAAGAAAAAATTCCCACTAGGACCGTTTGGCAATACGAGAAAGCCAACTGGGACGGTCTGAATAATTTCTTTCGCAACTTTAACTGGTCATTATGCTTCCTCGATAATGACATTGATGCCAGTGCTGAAATGATCACAGAAGTGATTTTTCTTGGAATGAGAACTTTTGTCCCTCACAGAACAAAATGTATCAAACCAAAAGAAAAGTCTTGGTTTACCGAAGAGTGTAAAGAAGCTATCAGGTTGAAAGAAGTAAGCTTCCGATCCTATAAAGCCAACCCATCTGAGGAAAATCGGAAGAAACATAAACAAGTTAGGAACTCGTGCAACTCCGTTATACACAAAACGAAATTTTTACATGACCAGAAATTACGGCAACAAATTCTGCAATGTCCCAAAGGCAGTAAAAACTTCTGGTCATTTTTAAAAAACGTCAAGAACTCAACGTCATCATCAGTTCCAACGCTCATCGTCGACAATAATCCAATTGTCAGCTCTTCAGAGAAGGCGAATATGCTCGCAGCTCATTTTGCTGCAAGTTCTACGTTGCCTGCAAGCAACAATGTCCCTCCTGTACTTGAGAACGTTAATTTTTCTATGGAACAGGTATTTTTCCGCACTCGTACAGTAGCAAGAGTTCTTCAAGATCTTGATATACACAAATCCGCTGGCCCGGATGGTATACCCCCTATACTTCTGAAGAGGTGTTCTTCATCGCGTAAGCTTTTCCATAGCTCCTATCGTTCAGGTATCTTTCCTAGTAAATGGAAAACAGCATTTGTCCAGCCCGTCCCTAAAAAAGGTGATTCCTACTCCCCCTCCTCCTACCGACCAATTGCACTTACGTCCCTTCTTTCCAAGGTCATGGAAACGCTGATAAATCGTCAGCTCAAGAAATATCTCGAAGATCGGAAGCTTTTAAATGACCGGCAATACGGCTTTCGTAGCAATCGTTCCACTGGTGATCTGATGGCATATCTCACCGAACAGTGGAACAAATCTGTGCATCGCTTTGGCGAAAGCAAGATTATTGCGCTTGATATTTCAAAGGCGTTTGATAAAGTTTGGCATGAAGCTCTTTTATCGAAAATGCGTGCTTTTGGTATCGATGATACTCTTATTCGCTGGATTAGAAGCTATCTTCTGGACCGTTCAATACAAGTTGTATTAGACGGTTTCAAGTCTGATCTCCACAAAATAAATGCTGGTGTGCCCCAGGGCTCCGTTCTGTCTCCGACTCTCTTTCTAATTTTTATAAATGATCTCTTGTCTGTGACTTCTAATCCATTAAATTGTTTTGCTGACGACTCAACCCTCAGCTTTTCATATACGTTTGATAATTCACGGCCTTCGCCTTCGGACGTGTTATTACAACGTCACCGTTATCATACTCATTAAACTCCGATCTAAACAGCATTGTGAATTGGGGTATCAGAAATCGTGTGGAGTTTAATGCGTCGAAAACTCAATGCTGTCTTTTGTCGTTAAAGTTAAACATACCCCCTATGCCATTATTTATGAATGGTACTTGCATCGAGGAGGCCGAAAAGCTTTCAGTACTCGGTATGTGTATCAGTGACAACCTTCGTTGGAATGATCATATACTTGAGATTGCTAAGAATGCTGCAAGATGCTTAGGCTTTCTTAATAGATGCAAGAAGTTTTTCACCCCTTCTGATCTGGCTACAATTTACAAGGCGTTTATACGCCCTAAACTCGAGTATAATTCCCATCTCTGGGCAGGTGCTTCTCAAACTTTTCTTCACCTGCTCGACAGAGTTCAGAAAAAGGCGTTAAAATTGATAGGAGAGAGAAACATTGAGGAAACATTTCCATCACTCGAACATCGTCGAAATGTTTCTTGTCTTTCCTTATTTTACAGGTTCTTTTATAAAAAATGTTCACTTGAGGTAGCCAGCTGCGTTCCACCCCTTAAACATTTCTCCCGTAACACTCGTCTTGCTAGGGACGCTCATCAGTTTACACTTGAGCCCAATTTCGGTCGTACCGTGAAATATAGAGATTCTTTCTTTAGCCGTACAACACGAATGTGGAATGAATTGCCTGGCACAATTTTTCCTTGCCATTTTGATCTGCAGACATTCAACATCAATGTTCATCGACACCTCCTTTCCCTTCCTCCCTAAATTCCTATCGCTCGCGCTGTGACTTATCATTAAAAGGGCTATAACAAACCCCTTGAGCGCGTGTGCATTATAATTCAACCAAAAATGAGCCTCATCGCTGAACACAATTTTTCGATAAAAAAGCGGATCCTCGGCCAGCTTTCCAAGAGCCCATTCACCAAAAATTCGGCGTTGTGGTAGGTCGGCTGGCTTTAGTTCTTGCACCAGCTGTATCTTAAAAGGCATTACGCCCAAATCCTTCCGCAAAATTTTCCACGTAGTGCTGTAACAAAGGCCTAACTGCTGGGAACGGCGCCGAATCGACATTTCGCGGTCTTCTGTCACACTAGCTGATACGGCCGCAATATTTTCTTCACTACGCACAGTACGTAAACGTGTTGGTGGTTTAATGTCCAACAAAGTAAATTTGGTGCGAAATTTGGTCACAATCTTCCGAATAGACTGCTCAGAAGGTCGAGAATACCGATCATAAAATGGAAGCTGCGCGCGATGAACATTTCGAACCGAGCACGAATTTTGATAGTAAAATTCAATAATTTGCAAGCGTTGTTCATTTGTAAGACGACCATGGTTAAATTGCAAACCAAACTGAAGCTGTTTGACAGTGACACAAGGTACTAAACACACGTCAGCTGTCAAAACCAGTGTTGCCAAAACCAAACCAGCTAAAAAATCACCCGTTACATACATAAGATTACAGAATATTTTATTTTTGATTACAAAAAGACAATTAGATAGAGAGAGACAAAACTTTTTTTAATTACAAAAAGACAATTAGATAGAGAGAGACAAAACTAGATCAATCTGTACAAAACTTATACATCGTAGGTTTATTATTTAATTGTAAATATAATTGGAAAAACCATTGTATAGAATTAAAAAAAGCATTGGCTGCAAGGTGAAGTATTATTAAATATCTATCATGCAACAAAAGCAACGCTCACATCACCACACTATGTCAACTAACCAGATTACTCATCCTCAAAAAATTGACTATGCATTGTGCATCTACGGTAGCGCCCCATAAAACACATAATAAAACCACCATACCATCAAGCTGTCCGGGGAAGCATAAACGCTTTTCCTACATCTCCTATTAAAAATATTCTTACGGAAGCAGGACTCCCCACCATTAAAGATCGTTACGCAGACATGCTTGGTAAGACCAGTGCAAAATTGATTTTCTCAACGGTCTCTGTTATAGACGACGGGCTCCGCGATTAGCCTTTCATACCAATTTGGTGCAGATCTTGAAATACCTACAAAGCGAATCACCAACTTCCAAGAATCACAACCACCATGGACACTTAAACCAAACTCTATAATGCTACACCTAAGCAACCACAGCGAAACAAACCATAGCAACGAATACTTTAAGGCCAGATTCTTTCAATTGTCTACAGACCTTAGGAACAAAGAATGGTCTTTCATTTTTACAGATGGTTCAAAAACACAGCAAAACTCAGCTTTTGCAGTAGTAGTTCTCAAACAAGGATGTTTGTTACAGTTTTCATCAATCTTCACAAGCGAAGCACAAGCCATTTTTGAAGCATTACGATGCGCAAGCAGCAAAAGGAACATTTTTAATATGCTCTGACAGTTTGTCTGTGCTCCGTGCTTCTCTCAACGGCAGCAACCAATTCATTTTTTTAATCGCCAAAGTCAGATAATAGAAAAAATTTAACCAGCACTATGGTCACCACGGAACAAACAAGTCCTTGGGCTTTTTATTAGTTGTCCGATATTCTCCCGGACGCTCCTGAAACTGTTTGATTTGTTTTAGATGACAGAAGAAAAAGGACCATGGGCGTGTTGGAACCATTATCAACATTGCTCAACAGTAATGAAACTTATATCATATGAAAGCGTATAAAGAGCACTCTATTTCATTAGCAAAAGTGGTGTATCAAAAACCATTGCAAAAAAGGAAGTTAAATTTTGATGTAAGTTATTATTTGCTTTTAAATATATGTATGTAGATGCATATCATATTACTGTCTTAATATTTGTACCTTTTTGTATTGGCGGTACTGTAAATTCTCCAGCAAAATTTTCAATTCGCACGCGTCAGCAAACGTAGTTGTGCGTTTTCTTGGCGAAGGAAATATCCAAATATCGATTCAAAGAGATACTGATGAAAAAGAAAAAAAACCGTTGCTGTGGCTGTTCTAGTCTTAAGTTATTTTAAGTAGTTTTAAGTGTAGTTTTAAGTTCTATAAAAAATTAAAAAAATGATAGATATAATGAGTTTTTTCCTAATTTTCTTATTTTTAAGTAATAAATGAATTTCGATAATATTTAAGCTAGGTACGCCGAAAGGCAATAATTTTAAGTTGGTTATGGTATAATTTAGAACGCTCGCATAGGGCCAGTAAGTTAGTTAAGTTAATATGTAAGCTAGTTGTTAAGGTTTTTGTCTAGCAAGTAAGTAGTTATAAGAAAATTGAAATATAAAAACTTAATATACAAAAAAAGATGCTGATGACCTTTCCATGGAATTTTGTACTCATATTACGCGAAACTAGGAAGAAAAGACGTCTTTGGTGGTATAATCGGAAAAAACCTTCAAGCATTAAAAACCAGTGAAAACATTGCCAGGAAGCAATTAGAGATGCCGCCTCTGATGTGCTTGGATTAACACAATCCCTGGTTTAAAGAATTTCGGCAAGTAAATGTAGCCAAATAACAGGCATACAAAGCGGCGCTACAAAAAAAAGACTAGAGCAGCGCGATAGCTCTACACGCAGAAGAGGAGAGAGGAACACCGACTTCTCAGAAGAAAAACGAAGGAGAATGAACAGCTCGAAGAGATAGAGGGATGCCATAGCAGGAATGAAGTTTGGAAGTCTTACCAAAAGGTAAAAAAAACCATCACAAGGCCACAAGGAACGGAGAAGGCCTGCAAGGAACATCTTGGGAACATTATAGTAGAATCGCAGTCGGTGCTGAAGATATGGAAAGATCATTTTTGCAAATTATACAACGGCGATGATGCACCGAATTTCGCTCCTATGCAAATATGCTTTAGGCCGGGAAGTCTACCATCGACCATATATTCGCACTACGGCAGATCTTGGATAAAACCCAGGAATTTCAAATCGAACCCACCATCTTTTCATCGATTTCAAGGCCGCATATGGCAGCATCTATAGAGACGAACTATACAAAACAATTTGGTGCGAAATTTGGTCACAATCTTCCGAATAGACTGCTCAGAAGGTCGAGAATGCCGATCATAAAATGGAAGCTGCGCGCGATGAACATTTCGAACCGAGCACGAATTTTGATAGTAAAATTCAATAATTTGCAAGCGTTGTTCATTTGTAAGACGATCCATGGTTAAATTGCAAACCAAACTGAAGCTGTTTGACAGTGACACAAGGTACTAAACACACGTCAGCTGCCAAAACCAGTGTTGCCAAAACCAAACCAGCTAAAAAATCACCCGTTACATACCTAAGATTACAGAATATTTTATTTTTGATTACAAAAAGACAATTAGATAGAGAGAGACAAAACTTTTTTTAATTACAAAAAGACAATTAGATAGAGAGAGACAAAACTAGATCAATCTGTACAAAACTTATACATCGTAGGTTTATTATTTAATTGTAAATATAATTGGAAAAACCATTGTATAGAATTAAAAAAAAGCATTGGCTGCAAGGTATACCCCGGGAGCTGATGGTATACCAGCCGAATTATTTCAACACGGTGGGCCAGCTCTACGTCAGGCAATTCATGATATTATAGTGCACGTGTGGGAGCGTGAAGAAATGCCAGAAGACTGGCGAAAAGGTATAATATGCCCCATACATAAGAAAGGAGATGTCACAACGTGCAGCAACTATAGAGGTATCACGTTGTTGAGTACCGCCTATAAGATACTCTCCTCTATCCTACAAGACCGGATAACCCCATACGCTAAAACCATCATCGGACAATATCAGTGTGGTTTCATTCCAGGCAAATCAACAACTGATCAGATCTTTACCCTTAGGCAGGCGATGGAAAAATGTCTAGAATTTAACATCCCAACATACCACCTGTTTATAGACTTTAAGGCCGCCTATGATAGCATAGCCAGGGTAGAACTTTACAAAGCCATGAGAGAATTCGGCATCCCAAATAAATTGACACGACTATGTAGGTTGACCATGACCAACGTAACAAGCCAAGTAAAAATAGCCGGATTGCTATCCAGACCAATCAACATCTTTAATGGACTCCGACAAGGGGATGGTTTGGCCTGCCTCCTCTTCAACCTGGCGTTGGAGAAAGCAATCCGTGACTCTGGCACGGCAACAAGAGGGACCATCGTCAACAGGTCCAGCCAGATACTGGCTTACGCAGACGACATCGACATCATCGGAAGAACCGAGCAAGCTGTACACGATTCCTTCATCCAGATCGAGCAGGCGGCACAAAATCTGGGGCTGCACATTAGTGAAGGTAAAACAAAGTACATGGTGGCGTCGAATGCGAGAGGAACAGTTGGTCAAACAATCAAGGTAGCGGAGCACGAATTTGAAGTGGTGCAATCCTTTAAATACCTTGGGTCAATAGTAGCAGCCGATAACAATATAGAAGAAGAAATACGCGGGCGGCTTCTCAAATCCAACAGAGCCTACTACAGTCTGTCAAAGCTCTTCAAATCCAGAAATCTCACCATAACTTCAAAACTACTGCTGTACAGGACCATGGTCCTGCCAGTACTCACATATGGATCCGAGACTTGGGTGCTTAGCAAAAGGCACTCTGACCTCTTAGCCGCGTTCGAGAGAAAAGTCTTAAGGAGAATTGTTGGCCCCATATGTGAGGAAGGACGATTCCGGAGACGGTACAGTCATGAATTGTACGCAATCTACCTTGAAGCAGATATAGTGACAAAAATTAGGCTCGGTAGACTTCGGTGGGCAGGGCACCTAGCTCGCATGAGCGAAGAGGAACCTGCTCGGAAAATTCTTTGTGGTACATTCTATGGCAGACGACAGCGTGGTAGACCATGCTTGCGCTGGAGAGATGGCGTAGACCAGGACGCCCGGAGCCTTGGGGTGCGCAACTGGATGGCGTCGGCTCGAGACCGGGATAGGTGGAGAGACTTGTTGAAGGAGGCCAGGATCGGACCCCGGTTGTCGAGCCGATGATGATGATGATTGGCTGCAAGGTGAAGTATTATTAAATATCTATCAAGCAACAAAAGCAACGCTCAAATCACCACACTATGTCAACTAACCAGATTACTCATCCTCAAAAAATTGACTATGCATTGTGCATCTACGGTAGCGCCCCATAAAACACATAATAAAACCACCATACCATCAAGCTGTCCGGGGAAGCATAAACGCTTTTCCTACATCTCCTATTAAAAATATTCTTACGGAAGCAGGACTCCCCACCATTAAAGATCGTTACGCAGACATGCTTGGTAAGACCAGTGCAAAATTGATTTTCTCAACGGTCTCTGTTATAGACGACGGGCTCCGCGATTAGCCTTTCATACCAATTTGGTGCAGATCTTGAAATACCTACAAAGCGAATCACCAACTTCCAAGAATCACAACCACCATGGACACTTAAACCAAACTCTATAATGCTACACCTAAGCAACCACAGCGAAACAAACCATAGCAACGAATACTTTAAGGCCAGATTCTTTCAATTGTCTACAGACCTTAGGAACAAAGAATGGTCTTTCATTTTTACAGATGGTTCAAAAACACAGCAAAACTCAGCTTTTGCAGTAGTAGTTCTCAAACAAGGATGTTTGTTACAGTTTTCATCAATCTTCACAAGCGAAGCACAAGCCATTTTTGAAGCATTACGATGCGCAAGCAGCAAAAGGAACATTTTTAATATGCTCTGACAGTTTGTCTGTGCTCCGTGCTTCTCTCAACGGCAGCAACTAATTCATTTTTTTAATCGCCAAAGTCAGATAATAGAAAAAATTTAACCAGCACTATGGTCACCACGGAACAAACAAGTCCTTGGGCTTTTTATTAGTTGTCCGATATTCTCCCGGACGCTCCTGAAACTGTTTGATTTGTTTTAGATGACAGAAGAAAAAGGACCATGGGCGTGTTGGAACCATTATCAACATTGCTCAACAGTAATGAAACTTATATCATATGAAAGCGTATAAAGAGCACTCTATTTCATTAGCAAAAGTGGTGTATCAAAAACCATTGCAAAAAAGGAAGTTAAAATTTGATGTAAGTTATTATTTGCTTTTAAATATATGTATGTAGATGCATATCATATTACTGTCTTAATATTTGTACCTTTTTGTATTGGCGGTACTGTAAATTCTCCAGCAAAGTTTTCAATTCGCACGCGTCAGCAAACGTAGTTGTGCGTTTTCTTGGCGAAGGAAATATCCAAATATCGATTCAAAGAGATACTGATGAAAAAGAAAAAAAACCGTTGCTGTGGCTGTTCTAGTCTTAAGTTATTTTAAGTAGTTTTAAGTGTAGTTTTAAGTTCTATAAAAAATTAAAAAAATGATAGATATAATGAGTTTTTTCCTAATTTTCTTATTTTTAAGTAATAAATGAATTTCGATAATATTTAAGCTAGGTACGCCGAAAGGCAATAATTTTAAGTTGGTTATGGTATAATTTAGAACGCTCGCATAGGGCCAGTAAGTTAGTTAAGTTAATATGTAAGCTAGTTGTTAAGGTTTTTGTCTAGCAAGTAAGTAGTTATAAGAAAATTGAAATATAAAAACTTAATATACAAAAAAAGATGCTGATGACCTTTCCATGGAATTTTGTACTCATATTACGCGAAACTAGGAAGAAAAGACGTCTTTGGTGGTATAATCGGAAAAAACCTTCAAGCATTAAAAACCAGTGAAAACATTGCCAGGAAGCAATTAGAGATGCCGCCTCTGATGTGCTTGGATTAACACAATCCCTGGTTTAAAGAATTTCGGCAAGTAAATGTAGCCAAATAACAGGCATACAAAGCGGCGCTACAAAAAAAAGACTAGAGCAGCGCGATAGCTCTACACGCAGAAGAGGAGAGAGGAACACCGACTTCTCAGAAGAAAAACGAAGGAGAATGAACAGCTCGAAGAGATAGAGGGATGCCATAGCAGGAATGAAGTTTGGAAGTCTTACCAAAAGGTAAAAAAAACCATCACAAGGCCACAAGGAACGGAGAAGGCCTGCAAGGAACATCTTGGGAACATTATAGTAGAATCGCAGTCGGTGCTGAAGATATGGAAAGATCATTTTTGCAAATTATACAACGGCGATGATGCACCGAATTTCGCTCCTATGCAAATATGCTTTAGGCCGGGAAGTCTACCATCGACCATATATTCGCACTACGGCAGATCTTGGATAAAACCCAGGAATTTCAAATCGAACCCACCATCTTTTCATCGATTTCAAGGCCGCATATGGCAGCATCTATAGAGACGAACTATACAAAACAATGTCTAGTTTTGGCATCTCTACCAAACTCGTCCGTCTGTGCAGGATGACGATGGAGAACTTTCGCTGCTCCATCAAAGTCGGTAAAGACCTCACCGATAGCTTTGATGCCAAAAATGCATTAAGACAAGGCGATGCGATGTCATGTGACTTCTTTAACATCATCCTTGAAAGAATAGTGCCAAATTCTCACGTCAACACAGGAGGCACAATCTTTCAAAAATCCGTCCAATTACTCGCGTAAGCCGATCTTTGAGGTGGTCAAAGACTTTGTGTACCTAGGCACCGCTATCAACTCAGTGAAAAACAACAGTGCTTTGGGCTAAGAAGGCAACTAAAGAGCACAGCCTTCTCTCGAGCAACTAAAGTGTCCCTTTATAAGACAATTATCATCCCGGAGCGAAAGTTGTTTAGTCAATATTTTTTTTTTCTGTATCATATTGACCCATGGTCTAAAATGTAAAAATTTAAAATTTAAGACTTCTACAGCAACATCTTCAGATGGCGCACTAGGCTAGAACTTTTAGTTTCAAAGAAGAAATTGAGTATCAAAACGGTGGAAAATAAATGCATTTAAATAAGATGTTTTGGTTTTGTTTACCTTAATAGATATACAATATATATATTAATACGCAAACACTTTTTACTGGCACCCTTTTTAACTACCTTAACGGCAACATATTTATACAAATATTTGATATCGGTTTCGGTTATATTAATACCTTTCGAAAAAACCAAAAAAATTTATAAAAAAAATTGCCGTTCAGTTAGTCTAAAAGGTTGACAAAAGTAGTGATAATATATGTGTTTAATATGTATAATAAAGTTTCGATATGTTAAATAACAAATAAATTGTAATACAAAATTTAATTGGCGAAAATGGTCGAATTTCCACCACTGGGCGGTACTAGTACATATTAATATGCAAACACTTTTTATTGGGACCCTTTTTAAATACCTTAACGGCAACATATTTTTATGATTTTTTGTTTGAACGGTATTAGCGTTGTTCAATCCGATGTTATATTTTTAAATTTATATGTTGTCGTTGAGGAAAGTTAAAAAAGTTTAAAATTTTTAATTTTTTACTAATAATAAAAACAACACCGAGTGAAACATCAAAACAAAAGAGGCGATGGCAAGCGTACTAACGTCAGCGAAATAATTTAGTGGATTAGAAGTTTCAGACAAAAGATCATTAATAAAAATCAAGAAGAAAGTCGGAGACAAAACGGAGCCCTGGGGCACACCAGCATTTATATTGAAGATTTCAGACTTGAAACCATCCAGTACTTCTTGTATTGAACGGTCCGAAACGTAATTCCTAATCCAACGAACTAGAGATTCATCATGCATTTTCGAAAAAAGAGCTTGATGCTAAACTCTATCAAATGCTTTTGAAATATCAAGCGCAATAATCTCACTTTCACCAAAACGATAAAAAGATTGGTTCCACTTTTCGGTTAGATAAGCCATCAGATCACCAGTGGACCTATTGCTACGAAAACCGTACTGCCGGTCATTAAGAAGCTTTCGTTCTTCGAGGTATTTCTTAAACTGATAGTTTATCAGCGGTTCCATGACCTTAGAAAGAAGGGACGTAAGTGCAATCGGTCGATAATTGTAGGGGGAAGAAGATACGCCTTTTTTAGGGCTGGACAAATGCTGTTTTCCATCCACTCGGGAAGAGACCAGTAGAATAGGACAGATGGAAAAGCTTACGCAGTTGCCAGCGTGGAAGCACTAATATTCAGAATAATGGAAATACTATCCGGGCCAGCGGATTTGTGTATGTCGAGATCCTTGAGAACTCTTGCAACTTTACGAGTGCGAAAGAAGATTCGCCCCATAAAACCGTTACGCTCTCAAGTACAGGAGGTGTCATATCACTATGTGGCAGCGTGGAGTTAGCAGCAAACTGAGCTGCAAACAAGTTTGCTTTTCCTTGTGAGCTAACCACAGGTGTTTCGTTTGAGACGAGTGTCGGAACCGAGGACGAAGTTGAATTTCGTATGTTTTTTACAGACGACCAAAAATGTTTACTGCCTTTGGGATATCGGTTTCGGTTATATTAATACCTTTCGAAAAAACCCAAAAAATATATAAAACATTTGCCGTTAAGTTAGTCTAAAAGGTTGACAAAAGTAGTGATAATATATGTGTTTAATATGTTTAATAACGTTTTGATATGTTAAAAAACAAATAAATTGTAATACAAAATTTAATTGGCAAAAATGGTCGAATTTCGACCACTGGGCGGTACTAGTACATATTAATATGCAAACACTTTTTATTGGGACCCTTTTTAAATACCTTAACGGCAACATATTTTTATGATTTTTTGTTTGAACGGTATTAGCGTTGTTCAATCCGATGTTATATTTTTAAATTTATATGTTGTCGTTAAGGCAAGTTAAAAGTTTAAAATTTTAAATTTTTTACAATAATAAAAACAACACCGAGTGAAACGTCAAAACAAAAGAGGCGATGGCAAGCGTTCAACAGACACAATGAGTTGCGTTCCGTCGGTGTTCAGTGCCGCTTCCAGTTTTTAATAAAAAAATCATACTTTTTCGTAGTCATTTGTTTGTTTATTTTCTTTTTCGACCTATTTTTGTGAAATTGACATTGTGAAAAATATATTAAAAATGTAGGTATTTATAATCATTTTTTCGCAGCGTTTTTGGCGACATCAAATATGTGATCATTCCACAGAAGGTGTTTGGTAACACACATACCGTGAATGGAAAGCTTTTCAGTTTCCTCTATACAAGTGCCACTCATAGATAGTGGCATAAGGGGTATGTTACGCTTTAACGACAAAAGACAACATTGAGTTTTAGAAGCATTAAATTCCACGCGGTTGTTAATTCCCCATTGAACAATGCTGTCAAGATCGGAATTTAATGAGCTTATCATACGCTGCCGCTTCAGTTCCACAACAGAAGAGCTGGGTTGTGAATCTGGAAACGAATATGAAAAGCTGAGGGTGCTGTCGTCAGCGAAACAATTTAGTGGATTAGAAGTTTCAGACAAAAGATCATTAATAAAAATCAAGAAGAAAGTCGGAGACAAAACGGAGCCCTGGGGCACACCAGCATTTATATTGAAGATTTCAGACTTGAAACCATCCAGTACTTCTTGTATTGAACGGTCCGAAACGTAATTCCTAATCCAACGAACTAGAGATTCATCATGCATTTTCGAAAAAAGAGCTTGATGCTAAACTCTATCAAATGCTGTTGAAATATCAAGCGCAATAATCTCACTTTCACCAAAACGATAAAAAGATTGGTTCCACTTTTCGGTTAGATAAGCCATCAGATCACCAGTGGACCTATTGCTACGAAAACCGTACTGCCGGTCATTAAGAAGCTTTCGTTCTTCGAGATATTTCTTAAACTGATAGTTTATCAGCGGTTCCATGACCTTAGAAAGAAGGGACGTAAGTGCAATCGGTCGATAATTGTAGGGGGAAGAAGATACGCCTTTTTTAGGGACGGGCTGGACAAATGCTGTTTTCCATCCACTCGGGAAGAGACCAGTAGAATAGGACAGATGGAAAAGCTTACGCAGTTGCCAGCGTGGAAGCACTAATATTCAGAATAATGGAAATACTATCCGGGCCAGCGGATTTGTGTATGTCGAGATCCTTGAGAACTCTTGCAACTTTACGAGTGCGAAAGAAGATTCGCCCCATAAAACCGTTACGCTCTCAAGTACAGGAGGTGTCATATCACTATGTGGCAGCGTGGAGTTAGCAGCAAACTGAGCTGCAAACAAGTTTGCTTTTCCTTGTGAGCTAACCACAGGTGTTTCGTTTGAGACGAGTGTCGGAACCGAGAACGAAGTTGAATTTCGTATGTTTTTTACAGACGACCAAAAATGTTTACTGCCTTTGGGATATCGGTTTCGGTTATATTAATACCTTTCGAAAAAACCCAAAGAATATATAAAACATTTGCCGTTAAGTTAGTCTAAAAGGTTGACAAAAGTAGTGATAATATGTGTTTAATATGTTTAATAACGTTTTGATATGTTAAAAAACAAATAAATTGTAATACAAAATTTAATTGGCAAAAATGGTCGAATTTCGACCACTGGGCGGTACTAGTACATATTAACATGCAAACACTTTTTATTAGGACCCTTTTTAAATACCTTAACGGCAACATATTTTTATGATTTTTTGTTTGAACGGTATTAGCGTTGTTCAATCCGATGTTATATTTTTAAATTTATATGTTGTCGTTAAGGCAAGTTAAAAAAGTTTAAAATTTTTAATTTTTTACAATAAAAAAACAACACCGAGTGAAACGTCAAAACAAAAGAGGCGATGGCAAGCGTTCAACAGACACAATGAGTTGCGTTCCGTCGCACAGTGGGGCAGAAATGGCTTATCAACGGCGATAATTATAAGTTTTTGTTTGACCTCACCAAAATATACTTTTCGATAGGTTTTTGGCATGCTGAATTCGAATATGACGTGAGGAAAACCATACAAATTCAGCTTTTTGAGATAATACCGTTATTTAATTACGTTATAAATATATTTAAATACGTTTATAAACAAAAATCAAGTAATATGCAAGATAAATAAAATTGATAGATATTGAATTAATTCAAAATACATAGTTCGAAGGTCGAAAGCTAGTTTCTGAATTTTTGTCTGGCATGTTAATGCTTATAATTTTTTTCTAGGAGGAACCCAAAAACTTCTTACAAAACCTGAAAACCGAAATGAAACGCAATGATCTTTTATTGTTTGGACAAATATTACGTAAAAAACCCAACATTTATTTTAAATCGCTTAAGCTTGCAGCTAAAGCTTAATTAAGAAGAAAAAAAAAAAGGAATTCATTGTAAAAAAATAAGAATGAATTGTGACCTCAAGGTTTTTCTTATTTTGAACACAATTTGAAAAATTCTTGAATAGGTTAAATGTCGATTTACAGTATCTGGGACTTGCAGCATAATATAAGGTACATAGATTTTGAAATCTAAAAGAAAAAAAAGACATAAAAATCTGAATATGGAGTTTAACAAAAAAAATGTTGTTTACCTCTTCTGGGTGTTGTTATTAAATTAATTATGACTAATCAGAGTCCGAAAAGTATTCTGCAATTTCAGTCTGGGGTTGGTTATTAAGATCAGTTTGTTACGAACATTTCTAAAGCTTCGGAATCAAACGGAATTTTCTTTGAAGTTTTCCTAACTCTTTGGTTTGTAACAAAAGGATCTGAAGATATTAACATTCTGTTCATAATATCAGTTAATGTGTCTTTTCGTGAGGTTTTGCGGCTGAAATGCTCTCGGTACAATTTGAAGTCCTTATTTCGGGCTTCTAATGCCTCTTCACTTAATTCTCCAATGGGCAAAGCACTTTGATAGATGATTTCTTGGCCATGAATGAGGATCTTATGAAGTATTTCGAAGCCCCGCTACTCTTTCACGCTTTCTTCGCTTGCTTAATTGATCAAAACTAGTCTGAGGTCTTCCAGGGGGTAGTAAATACATTTTAAATTTAACCCTTTCTTGGAGCCAATGGGATTCATTTTTATGAAACACTTGCTTTGTGCGGTGACTTTTCTTCCATTTGGATTTTAGTTCAAATTTGAAACGAACTAATTCATTCTTAAGCTTTGACAAATGATTATCAGGGCAGTTTGTTTTTTCCACTAAAAATAACTCAATATCTTCAAATTTTTTGTCTACATTCTTAGATTTACTTTTAAAAAATATTTCACTGAGTTCCTGCCATTTGCAGAGGAAAAATTGCATGTTGAGACCTTCAATATGATAAAAATTGGTTATATTTTGCTTGCTTAGTTACAGAATAAATTGAAAATAAAATATTTTAGGCAAACATTTTCTACTATTAACTTCGATTTCTAGTAAAAAATATATTGAACTGTGTAAAATACTTTTAATTTTGCTTAAATGTTTGCCTAATCGAAAAATACCGTTATGTAAAAAATTGTTTGACATTCTTATTTTCTATTAAATTTTTTCTCCAGATTTACATTACAATTGAGTTTAAACTTATTCTTTTATAAAGTACATATCTTATTTAACAAATTGTGTACAAAACTTTTTTTTTTGCAATTTATTTTTAGCTTTATAATAATGGCCACTTTTATGGGTTAGATAACCACGGAACACAATTTAAACAATACTCACTTCTTTGATGCCGAACAGTAAAGTGATAAAACAGTGGAATGAAAAAAAAAACTATTAAATCATGTGACACATATTATCAGTAAATCGAAACAGTTATTTTTATTGAGATTTAGTACATATAAAAAAAACGACTTCTCGCCGGTTCAGCCAATGCAAGACCCCATAGTGCGTCGGTGTTCAGTGCCGCTTCCAGTTTTTAATAAAAAAATCATACTTTTTCGTAGTCATTTGTTTGTTTATTTTCTTTTTCAACCTATTTTTGTGCAATTGACATTGTGAAAAATATATTAAAAATGTAGGTATTTATAATCATTTTTTCGCAGCGTTTTTCGCGACATCAAATATGTGATCATTCCACAGAAGGTGGTTGGTAACACACATACCGAGAATGGAAAGCTTTTCAGTTTCCTCTATACAAGTGCCACTCATAGATAGTGGCATAAGGGGTATGTTACGCTTTAACGACAAAAGACAACATTGAGTTTTAGAAGCATTAAATTCCAGTCGGTTGTTAATTCCCCATTGAACAATGCTGTCAAGATCGGAATTAAATGAGCTTATCATACGCTGCCGCTTCAGTTCCACAACCGAAGAGCTGAGTTGTGAATCTGGAAACGAATATGAAAAGCTGAGGGTGCTGTCGTCAGCGAAACAATTTAGTGGATTAGAAGTTTCAGACAAAAGATCATTAATAAAAATCAAGAAGAAAGTCGGAGACAAAACGGAGCCCTGGGGCACACCAGCATTTATATTGAAGATTTCAGACTTGAAACCATCCAGTACTTCTTGTATTGAACGGTCCGAAAGGTAATTTCTAATCCAACGAACTAGAGATTCATCATGCATTTTCGAAAAAAGAGCTTGATGCTAAACTCTATCAAATGAAATATCAAGCGCAATAATCTCACTTTCACCAAAACGATGTAAAGATTGGTTCCACTTTTCGGTTAGATAAGCCATCAGATCACCAGTGGACCTATTGCTACGAAAACCGTACTGCCGGTCATTAAAAAGCTTTCGTTCTTCGAGATATTTCTTAAACTGATAGTTTATCAGCGGTTCCATGACCTTAGAAAGAAGGGACGTAAGTGCAATCGGTCGATAATTGTAGGGGGAAGAAGATACGACTTTTTTAGGGACGGGCTGGACAAATGCTGTTTTCCATTCACTCGGGAAGAGACCAGTAGAATAGGACAGATGGAAAAGCTTACGCAGTTGCCAGCGTGGAAGCACTTATATTCAGAATAATGGAAATACTATCCGGGCCAGCGGATTTGTGTATGTCGAGATCCTTGAGAACTCTTGCAACTTTACGAGTGCGAAAGAAGATTCGCCCCATAAAACCGTTACGCTCTCAAGTACAGGAGGTGTCATATCACTATGTGGCAGCGTGGAGTTAGCAGCAAACTGAGCTGCAGACAAGTTTGCTTTTCCTTGTGAGCTAACCACAGGTGTTTCGTTTGAGACGAGCGTCGGAACCGAGGACGAAGTTGAATTTTGTATGTTTTTTACAGACGACCAAAAATGTTTACTGCCTTTGGGATATCGGTTTCGGTTATATTAATACCTTTCGAAAAAACCCAAAGAATATATAAAACATTTGCCGTTAAGTTAGTCTAAAAGGTTGACAAAAGTAGTGATAATATATGAGTTTAATATGTTTAATAACGTTTTGATATGTTAAAAAACAAATAAATTGTAATACAAAATTTAATTGGCAAAAATGGTCGAATTTCGACCACTGGGCGGTACTAGTACATATTAATATGCAAACACTTTTTATTGGGACCCTTTTTAAATACCTTAACGGCAACATATTTTTATGATTTTTTGTTTGAACGGTATTAGCGTTGTTCAATCCGATGTTATATTTTTAAATTTATATGTTGTCGTTAAGGCAAGTTAAAAAAGTTTAAAATTTTTAATTTTTTACAATAATAAAAACAACACCGAGTGAAACGTCAAAACAAAAGAGGCGATGGCAAGCGTTCAACAGACACAATGAGTTGAGTTCCGTCGGTGTTCAGTGCCGCTTCCAGTTTTTAATAAAAATATCATACTTTTTCGTAGTCATTTGTTTGTTTATTTTCTTTTTCGACCTATTTTTGTGAAATTAACATTGTGAAAAATATATTGAAAATGTAGGTATTTATAATCATTTTTTCGCAGCGTTTTTGGCGACATCAAATATGTGATCATTCCACAGAAGGTGGTTGGTAACACACATACCGAGAATGGAAAGCTTTTCAGTTTCCTCTATACAAGTGCCACTCATAGATAGTGGCATAAGGGGTATGTTACGCTTTAACGACAAAAGACAACATTGAGTTTTAGAAGCATTAAATTCCACGCGGTTGTTAATTCCCCATTGGACAATGCTGTCAGGATCGGAATTTAATGAGCTTATCATACGCTGCCGCTTCAGTTCCACAACCGAAGAGCTGGGTTGTGAATCTGGAAACGAATATGAAAAGCTGAGGGTGCTGTCGTCAGCGAAACAATTTAGTGGATTAGAAGTTTCAGACAAAAGATCATTAATAAAAATCAAGAAGAAAGTCGGAGACAAAACGGAGCCCTGGGGCACACCAGCATTTATATTGAAGATTTCAGACTTGAAACCATCCAGTACTACTTGTATTGAACGGTCCGAAAGGTAATTTCTAAACCAACGAACTAGAGATTCATCATGCATTTTCGAAAAAAGAGCTTGAGCTAAACTCTATCAAATGCTTTTGAAATATCAAGCGCAATAATCTCACTTTCACCAAAACGATGTAAAGATTGGTTCCACTTTTCGGTTAGATAAGCCATCAGATCACCAGCGGTCATTAAGAAGCTTTCGTTCTTCGAGATATTTCTTAAACTGATAGTTTATCAGCGGTTCCATGACCTTAGAAAGAAGGGACGTAAGTGCAATCGGTCGATAATTGTAGGGGGAAGAAGATAGGCCTTTTTTAGGGACGGGCTGGACAAATGCTGTTTTCCATCCATTCGGGAAGAGACCAGTAGAATAGGACAGATGGAAAAGCTTACGCAGTTGCCAGCGTGGAAGCACTAATATTCAGAATAATGGAAATACTATCCGGGCCAGCGGATTTGTGTATGTCGAGATCCTTGAGAACTCTTGCAACTTTACGAGTGCGAAAGAAGATTCGCCCCATAAAACCGTTACGCTCTCAAGTACAGGAGGTGTCATATCACTATGTGGCAGCGTGGAGTTAGCAGCAAACTGAGCTGCAGACAAGTTTGCTTTTCCTTGTGAGCTAACCACAGGTGTTTCGTTTGAGACGAGCGTCGGAACCGAGGACGAAGTTGAATTTTGTATGTTTTTTACAGACGACCAAAAATGTTTGCTGCCTTTGGGATATCGGTTTCGGTTATATTAATACCTTTCGAAAAAACCCAAAGAATATATAAAACATTTGCCGTTAAGTTAGTCTAAAAGGTTGACAAAAGTAGTGATAATATATGAGTTTAATATGTTTAATAACGTTTTGATATGTTAAAAAACAAATAAATTGTAATACAAAATTTAATTGGCAAAAATGGTCGAATTTCGACCACTGGGCGGTACTAGTACATATTAATATGCAAACACTTTTTATTGGGACCCTTTTTAAATACCTTAACGGCAACATATTTTTATGATTTTTTGTTTGAACGGTATTAGCGTTGTTCAATCCGATGTTATATTTTTAAATTTATATGTTGTCGTTAAGGCAAGTTAAAAAAGTTTAAAATTTTTAATTTTTTACAATAATAAAAACAACACCGACTGAAACGTCAAAACAAAAGAGGCGATGGCAAGCGTTCAACAGACACAATGAGTTGAGTTCCGTCGGTGTTCAGTGCCGCTTCCAGTTTTTAATAAAAATATCATACTTTTTCGTAGTCATTTGTTTGTTTATTTTCTTTTTCGACCTATTTTTGTGAAATTAACATTGTGAAAAATATATTGAAAATGTAGGTATTTATAATCATTTTTTCGCAGCGTTTTTGGCGACATCAAATATGTGATCATTCCACAAAAGGTGGTTGGTAACACACATACCGAGAATGGAAAGCTTTTCAGTTTCCTCTATACAAGTGCCACTCATAGATAGTGGCATAAGGGGTATGTTACGCTTTAACGACAAAAGACAACATTGAGTTTTAGAAGCATTAAATTCCACGCGGTTGTTAATTCCCCATTGGACAATGCTGTCAGGATCGGAATTTAATGAGCTTATCATACGCTGCCGCTTCAGTTCCACAACCGAAGAGCTGGGTTGTAAATCTGGAAACGAATATGAAAAGCTGAGGGTGCTGTCGTCAGCGAAACAATTTAGTGGATTAGAAGTTTCAGACAAAAGATCATTAATAAAAATCAAGAAGAAAGTCGGAGACAAAACGGAGCCCTGGGGCACACCAGCATTTATATTGAAGATTTCAGACTTGAAACCATCCAGTACTACTTGTATTGAACGGTCCGAAAGGTAATTTCTAATCCAACGAACTAGAGATTCATCATGCATTTTCGAAAAAAGAGCTTGAGCTAAACTCTATCAAATGCTTTTGAAATATCAAGCGCAATAATCTCACTTTCACCAAAACGATGTAAAGATTGGTTCCACTTTTCGGTTAGATAAGCCATCAGATCACCAGCGGTCATTAAGAAGCTTTCGTTCTTCGAGATATTTCTTAAACTGATAGTTTATCAGCGGTTCCATGACCTTAGAAAGAAGGGACGTAAGTGCAATCGGTCGATAATTGTAGGGGGAAGAAGATAGGCCTTTTTTAGGGACGGGCTGGACAAATGCTGTTTTCCATCCATTCGGGAAGAGACCAGTAGAATAGGACAGATGGAAAAGCTTACGCAGTTGCCAGCGTGGAAGCACTAATATTCAGAATAATGGAAATACTATCCGGGCCAGCGGATTTGTGTATGTCGAGATCCTTGAGAACTCTTGCAACTTTACGAGTGCGAAAGAAGATTCGCCCCATAAAACCGTTACGCTCTCAAGTACAGGAGGTGTCATATCACTATGTGGCAGCGTGGAGTTAGCAGCAAACTGAGCTGCAGACAAGTTTGCTTTTCCTTGTGAGCTAACCACAGGTGTTTCGTTTGAGACGAGCGTCGGAACCGAGGACGAAGTTGAATTTTGTATGTTTTTTACAGACGACCAAAAATGTTTACTGCCTTTGGGATATCGGTTTCGGTTATATTAATACCTTTCGAAAAAACCCAAAGAATATATAAAACATTTGCCGTTAAGTTAGTCTAAAAGGTTGACAAAAGTAGTGATAATATATGAGTTTAATATGTTTAATAACGTTTTGATATGTTAAAAAACAAATAAATTGTAATACAAAATTTAATTGGCAAAAATGGTCGAATTTCGACCACTGGGCGGTACTAGTACATATTAATATGCAAACACTTTTTATTGGGACCCTTTTTAAATACCTTAACGGCAACATATTTTTATGATTTTTTGTTTGAACGGTATTAGCGTTGTTCAATCCGATGTTATATTTTTAAATTTATATGTTGTCGTTAAGGCAAGTTAAAAAAGTTTAAAATTTTTAATTTTTTACAATAATAAAAACAACACCGAGTGAAACGTCAAAACAAAAGAGGCGATGGCAAGCGTTCAACAGACACAATGAGTTGAGTTCCGTCGGTGTTCAGTGCCGCTTCCAGTTTTTAATAAAAATATCATACTTTTTCGTAGTCATTTGTTTGTTTATTTTCTTTTTCGACCTATTTTTGTGAAATTAACATTGTGAAAAATATATTGAAAATGTAGGTATTTATAATCATTTTTTCGCAGCGTTTTTGGCGACATCAAATATGTGATCATTCCACAGAAGGTGGTTGGTAACACACATACCGAGAATGGAAAGCTTTTCAGTTTCCTCTATACAAGTGCCACTCATAGATAGTGGCATAAGGGGTATGTTACGCTTTAACGACAAAAGACAACATTGAGTTTTAGAAGCATTAAATTCCACGCGGTTGTTAATTCCCCATTGGACAATGCTGTCAGGATCGGAATTTAATGAGCTTATCATACGCTGCCGCTTCAGTTCCACAACCGAAGAGCTGGGTTGTGAATCTGGAAACGAATATGAAAAGCTGAGGGTGCTGTCGTCAGCGAAACAATTTAGTGGATTAGAAGTTTCAGACAAAAGATCATTAATAAAAATCAAGAAGAAAGTCGGAGACAAAACGGAGCCCTGGGGCACACCAGCATTTATATTGAAGATTTCAGACTTGAAACCATCCAGTACTACTTGTATTGAACGGTCCGAAAGGTAATTTCTAATCCAACGAACTAGAGATTCATCATGCATTTTCGAAAAAAGAGCTTGAGCTAAACTCTATCAAATGCTTTTGAAATATCAAGCGCAATAATCTCACTTTCACCAAAACGATGTAAAGATTGGTTCCACTTTTCGGTTAGATAAGCCATCAGATCACCAGCGGTCATTAAGAAGCTTTCGTTCTTCGAGATATTTCTTAAACTGATAGTTTATCAGCGGTTCCATGACCTTAGAAAGAAGGGACGTAAGTGCAATCGGTCGATAATTGTAGGGGGAAGAAGATAGGCCTTTTTTAGGGACGGGCTGGACAAATGCTGTTTTCCATCCATTCGGGAAGAGACCAGTAGAATAGGACAGATGGAAAAGCTTACGCAGTTGCCAGCGTGGAAGCACTAATATTCAGAATAATGGAAATACTATCCGGGCCAGCGGATTTGTGTATGTCGAGATCCTTGAGAACTCTTGCAACTTTACGAGTGCGAAAGAAGATTCGCCCCATAAAACCGTTACGCTCTCAAGTACAGGAGGTGTCATATCACTTTGTGGCAGCGTGGAGTTAGCAGCAAACTGAGCTGCAGACAAGTTTGCTTTTCCTTGTGAGCTAACCACAGGTGTTTCGTTTGAGACGAGCGTCGGAACCGAGGACGAAGTTGAATTTTGTATGTTTTTTACAGACGACCAAAAATGTTTACTGCCTTTGGGATATCGGTTTCGGTTATATTAATACCTTTCGAAAAAACCCAAAGAATATATAAAACATTTGCCGTTAAGTTAGTCTAAAAGGTTGACAAAAGTAGTGATAATATATGAGTTTAATATGTTTAATAACGTTTTGATATGTTAAAAAACAAATAAATTGTAATACAAAATTTAATTGGCAAAAATGGTCGAATTTCGACCACTGGGCGGTACTAGTACAGGGTGGCTGATGAAAGCCGCTACCAAAAAAAACTTTTATAACTTTTTTTCTATTTAATGGATCTGGTTAATTTTTTTTTTATTTTGCAGATCGATTCTTAGATTTTACAAAAATGGATAACTGGGACACTGAAACAAGGATTTGGATTGTCCGCCGCTATCACGCATTGGAGTCCATAGTTTCGGTCCAAAGAGAGTACAGGCGCACGTTTGGCGGCAATCCTCCGAGCAGATGGACCATAATGCGACTTGCTAAGAATTTTGACGAGCATGGGACAGTCGAAAGAAGACCTTACCATCGAGAACCTTCAGTTCGGACGGTAGAAACAATCGCTGCTGTAGCTGCTGCCGTACAAAATAATCCAAGCTTTTCGACAAGGAGCTTATCAGCTCAAATGGGAATAAGCAGGCAGTCATTGCAGTCAATTCTGCATAATGATTTGGACTTATTCCCATACAAAATTCAAATGGCCAACAAACTCAATGCATCAGACTTGCCGATTCGCTTGGAATTTTGTCAAAAGATGCTTCGAATGTTGGAAGGAGACGGAAACATCTTGAACTGTCTTTTTATGTCTGACGAGGCCCACTTCGATTTGAACGGCAACATAAACAAACAAAATTGTCGAATATGGAGTGCTTCCAACCCACAGATACTCCATGAGACGGAATTGCATCCACTTCGTGTCACAGTATGGTGTGCAGTTTCTGCACGCTGTATTGTCGGGCCCTACTTCTTCGAAGAAAACGGTCACACCGTTACAGTCACTGGAGACCGTTACTTGAGCATGTTGAGAGAGTTTTTCTATCCAGAATTACGCCGAAAGAGAATTCCTTTCAACTCTGTGTGGTTTCAGCAAGATGGTGCAACTCCTCACATAACCCGGCCTGTTATGACAGAATTGCAACGGAAATTTCCCAATAGGCTGATATCCAGAAACTCCACATTCCGTTGGCCCCCCAGGTCACCTGACCTTACTGCACCTGACTTTTTCTTGTGGGGTTATTGTAAACAGGAAGTTTATAAAGCAAAACCAACCAATTTGGATGAACTAAAGCAATCCATTCGAGAAACAATTGCGGCTATTCCTGTTTCAACTCTCCAAGCAGTTATGAACAACTTTTTGTTAAGATGCCGCACATGCGTCAACCAGCAGGGGGGGCATTTAAATTCCATTATTTTTAAAACTAATTAAGCTATATTTAATAAAATTTAATGAACTTTAACATGAATAAAAGAAAAATGAATTCCATACACTGAAAAAAAAGTTATTTGAGTTTCTTAATGTAGCAATATTCATCAGCCACCCTGTACATATTAATATGCAAACACTTTTTATTGGGACCCTTTTTAAATACCTTAACGGCAACATATTTTTATGATTTTTTGTTTGAACGGTATTAGCGTTGTTCAATCCGATGTTATATTTTTAAATTTATATGTTGTCGTTAAGGCAAGTTAAAAAAGTTTAAAATTTTTAATTTTTTACAATAATAAAAACAACACCGAGTGAAACGTCAAAACAAAAGAGGCGATGGCAAGCGTTCAACAGACACAATGAGTTGAGTTCCGTCGGTGTTCAGTGCCGCTTCCAGTTTTTAATAAAAATATCATACTTTTTCGTAGTCATTTGTTTGTTTATTTTCTTTTTCGACCTATTTTTGTGAAATTAACATTGTGAAAAATATATTGAAAATGTAGGTATTTATAATCATTTTTTCGCAGCGTTTTTGGCGACATCAAATATGTGATCATTCCACAGAAGGTGGTTGGTAACACACATACCGAGAATGGAAAGCTTTTCAGTTTCCTCTATACAAGTGCCACTCATAGATAGTGGCATAAGGGGTATGTTACGCTTTAACGACAAAAGACAACATTGAGTTTTAGAAGCATTAAATTCCACGCGGTTGTTAATTCCCCATTGGACAATGCTGTCAGGATCGGAATTTAATGAGCTTATCATACGCTGCCGCTTCAGTTCCACAACCGAAGAGCTGGGTTGTGAATCTGGAAACGAATATGAAAAGCTGAGGGTGCTGTCGTCAGCGAAACAATTTAGTGGATTAGAAGTTTCAGACAAAAGATCATTAATAAAAATCAAGAAGAAAGTCGGAGACAAAACGGAGCCCTGGGGCACACCAGCATTTATATTGAAGATTTCAGACTTGAAACCATCCAGTACTACTTGTATTGAACGGTCCGAAAGGTAATTTCTAATCCAACGAACTAGAGATTCATCATGCATTTTCGAAAAAAGAGCTTGAGCTAAACTCTATCAAATGCTTTTGAAATATCAAGCGCAATAATCTCACTTTCACCAAAACGATGTAAAGATTGGTTCCACTTTTCGGTTAGATAAGCCATCAGATCACCAGCGGTCATTAAGAAGCTTTCGTTCTTCGAGATATTTCTTAAACTGATAGTTTATCAGCGGTTCCATGACCTTAGAAAGAAGGGACGTAAGTGCAATCGGTCGATAATTGTAGGGGGAAGAAGATAGGCCTTTTTTAGGGACGGGCTGGACAAATGCTGTTTTCCATCCATTCGGGAAGAGACCAGTAGAATAGGACAGATGGAAAAGCTTACGCAGTTGCCAGCGTGGAAGCACTAATATTCAGAATAATGGAAATACTATCCGGGCCAGCGGATTTGTGTATGTCGAGATCCTTGAGAACTCTTGCAACTTTACGAGTGCGAAAGAAGATTCGCCCCATAAAACCGTTACGCTCTCAAGTACAGGAGGTGTCATATCACTATGTGGCAGCGTAGAGTAAGCAGCAAACTGAGCTGCAAACAAGTTTGCTTTTCCTTGTGAGCTAACCACAGGTGTTTCGTTTGAGACGAGTGTCGGAACCGAGGACGAAGTTGAATTTCGTATGTTTTTTACAGACGACCAAAAATGTTTACTGCCTTTGGGATATCGGTTTCGGTTATATTAATACCTTTCGAAAAAACCCAAAAAATATATAAAACATTTGCCGTTAAGTTAGTCTAAAAGGTTGACAAAAGTAGTGATAATATATGTGTTTAATATGTTTAATAACGTTTTGATATGTTAAAAAACAAATAAATTGTAATACAAAATTTAATTGGCAAAAATGTTCTAGTACTGGGCGGTACTAGTACATATTAATATGCAAACACTTTTTATTGGGACCCTTTTTAAATACCTTAAGGGCAACATATTTTTATGATTTTTTGTTTGAACGGTGTTAGCGTTGTTCAATCCGATGTTTTATTTTTAAATTTATATGTTGTCGTTAAGGCAAGTTAAAAAAGTTTAAAATTTTTAATTTTTTACAATAATAAAAACAACACCGAGTGAAACGTCAAAACAAAAGAGGCGATGGCAAGCGTTCAACAGACACAATGAGTTGCGTTCCGTCGGTGTTCAGTGCTGCTTCCAGTTTTTAATAAAAAAATCATACTTTTTCGTAGTCATTTGTTTGTTTATTTTCTTTTTCGACCTATTTTTGTGAAATTGACATTGTGAAAAATGTATTAAAAATGTAGGTATTTATAATCATTTTTTCGCAGCGTTTTTGGCGACATCAAATATGTGATCATTCCACAGAAGGTGGTTGGTAACACACATAGCGAGAATGGAAAGCTTTTCAGTTTCCTCTATACAAGTGCCACTCATAGATAGTGGCATAAGGGGTATGTTACGCTTTAACGACAAAAGACAACATTGAGTTTTAGAAGCATTAAATTCCACGCGGTTGTTAATTCCCCATTGAACAATGCTGTCAAGATCGGAATTTAATGAGCTTATCATACGCTGCCGCTTCAATTCCACAACAGAAGAGCTGGGTTGTGAATCTGGAAACGAATATGAAAAGCTGAGGGTGCTGTCGTCAGCGAAACAATTTAGTGGATTAGAAGTTTCAGACAAAAGATCATTAATAAAAATCAAGAAGAAAGTCGGAGACAAAACGGAGCCCTGGGGCACACCAGCATTTATATTGAAGATTTCAGACTTGAAACCATCCAGTACTACTTGTATTGAACGGTCCGAAAGGTAATTTCTAATCCAACGAACTAGAGATTCATCATGCATTTTCGAAAAAAGAGCTTGAGCTAAACTCTATCAAATGCTTTTGAAATATCAAGCGCAATAATCTCACTTTCACCAAAACGATGTAAAGATTGGTTCCACTTTTCGGTTAGATAAGCCATCAGATCACCAGCGGTCATTAAGAAGCTTTCGTTCTTCGAGATATTTCTTAAACTGATAGTTTATCAGCGGTTCCATGACCTTAGAAAGAAGGGACGTAAGTGCAATCGGTCGATAATTGTAGGGGGAAGAAGATAGGCCTTTTTTAGGGACGGGCTGGACAAATGCTGTTTTCCATCCACTCGGGAAGAGACCAGTAGAATAGGACAGATGGAAAAGCTTACGCAGTTGCCAGCGTGGAAGCACTAATATTCAGAATAATGGAAATACTATCCGGGCCAGCGGATTTGTGTATGTCGAGATCCTTGAGAACTCTTGCAACTTTACGAGTGCGAAAGAAGATTCGCCCCATAAAACCGTTACGCTGTCAAGTACAGGAGGTGTCATATAACTATGTGGCAGCGTAGAGTTAGCAGCAAACTGAGCTGCAAACAAGTTTGCTTTTCCTTGTGAGCTAACCACAGGTGTTTCGTTTGAGACGAGTGTCGGAACCGAGGACGAAGTTGAATTTCGTATGTTTTTTACAGACGACCAAAAATGTTTACTGCCTTTGGGATATCGGTTTCGGTTATATTAATACCTTTCGAAAAAACCCAAAAAATATATAAAACATTTGCCGTTAAGTTAGTCTAAAAGGTTGACTAAAGTAGTGATAATATATGTGTTTAATATGTTTAATAACGTTTTGATATGTTAAAAAACAAATAAATTGTAATACAAAATTTAATTGGCAAAAATGTTCTAGTACTGGGCGGTACTAGTACATATTAATATGCAAACACTTTTTATTGGGACCCTTTTTAAATACCTTAACGGCAACATATTTTTATGATTTTTTGTTTGAACGGTATTAGCGTTGTTCAATCCGATGTTATATTTTTAAATTTATATGTTGTCGTTAAGGCAAGTTAAAAAAGTTTAAAATTTTTAATTTTTTACAATAATAAAAACAACACCGAGTGAAACGTCAAAACAAAAGAGGCGATGGCAAGCGTTCAACAGACACAATGAGTTGCGTTCCGTCGGTGTTCAGTGCTGCTTCCAGTTTTTAATAAAAAAATCATACTTTTTCGTAGTCATTTGTTTGTTTATTTTTTTTTTCGACCTATTTTTGTGAAATTGACATTGTGAAAAATGTATTAAAAATGTAGGTATTTATAATCATTTTTTCGCAGCGTTTTTGGCGACATCAAATATGTGATCATTCCACAGAAGGTGTTTGGTAACACACATAGCGAGAATGGAAAGCTTTTCAGTTTCCTCTATACAAGTGCCACTCATAGATAGTGGCATAAGGGGTATGTTACGCTTTAACGACAAAAGACAACATTGAGTTTTAGAAGCATTAAATTCCACGCGGTTGTTAATTCCCCATTGAACAATGCTGTCAAGATCGGAATTTAATGAGCTTATCATACGCTGCCGCTTCAGTTCCACAACAGAAGAGCTGGGTTGTGAATCTGGAAACGAATATGAAAAGCTGAGGGTGCTGTCGTCAGCGAAACAATTTAGTGGATTAGAAGTTTCAGACAAAAGATCATTAATAAAAATCAAGAAGAAAGTCGGAGACAAAACGGAGCCCTGGGGCACACCAGCATTTATATTGAAGATTTCAGACTTGAAACCATCCAGTACTACTTGTATTGAACGGTCCGAAAGGTAATTTCTAATCCAACGAACTAGAGATTCATCATGCATTTTCGAAAAAAGAGCTTGAGCTAAACTCTATCAAATGCTTTTGAAATATCAAGCGCAATAATCTCACTTTCACCAAAACGATGTAAAGATTGGTTCCACTTTTCGGTTAGATAAGCCATCAGATCACCAGTGGACCTATTGCTACGAAAACCGTACTGCCGGTCATTAAGAAGCTTTCGTTCTTCGAGATATTTCTTAAACTGATAGTTTATCAGCGGTTCCATGACCTTAGAAAGAAGGGACGTAAGTGCAATCGGTCGATAATTGTAGGGGGAAGAAGATACGACTTTTTTAGGGACGGGCTGGACAAATGCTGTTTTCCATTCACTCGGGAAGAGACCAGTAGAATAGGACAGATGGAAAAGCTTACGCAGTTGCCAGCGTGGAAGCACTAATATTCAGAATAATGGAAATACTATCCGGGCCAGCGGATTTGTGTATGTCGAGATCCTTGAGAACTCTTGCAACTTTACGAGTGCGAAAGAAGACTCGCCAAATAATTCCGTTACGCTCTCAAGTACAGGAGGTGTCATATCACTATGTGGCAGCGTGGAGTTAGCAGCAAACTGAGCTGCAAACAAGTTTGCTTTTCCTTGTGAGCTAACCACAGGTGTTTCGTTTGAGACGAGCGTCGGAACCGAGGACGAAGTTGAATTTTGTATGTTTTTTACAGACGACCAAAAATGTTTACTGCCTTTGGGATATCGGTTTCGGTTATATTAATACCTTTCGAAAAAACCCAAAGAATATATAAAACATTTGCCGTTAAGTTAGTCTAAAAGGTTGACAAAAGTAGTGATAATATATGTGTTTAATATGTTTAATAACGTTTTGATATGTTAAAAAACAAATAAATTGTAATACAAAATTTAATTGGCAAAAATGGTCGAATTTCGACCACTGGGCGGTACTAGTACATATTAATATGCAAACACTTTTTATTGGGACCCTTTTTAAATACCTTAACGGCAACATATTTTTATGATTTTTTGTTTGAACGGTATTAGCGTTGTTCAATCCGATGTTATATTTTTAAATTTATATGTTGTCGTTAAAGCAAGTTAAAAAAGTTTAAAATTTTTAATTTTTTACAATAATAAAAACAACACCGAATAAAACGTCAAAACAAAAGAGGCGATGACAAGCGTTCAACAGACACAATGAGTTGCGTTCCGTCGGTGTTTAGTGCCGCTTCGTTGTTAATAAAAAAATCATACTTTTTCGTAGTCATTTGTTTGTTTATTTTCTTTTTCGACCTATTTCTGTGAAATTGACGTTGTGAAAAATATATTAAAAATGTAGGTATTTATAATCATTTTTTCGCAGCGTTTTTGGCGACATCAAATATGTGATCATTCCACAGAAGGTGGTTGGTAACACACATACCGAGAATGAAAAGCTTTTCAGTTTCCTCTATACAAGTGCCACTCATAGATAGTGGCATAAGGGGTATGTTACGCTTTAACGACAAAAGACAACATTGAGTTTTAGAAGCATTAAATTCCACGCGGTTGTTAATTCCCCATTGAACAATGCTGTCAAGATCGGAATTTAATGAGCTTATCATACGCTGCCCCTTCAGTTCCACAACCGAAGAGCTGGGTTGTGAATCTGGAAACGAATATGAAAATCTGAGGGTACTAACGTCAGCGAAACAATTTAGTGGATTAGAAGTTTCAGACAAAAGATCATTAATAAAAATCAAGAAGAAAGTCGGAGACAAAACGGAGCCCTGGGGCACACCAGCATTTATATTGAAGATTTCAGACTTGAAACCATCCAGTACTACTTGTATTGAACGGTCCGAAAGGTAATTTCTAATCCAACGAACTAGAGATTCATCATGCATTTTCGAAAAAAGAGCTTGATGCTAAACTCTATCAAATGCTTTTGAAATATCAAGCGCAATAATCTCACTTTCACCAAAACGATGTAAAGATTGGTTCCACTTTTCGGCTAGATAAGCCATCAGATCACCAGTGGACCTTTTGCTACGAAAACCGTACTGCCGGTCATTAAGAAGCTTTCGTTCTTCGAGATATTTCTTAAACTTATAGTTTATCAGCGGTTCCATGACCTTAGAAAGAAGGGACGTAAGTGCAATCGGTCGATAATTGTAGGGGAAGAAGATAGGCCTTTTTTAGGGACGGGCTGGACAAATGCTGTTTTCCATCCACTTGGGAAGAGACCAGTAGAATAGGACAGATGGAAAAGCTTACGCAGTTGCCAGCGTGGAAGCACTAATATTCAGAATAATGGAAATACTATCCGGGCCAGCGGATTTGTGTATGTCGAGATCCTTGAGAACTCTTGCAACTTTACGAGTGCGAAAGAAGATTCGCCCCATAAAACCGTTACGCTGTCAAGTACAGGAGGTGTCATATCACTATGTGGCAGCGTAGAGTTAGCAGCAAACTGAGCTGCAAACAAGTTTGCTTTTCCTTGTGAGCTAACCACAGGTGTGGTTTTTTTACAATAAAAAAAACAACACCGAGTGAAACGTCAAAACAAAAGAGGCGATGGCAAGCGTTCAACAGACACAATGAGTTGCGTTCCGTCGGTGTTCAGTGCCGCTTCCAGTTTTTAATAAAAAAATCATACTTTTTCGTAGTCATTTGTTTGTTTATTTTCTTTTTCGACCTATTTTTGTGAAATTGACATTGTGAAAAATATATTAAAAATGTAGGTATTTATAATCATTTTTTCGCAGCGTTTTTGGCGACATCAAATATGTGATCATTCCACAGAAGGTGGTTGGTAACACACATACCGAGAATGGAAAGCTTTTCAGTTTCCTCTATACAAGTGCCACTCATAGATAGTGGCATAAGGGGTATGTTACGCTTTAACGACAAAAGACAACATTGAGTTTTAGAAGCATTAAATTCCACGCGGTTGTTAATTCCCCATTGAACAATGCTGTCAAGATCGGAATTTAATGAGCTTATCATACGCTGCCCCTTCAGTTCCACAACCGAAGAGCTGGGTTGTGAATCTGGAAACGAATATGAAAATCTGAGGGTACTAACGTCAGCGAAACAATTTAGTGGATTAGAAGTTTCAGACAAAAGATCATTAATAAAAATCAAGAAGAAAGTCGGAGACAAAACGGAGCCCTGGGGCACACCAGCATTTATATTGAAGATTTCAGACTTGAAACCATCCAGTACTACTTGTATTGAACGGTCCGAAAGGTAATTTCTAATCCAACGAACTAGAGATTCATCATGCATTTTCGAAAAAAGAGCTTGATGCTAAACTCTATCAAATGCTTTTGAAATATCAAGCGCAATAATCTCACTTTCACCAAAACGATGTAAAGATTGGTTCCACTTTTCGGCTAGATAAGCCATCAGATCACCAGTGGACCTTTTGCTACGAAAACCGTACTGCCGGTCATTAAGAAGCTTTCGTTCTTCGAGATATTTCTTAAACTTATAGTTTATCAGCGGTTCCATGACCTTAGAAAGAAGGGACGTAAGTGCAATCGGTCGATAATTGTAGGGGAAGAAGATAGGCCTTTTTTAGGGACGGGCTCGACAAATGCTGTTTTCCATCCACTTGGGAAGAGACCAGTAGAATAGGACAGATGGAAAAGCTTACGCAGTTGCCAGCGTGGAAGCACTAATATTCAGAATAATGGAAATACTATCCGGGCCAGCGGATTTGTGTATGTCGAGATCCTTGAGAACTCTTGCAACTTTACGAGTGCGAAAGAAGATTCGCCCCATAAAACCGTTACGCTGTCAAGTACAGAAGGTGTCATATCACTATGTGGCAGCGTAGAGTTAGCAGCAAACTGAGCTGCAAACAAGTTTGCTTTTCCTTGTGAGCTAACCACAGGTGTTTCGTTTGAGACGAGTGTCGGAACCGAGGACGAAGTTGAATTTCGTATGTTTTTTACAGACGACCAAAAATGTTTACTGCCTTTGGGATATCGGTTTCGGTTATATTAATACCTTTCGAAAAAACCCAAAAAATATATAAAACATTTGCCGTTAAGTAAGTCTAAAAGGTTGACAAAAGTAGTGATAATATATGTGTTTAATATGTTTAATAACGTTTTGATATGTTAAAAAACAAATAAATTGTAATACAAAATTTAATTGGCAAAAATGGTCGAATTTCGACCACTGGGCGGTACTAGTACATATTAATATGCAAATACTTTTTATTGGGACCCTTTTTAAATACCTTAACGGCAACATATTTTTATGATTTTTTGTTTGAACGGTATTAGCGTTGTTCAATCCGATGTTATATTTTTAAATTTATATGTTGTCGTTAAGGCAAGTTAAAAAAGTTTAAAATTTTTAATTTTTTACAATAATAAAAACAACACCGAGTGAAACGTCAAAACAAAAGAGGCGATGGCAAGCGTTCAACAGACACAATGAGTTGCGTTCCGTCGGTGTTCAGTGCCGCTTCCAGTTTTTAATAAAAAAATCATACTTTTTCGTAGTCATTTGTTTGTTTATTTTCTTTTTCGACCTATTTTTGTGAAATTGACATTGTGAAAAATATATTAAAAATGTAGGTATTTATAATCATTTTTTCGCAGCGTTTTTGGCGACATCAAATATGTGATCATTCCACAGAAGGTGGTTGGTAACACACATACCGAGAATGGAAAGCTTTTCAGTTTCCTCTATACAAGTGCCACTCATAGATAGTGGCATAAGGGGTATGTTACGCTTTAACGACAAAAGACAACATTGAGTTTTAGAAGCATTAAATTCCACGCGGTTGTTAATTCCCCATTGAACAATGCTGTCAAGATCGGAATTTAATGAGCTTATCATACGCTGCCGCTTCAGTTCCACAACAAAAGAGCTGGGTTGTGAATCTGGAAACGAATATGAAAAGCTGAGGGTGCTGTCGTCAGCGAAACAATTTAGTGGATTAGAAGTTTCAGACAAAAGATCATTAATAAAAAATCAAGAAGAAAGTCGGAGACAAAACGGAGCCCTTGGGCACACCAGCATTTATATTGAAGATTTCAGACTTGAAACCATCCAGTACTACTTGTATTGAACGATCCGAAAGGTAATTTCTAATCCAACGAACTAGAGATTCATCATGCATTTTCGAGAAAAGATCTTGCTGCTAAACTCTATCAAATGCTTTTGAAATATCAAGCGCAATAATCTCACTTTCACCAAAACGATGTAAAGATTGGTTCCACTTTTCGGTTAGATAAGCCATCAGATCACCAGTGGACCTATTGCTACGAAAACCGTACTGCCGGTCATTAAGAAGCTTTCGTTCTTCGAGATATTTCTTAAACTGATAGTTTATCAGCGGTTCCATGACCTTAGAAAGAAGGGACGTAAGTGCAATCGGTCGATAATTGTAGGGGGAAGAAGATACGACTTTTTTAGGGACGGGCTGGACAAATGCTGTTTTCCATTCACTCGGGAAGAGACCAGTAGAATAGGACAGATGGAAAAGCTTACGCAGTTGCCAGCGTGGAAGCACTAATATTCAGAATAATGGAAATACTATCCGGGCCAGCGGATTTGTGTATGTCGAGATCCTTGAGAACTCTTGCAACTTTACGAGTGCGAAAGAAGACTCGCCAAATAATTCCGTTACGCTCTCAAGTACAGGAGGTGTCATATCACTATGTGGCAGCGTGGAGTTAGCAGCAAACTGAGCTGCAAACAAGTTTGCTTTTCCTTGTGAGCTAACCACAGGTGTTTCGTTTGAGACGAGCGTCGGAACCGAGGACGAAGTTGAATTTTGTATGTTTTTTACAGACGACCAAAAATGTTTACTGCCTTTGGGATATCGGTTTCGGTTATATTAATACCTTTCGAAAAAACCCAAAGAATATATAAAACATTTGCCGTTAAGTTAGTCTAAAAGGTTGACAAAAGTAGTGATAATATATGTGTTTAATATGTTTAATAACGTTTTGATATGTTAAAAAACAAATAAATTGTAATACAAAATTTAATTGGCAAAAATGGTCGAATTTCGACCACTGGGCGGTACTAGTACATATTAATATGCAAACACTTTTTATTGGGACCCTTTTTAAATACCTTAACGGCAACATATTTTTATGATTTTTTGTTTGAACGGTATTAGCGTTGTTCAATCCGATGTTATATTTTTAAATTTATATGTTGTCGTTAAAGCAAGTTAAAAAAGTTTAAAATTTTTAATTTTTTACAATAATAAAAACAACACCGAATAAAACGTCAAAACAAAAGAGGCGATGACAAGCGTTCAACAGACACAATGAGTTGCGTTCCGTCGGTGTTAAGTGCCGCTTCGTTTTTAATAAAAAAATCATACTTTTTCGTAGTCATTTGTTTGTTTATTTTCTTTTTCGACCTATTTCTGTGAAATTGACGTTGTGAAAAATATATTAAAAATGTAGGTATTTATAATCATTTTTTCGCAGCGTTTTTGGCGACATCAAATATGTGATCATTCCACAGAAGGTGGTTGGTAACACACATACCGAGAATGAAAAGCTTTTCAGTTTCCTCTATACAAGTGCCACTCATAGATAGTGGCATAAGGGGTATGTTACGCTTTAACGACAAAAGACAACATTGAGTTTTAGAAGCATTAAATTCCACGCGGTTGTTAATTCCCCATTGAACAATGCTGTCAAGATCGGAATTTAATGAGCTTATCATACGCTGCCCCTTCAGTTCCACAACCGAAGAGCTGGGTTGTGAATCTGGAAACGAATATGAAAATCTGAGGGTACTAACGTCAGCGAAACAATTTAGTGGATTAGAAGTTTCAGACAAAAGATCATTAATAAAAATCAAGAAGAAAGTCGGAGACAAAACGGAGCCCTGGGGCACACCAGCATTTATATTGAAGATTTCAGACTTGAAACCATCCAGTACTACTTGTATTGAACGGTCCGAAAGGTAATTTCTAATCCAACGAACTAGAGATTCATCATGCATTTTCGAAAAAAGAGCTTGATGCTAAACTCTATCAAATGCTTTTGAAATATCAAGCGCAATAATCTCACTTTCACCAAAACGATGTAAAGATTGGTTCCACTTTTCGGCTAGATAAGCCATCAGATCACCAGTGGACCTTTTGCTACGAAAACCGTACTGCCGGTCATTAAGAAGCTTTCGTTCTTCGAGATATTTCTTAAACTTAAAGTTTATCAGCGGTTCCATGACCTTAGAAAGAAGGGACGTAAGTGCAATCGGTCGATAATTGTAGGGGAAGAAGATAGGCCTTTTTTAGGGACGGGCTGGACAAATGCTGTTTTCCATCCACTTGGGAAGAGACCAGTAGAATAGGACAGATGGAAAAGCTTACGCAGTTGCCAGCGTGGAAGCACTAATATTCAGAATAATGGAAATACTATCCGGGCCAGCGGATTTGTTTATGTCGAGATCCTTGAGAACTCTTGCAACTTTACGAGTGCGAAAGAAGATTCGCCCCATAAAACCGTTACGCTGTCAAGTACAGGAGGTGTCATATCACTATGTGGCAGCGTAGAGTTAGCAGCAAACTGAGCTGCAAACAAGTTTGCTTTTCCTTGTGAGCTAACCACAGGTGTGGTTTTTTTACAATAAAAAAAACAACACCGAGTGAAACGTCAAAACAAAAGAGGCGATGGCAAGCGTTCAACAGACACAATGAGTTGCGTTCCGTCGGTGTTCAGTGCCGCTTCCAGTTTTTAATAAAAAAATCATACTTTTTCGTAGTCATTTGTTTGTTTATTTTCTTTTTCGACCTATTTTTGTGAAATTGACATTGTGAAAAATATATTAAAAATTTAGGTATTTATAATCATTTTTTCGCAGCGTTTTTGGCGACATCAAATATGTGATCATTCCACAGAAGGTGGTTGGTAACACACATACCGAGAATGGAAAGCTTTTCAGTTTCCTCTATACAAGTGCCACTCATAGATAGTGGCATAAGGGGTATGTTACGCTTTAACGACAAAAGACAACATTGAGTTTTAGAAGCATTAAATTCCACGCGGTTGTTAATTCCCCATTGAACAATGCTGTCAAGATCGGAATTTAATGAGCTTATCATACGCTGCCCCTTCAGTTCCACAACCGAAGAGCTGGGTTGTGAATCTGGAAACGAATATGAAAATCTGAGGGTACTAACGTCAGCGAAACAATTTAGTGGATTAGAAGTTTCAGACAAAAGATCATTAATAAAAATCAAGAAGAAAGTCGGAGACAAAACGGAGCCCTGGGGCACACCAGCATTTATATTGAAGATTTCAGACTTGAAACCATCCAGTACTACTTGTATTGAACGGTCCGAAAGGTAATTTCTAATCCAACGAACTAGAGATTCATCATGCATTTTCGAAAAAAGAGCTTGATGCTAAACTCTATCAAATGCTTTTGAAATATCAAGCGCAATAATCTCACTTTCACCAAAACGATGTAAAGATTGGTTCCACTTTTCGGCTAGATAAGCCATCAGATCACCAGTGGACCTTTTGCTACGAAAACCGTACTGCCGGTCATTAAGAAGCTTTCGTTCTTCGAGATATTTCTTAAACTTATAGTTTATCAGCGGTTCCATGACCTTAGAAAGAAGGGACGTAAGTGCAATCGGTCGATAATTGTAGGGGAAGAAGATAGGCCTTTTTTAGCGACGGGCTGGACAAATGCTGTTTTCCATCCACTTGGGAAGAGACCAGTAGAATAGGACAGATGGAAAAGCTTACGCAGTTGCCAGCGTGGAAGCACTAATATTCAGAATAATGGAAATACTATCCGGGCCAGCGGATTTGTGTATGTCGAGATCCTTGAGAACTCTTGCAACTTTACGAGTGCGAAAGAAGATTCGCCCCATAAAACCGTTACGCTGTCAAGTACAGGAGGTGTCATATCACTATGTGGCAGCGTAGAGTTAGCAGCAAACTGAGCTGCAAACAAGTTTGCTTTTCCTTGTGAGCTAACCACAGGTGTTTCGTTTGAGACGAGTGTCGGAACCGAGGACGAAGTTGAATTTCGTATGTTTTTTACAGACGACCAAAAATGTTTACTGCCTTTGGGATATCGGTTTCGGTTATATTAATACCTTTCGAAAAAACCCAAAAAATATATAAAACATTTGCCGTTAAGTTAGTCTAAAAGGTTGACAAAAGTAGTGATAATATATGTGTTTAATATGTTTAATAACGTTTTGATATGTTAAAAAACAAATAAATTGTAATACAAAATTTAATTGGCAAAAATGGTCGAATTTCGACCACTGGGCGGTACTAGTACATATTAATATGCAAATACTTTTTATTGGGACCCTTTTTAAATACCTTAACGGCAACATATTTTTATGATTTTTTGTTTGAACGGTATTAGCGTTGTTCAATCCGATGTTATATTTTTAAATTTATATGTTGTCGTTAAGGCAAGTTAAAAAAGTTTAAAATTTTTAATTTTTTACAATAATAAAAACAACACCGAGTGAAACGTCAAAACAAAAGAGGCGATGGCAAGCGTTCAACAGACACAATGAGTTGCGTTCCGTCGGTGTTCAGTGCCGCTTCCAGTTTTTAATAAAAAAATCATACTTTTTCGTAGTCATTTGTTTGTTTATTTTCTTTTTCAACCTATTTTTGTGAAATTGACATTGTGAAAAATATATTAAAAATGTAGGTATTTATAATCATTTTTTCGCAGCGTTTTTGGCGACATCAAATATGTGATCATTCCACAGAAGGTGTTTGGTAACACACATACCGTGAATGGAAAGCTTTTCAGTTTCCTCTATACAAGTGCCACTCATAGATAGTGGCATAAGGGGTATGTTACGCTTTAACGACAAAAGACAACATTGAGTTTTAGAAGCATTAAATTCCACGCGGTTGTTAATTCCCCATTGAACAATGCTGTCAAGATCGGAATTTAATGAGCTTATCATACGCTGCCGCTTCAGTTCCACAACAGAAGAGCTGGGTTGTGAATCTGGAAACGAATATGAAAAGCTGAGGGTGCTGTCGTCAGCGAAACAATTTAGTGGATTAGAAGTTTCAGACAAAAGATCATTAATAAAAATCAAGAAGAAAGTCGGAGACAAAACGGAGCCCTGGGGCACACCAGCATTTATATTGAAGATTTCAGACTTGAAACCATCCAGTACTTCTTGTATTGAACGGTCCGAAACGAAATTCCTAATCCAACGAACTAGAGATTCATCATGCATTTTCGAAAAAAGAGCTTGATGCTAAACTCTATCAAATGCTTTTGAAATATCAAGCGCAATAATCTCACTTTCACCAAAACGATAAAAAGATTGGTTCCACTTTTCGGTTAGATAAGCCATCAGATCACCAGTGGACCTATTGCTACGAAAACCGTACTGCCGGTCATTAAGAAGCTTTCGTTCTTCGAGATATTTCTTAAACTGATAGTTTATCAGCGGTTCCATGACCTTAGAAAGAAGGGACGTAAGTACAATCGGTCGATAATTCTAGGGGGAAGAAGATACGCCTTTTTTAGGGACGGGCTGGACAAATGCTGTTTTCCATCCACTCGGGAAGAGACCAGTAGAATAGGACAGATGGAAAAGCTTACGCAGTTGCCAGCGTGGAAGCACTAATATTCAGAATAATGGAAATACTATCCGGGCCAGCGGATTTGTGTATGTCGAGATCCTTGAGAACTCTTGCAACTTTACGAGTGCGAAAGAAGAATCGCCCCATAAAACCGTTACGCTCTCAAGTACAGGAGGTGTCATATCACTATGTGGCAGCGTGGAGTTAGCAGCAAACTGAGCTGCAAACAAGTTTGCTTTTCCTTGTGAGCTAACCACAGGTGTTTCGTTTGAGACGAGTGTCGGAACCGAGAACGAAGTTGAATTTCGTATGTTTTTTACAGACGACCAAAAATGTTTACTGCCTTTGGGATATCGGTTTCGGTTATATTAATACCTTTCGAAAAAACCCAAAGAATATATAAAACATTTGCCGTTAAGTTAGTCTAAAAGGTTGACAAAAGTAGTGATAATATGTGTTTAATATGTTTAATAACGTTTTGATATGTTAAAAAACAAATAAATTGTAATACAAAATTTAATTGGCAAAAATGGTCGAATTTCGACCACTGGGCGGTACTAGTACATATTAACATGCAAACACTTTTTATTAGGACCCTTTTTAAATACCTTAACGGCAACATATTTTTATGATTTTTTGTTTGAACGGTATTAGCGTTGTTCAATCCGATGTTATATTTTTAAATTTATATGTTGTCGTTAAGGCAAGTTAAAAAAGTTTAAAATTTTTAATTTTTTACAATAAAAAAAACAACACCGAGTGAAACGTCAAAACAAAAGAGGCGATGACAAGCGTTCAACAGACACAATGAGTTGCGTTCCGTCGGTGTTCAGTGCCGCTTCCAGTTTTTAATAAAAAAATCATACTTTTTCGTAGTCATTTGTTTGTTTATTTTCTTTTTCGACCTATTTTTGTGAAATTGACATTGTGAAAAATATATTAAAAATGTAGGTATTTATAATCATTTTTTCGCAGCGTTTTTGGCGACATCAAATATGTGATCATTCCACAGAAGGTGGTTGGTAACACACATACCGAGAATGGAAAGCTTTTCAGTTTCCTCTATACAAGTGCCACTCATAGATAGTGGCATAAGGGGTATGTTACGCTTTAACGACAAAAGACAACATTGAGTTTTAGAAGCATTAAATTCCACGCGGTTGTTAATTCCCCATTGAACAATGCTGTCAAGATCGGAATTTAATGAGCTTATCATACGCTGCCGCTTCAGTTCCACAACCGAAGAGCTGAGTTGTGAATCTGGAAACGAATATGAAAAGCTGAGGGTGCTGTCGTCAGCGAAACAATTTAGTGGATTAGAAGTTTCAGACAAAAGATCATTAATAAAAATCAAGAAGAAAGTCGGAGACAAAACGGAGCCCTGGGCACACCAGCATTTATATTGAAGATTTCAGACTTGAAACCATCCAGTACTTCTTGTATTGAACGATCCGAAAGTTAATTTCTAATCCAACGAACTAGAGATTCATCATGCATTTTCGAAAAAAGAGCTTGATGCTAAACTCTATCAAATGAAATATCAAGCGCAATAATCTCACTTTCACCAAAACGATGTAAAGATTGGTTCCACTTTTCGGTTAGATAAGCCATCAGATCACCAGTGGACCTATTGCTACGAAAACCGTACTGCCGGTCATTAAGAAGCTTTCGTTCTTCGAGATATTTCTTAAACTGATAGTTTATCAGCGGTTCCATGACCTTAGAAAGGAGGGACGTAAGTGCAATCGGTCGATAATTGTAGGGGGAAGAAGATACGACTTTTTTAGGGACGGGCTGGACAAATGCTGTTTTCAATTCACTCGGGAAGAGACCAGTAGAATAGGACAGATGGAAAAGCTTACGCAGTTGCCAGCGTGGAAGCACTAATATTCAGAATAATGGAAATACTATCCGGGCCAGCGGATTTGTGTATGTCGAGATCCTTGAGAACTCTTGCAACTTTACGAGTGCGAAAGAAGATTCGCCCCATAAAACCGTTACGCTCTCAAGTACAGGAGGTGTCATATCACTATGTGGCAGCGTGGAGTTAGCAGCAAACTGAGCTGCAGACAAGTTTGCTTTTCCTTGTGAGCTAACCACAGGTGTTTCGTTTGAGACGAGCGTCGGAACCGAGGACGAAGTTGAATTTTATATGTTTTTTACAGACGACCAAAAATGTTTACTGCCTTTGGGATAACGGTTTCGGTTATATTAATACCTTTCGAAAAAACCCAAAGAATATATAAAACATTTGCCGTTAAGTTAGTCTAAAAGGTTGACAAAAGTAGTGATAATATGTGTTTAATATGTTTAATAACGTTTTGATATGTTAAAAAACAAATAAATTGTAATACAAAATTTAATTGGCAAAAATGGTCGAATTTCGACCACTGGGCGGTACTAGTACATATTAACATGCAAACACTTTTTATTAGGACCCTTTTTAAATACCTTAACGGCAACATATTTTTATGATTTTTTGTTTGAACGGTATTAGCGTTGTTCAATCCGATGTTATATTTTTAAATTTATATGTTGTCGTTAAGGCAAGTTAAAAAAGTTTAAAATTTTTAATTTTTTACAATAAAAAAAACAACACCGAGTGAAACGTCAAAACAAAAGAGGCGATGGCAAGCGTTCAACAGACACAATGAGTTGCGTTCCGTCGGTGTTCAGTGCCGCTTCCAGTTTTTAATAAAAAAACATACTTTTTCGTAGTCATTTGTTTGTTTATTTTCTTTTTCGACCTATTTTTGTGAAATTGACATTGTGAAAAATATATTAAAAATGTAGGTATTTATAATCATTTTTTCGCAGCGTTTTTGGCGACATCAAATATGTGATCATTCCACAGAAGGTGGTTGGTAACACACATACCGAGAATGGAAAGCTTTTCAGTTTCCTCTATACAAGTGCCACTCATAGATAGTGGCATAAGGGGTATGTTACGCTTTAACGACAAAAGACAACATTGAGTTTTAGAAGCATTAAATTCCACGCGGTTGTTAATTCCCCATTGAACAATGCTGTCAAGATCGGAATTTAATGAGCTTATCATACGCTGCCGCTTCAGTTCCACAACCGAAGAGCTGAGTTGTGAATCTGGAAACGAATATGAAAAGCTGAGGGTGCTGTCGTCAGCGAAACAATTTAGTGGATTAGAAGTTTCAGACAAAAGATCATTAATAAAAATCAAGAAGAAAGTCGGAGACAAAACGGAGCCCTGGGGCACACCAGCATTTATATTGAAGATTTCAGACTTGAAACCAGTACTACTTGTATTGAACGGTCCGAAAGGTAATTTCTAATCCAACGAACTAGAGATTCATCATGCATTTTCGAAAAAAGAGCTTGAGCTAAACTCTATCAAATGCTTTTGAAATATCAAGCGCAATAATCTCACTTTCACCAAAACGATGTAAAAATTGGTTCCACTTTTCGGTAAGATAAGCCATCAGATCACCAGCGGTCATTAAGAAGCTTTCGTTCTTCGAGATATTTCTTAAACTGATAGTTTATCAGCGGTTCCATGACCTTAGAAAGAAGGGACGTAAGTGCAATCGGTCGATAATTGTAGGGGGAAGAAGATAGGCCTTTTTTAGGGACGGGCTGGACAAATGCTGTTTTCCATCCACTCGGGAAGAGACCAGTAGAATAGGACAGATGGAAAAGCTTACGCAGTTGCCAGCGTGGAAGCACTAATATTCAGAATAATGGAAATACTATCCGGGCCAGCGGATTTGTGTATGTCGAGATCCTTGAGAACTCTTGCAACTTTACGAGTGCGAAAGAAGATTCGCCCCATAAAACCGTTACGCTCTCAAGTACAGGAGGTGTCATATCACTATGTGGCAGCGTAGAGTTAGCAGCAAACTGAGCTGCAAACAAGTTTGCTTTTCCTTGTGAGCTAACCACAGGTGTTTCGTTTGAGACGAGTGTCGGAACCGAGGACGAAGTTGAATTTCGTATGTTTTTTACAGACGACCAAAAATGTTTACTGCCTTTGGGATATCGGTTTCGGTTATATTAATACCTTTCGAAAAAACCCAAAAAATATATAAAACATTTGCCGTTAAGTTAGTCTAAAAGGTTGACAAAAGTAGTGATAATATATGTGTTTAATATGTTTAATAACGTTTTGATATGTTAAAAAACAAATAAATTGTAATACAAAATTTAATTGGCAAAAATGTTCTAGTACTGGGCGGTACTAGTACATATTAATATGCAAACACTTTTTATTGGGACCCTTTTTAAATACCTTAACGGCAACATATTTTTATGATTTTTTGTTTGAACGGTATTAGCGTTGTTCAATCCGATGTTATATTTTTAAATTTATATGTTGTCGTTAAGGCAAGTTAAAAAAGTTTAAAATTTTTAATTTTTTACAATAATAAAAACAACACCGAGTGAAACGTCAAAACAAAAGAGGCGATGGCAAGCGTTCAACAGACACAATGAGTTCCGTCGGTGTTCAGTGCTGCTTCCAGTTTTTAATAAAAAAATCATACTTTTTCGTAGTCATTTGTTTGTTTATTTTCTTTTTCGACCTATTTTTGTGAAATTGACATTGTGAAAAATGTATTAAAAATGTAGGTATTTATAATCATTTTTTCGCAGCGTTTTTGGCGACATCAAATATGTGATCATTCCACAGAAGGTGGTTGGTAACACACATAGCGAGAATGGAAAGCTTTTCAGTTTCCTCTATACAAGTGCCACTCATAGATAGTGGCATAAGGGGTATGTTACGCTTTAACGACAAAAGACAACATTGAGTTTTAGAAGCATTAAATTCCACGCGGTTGTTAATTCCCCATTGAACAATGCTGTCAAGATCGGAATTTAATGAGCTTATCATACGCTGCCGCTTCAGTTCCACAACAGAAGAGCTGGGTTGTGAATCTGGAAACGAATATGAAAAGCTGAGGGTGCTGTCGTCAGCGAAACAATTTAGTGGATTAGAAGTTTCAGACAAAAGATCATTAATAAAAATCAAGAAGAAAGTCGGAGGCAAAACGGAGCCCTGGGGCACACCAGCATTTATATTGAAGATTTCAGACTTGAAACCATCCAGTACTACTTGTATTGAACGGTCCGAAAGGTAATTTCTAATCCAACGAACTAGAGATTCATCATGCATTTTCGAGAAAAGAGCTTGATGCTAAACTCTATCAAATGCTTTTGAAATATCAAGCGCAATAATATCACTTTCACCAAAACGATGTAAAGATTGGTTCCACTTTTCGGTTAGATAAGCCATCAGATCACCAGTGGACCTATTGCTACGAAAACCGTACTGCCGGTCATTAAGAAGCTTTCGTTCTTCGAGATATTTCTTAAACTGATAGTTTATCAGCGGTTCCATGACCTTAGAAAGAAGGGACGTAAGTGCAATCGGTCGATAATTGTAGGGGGAAGAAGATACGACTTTTTTAGGGACGGGCTGGACAAATGCTGTTTTCCATTCACTCGGGAAGAGACCAGTAGAATAGGACAGATGGAAAAGCTTACGCAGTTGCCAGCGTGGAAGCACTAATATTCAGAATAATGGAAATACTATCCGGGCCAGCGGATTTGTGTATGTCGAGATCCTTGAGAACTCTTGCAACTTTACGAGTGCGAAAGAAGACTCGCCAAATAATTCCGTTACGCTCTCAAGTACAGGAGGTGTCATATCACTATGTGGCAGCGTGGAGTTAGCAGCAAACTGAGCTGCAAACAAGTTTGCTTTTCCTTGTGAGCTAACCACAGGTGTTTCGTTTGAGACGAGCGTCGGAACCGAGGACGAAGTTGAATTTTGTATGTTTTTTACAGACGACCAAAAATGTTTACTGCCTTTGGGATATCGGTTTCGGTTATATTAATACCTTTCGAAAAAAACCAAAGAATATATAAAACATTTGCCGTTAAGTTAGTCTAAAAGGTTGACAAAAGTAGTGATAATATATGTGTTTAATATGTTTAATAACGTTTTGATATGTTAAAAAACAAATAAATTGTAATACAAAATTTAATTGGCAAAAATGGTCGAATTTCGACCACTGGGCGGTACTAGTACATATTAATATGCAAACACTTTTTATTGGGACCCTTTTTAAATACCTAAACGACAACATATTTTTATGATTTTTTGTTTGAACGGTATAAGCGTTGTTCAATCCGATGTTATATTTTTAAATTTATATGTTGTCGTTAAGGCAAGTTAAAAAAGTTTAAAATTTTTAATTTTTTACAATAATAAAAACAACACCGAGTGAAACGTCAAAACAAAAGAGGCGATGGCAAGCGTTCAACAGACACAATGAGTTGCGTTCCGTCGGTGTTCAGTGCCGCTTCCAGTTTTTAATAAAAAAATCATACTTTTTCGTAGTCATTTGTTTGTTTATTTTCTTTTTCGACCTATTTTTGTGAAATTGACATTGTGAAAAATATATTAAAAATGTAGGTATTTATAATCATTTTTTCGCAGCGTTTTTGGCGACATCAAATATGTGATCATTCCACAGAAGGTGGTTGGTAACACACATACCGAGAATGGAAAGCTTTTCAGTTTCCTCTATACAAGTGCCACTCATAGATAGTGGCATAAGGGGTATGTTACGCTTTAACGACAAAAGACAACATTGAGTTTTAGAAGCATTAAATTCCACGCGGTTGTTAATTCCCCATTGAACAATGCTGTCAAGATCGGAATTTAATGAGCTTATCATACGCTGCCGCTTCAGTTCCACAACAAAAGAGCTGGGTTGTGAATCTGGAAACGAATATGAAAAGCTGAGGGTGCTGTCGTCAGCGAAACAATTTAGTGGATTAGAAGTTTCAGACAAAAGATCATTAATAAAAAATCAAGAAGAAAGTCGGAGACAAAACGGAGCCCTGGGGCACACCAGCATTTATATTGAAGATTTCAGACTTGAAACCATCCAGTACTACTTGTATTGAACGGTCCGAAAGGTAATTTCTAATCCAACGAACTAGAGATTCATCATGCATTTTCGAGAAAAGAGCTTGATGCTAAACTCTATCAAATGCTTTTGAAATATCAAGCGCAATAATATCACTTTCACCAAAACGATGTAAAGATTGGTTCCACTTTTCGGTTAGATAAGCCATCAGATCACCAGTGGACCTATTGCTACGAAAACCGTACTGCCGGTCATTAAGAAGCTTTCGTTCTTCGAGATATTTCTTAAACTGATAGTTTATCAGCGGTTCCATGACCTTAGAAAGAAGGGACGTAAGTGCAATCGGTCGATAATTGTAGGGGGAAGAAGATACGACTTTTTTAGGGACGGGCTGGACAAATGCTGTTTTCCATTCACTCGGGAAGAGACCAGTAGAATAGGACAGATGGAAAAGCTTACGCAGTTGCCAGCGTGGAAGCACTTATATTCAGAATAATGGAAATACTATCCGGGCCAGCGGATTTGTGTATGTCGAGATCCTTGAGAACTCTTGCAACTTTACGAGTGCGAAAGATGATTCGCCCCATAAAACCGTTACGCTCTCAAGTACAGGAGGTGTCATATCACTATGTGGCAGCGTGGAGTTAGCAGCAAACTGAGCTGCAAACAATTTCTTTTCCTTGTGAGCTAACCACAGGTGTTTCGTTTGAGACGAGCGTCGGAACCGAGGACGAAGTTGAATTTCGTATGTTTTTTACAGACGACCAAAAATGTTTACTGCCTTTGGGATATCGGTTTCGGTTATATTAATACCTTTCGAAAAAACCCAAAGAATATATAAAACATTTGCCGTTAAGTTAGTCTAAAAGGTTGACAAAAGTAGTTAGTGATAATATATGTGTTTAATATGTTTAATAACGTTTTGATATGTTAAAAAACAAATAAATTGTAATACAAAATTTAATTGGCAAAAATGTTCTAGTACTGGGCGGTACTAGTACATATTAATATGCAAACACTTTTTATTGGGACCCTTTTTAAATACCTTAAGGGCAACATATTCTTATGATTTTTTGTTTGAACGGTATTAGCGTTGTTCAATCCGATGTTATATTTTTAAATTTATATGTTGTCGTTAAGGCAAGTTAAAAAAGTTTAAAATTTTTAATTTTTTACAATAATAAAAACAACACCGAGTGAAACGTCAAAACAAAAGAGGAGATGGCAAGCGTTCAACAGACACAATGAGTTGCGTTCCGTCGGTGTTCAGTGCCGCTTCCAGTTTTTAATAAAAAAATCATACTTTTTCGTAGTCATTTGTTTGTTTATTTTCTTTTTCGACCTATTTTTGTGGAATTGACATTGTGAAAAATATATTAAAAATGTAGGTATTTATAATCATTTTTTCGCAGCGTTTTTGCGACATCAAATATGTGATCATTCCACAGAAGGTGGTTGGTAACACACATACCGAGAATGGAAAGCTTTTCAGTTTCCTCTATACAAGTGCCACTCATAGATAGTGGCATAAGGGGTATGTTACGCTTTAACGACAAAAGACAACATTGAGTTTTAGAAGCATTAAATTCCACGCGGTTGTTATTTCCCCATTGAACAATGCTGTCAAGATCGGAATTTAATGAGCTTATCATACGCTGCCGCTTCAGTTCCACAACAGAAGAGCTGGGTTGTGAATCTGGAAACGAATATGAAAAGCTGAGGGTGCTGTCGTCAGCGAAACAATTTAGTGGATTAGAAGTTTCAGACAAAAGATCATTAATAAAAATCAAGAAGAAAGTCGGAGACAAAACGGAGCCCTGGGGCACACCAGCATTTATATTGAAGATTTCAGACTTGAAACCATCCAGTACTACTTGTATTGAACGGTCCGTAAGGTAATTTCTAATCCAACGAACTAGAGATTCATCATGCATTTTCGAAAAAAGAGCTTGAGCTAAACTCTATCAAATGCTTTTGAAATATCAAGCGCAATAATCTCACTTTCACCAAAACGATGTAAAGATTGGTTCCACTTTTCGGTTAGATAAGCCATCAGATCACCAGCGGTCATTAAGAAGCTTTCGTTCTTCGAGATATTTCTTAAACTGATAGTTTATCAGCGGTTCCATGACCTTAGAAAGAAGGGACGTAAGTGCAATCGGTCGATAATTGTAGGGGGGAGAAGATACGCCTTTTTTAGGGACGGGCTGGACAAATGCTGTTTTCCATCCACTCGGGAAGAGACCAGTAGAATAGGACAGATGGAAAAGCTTACGCAGTTGCCAGCGTGGAAGCACTAATATTCAGAATAATGGAAATACTATCCGGGCCAGCGGATTTGTGTATGTCGAGATCCTTGAGAACTCTTGCAACTTTACGAGTGCGAAAGAAGACTCGCCAAATAATTCCGTTACGCTCTCAAGTACAGGAGGTGTCATATCACTATGTGGCAGCGTGGAGTTAGCAGCAAACTGAGCTGCAAACAAGTTTGCTTTTCCTTGTGAGCTAACCACAGGTGTTTCGTTTGAGACGAGTGTCGGAACCGAGGACGAAGTTGAATTTCGTATGTTTTTTACAGACGACCAAAAATGTTTACTGCCTTTGGGATATCGGTTTCGGTTATATTAATACCTTTCGAAAAAACCCAAAAAATATTCCGTTAAGTTAACATTTTCCGTTAAGTTAGTCTAAAAGGTTGACAAAAGTAGTGATAATATATGTGTTTAATATGTTTAATAACGTTTTGATATGTTAAAAAACAAATAAATTGTAATACAAAATTTAATTGGCAAAAATGTTCTAGTACTGGGCGGTACTAGTACATATTAATATGCAAACACTTTTTATTGGGACCCTTTTTAAATACCTTAACGGCAACATATTTTTATGATTTTTTGTTTGAACGGTATTAGCGTTGTTCAATCCGATGTTATATTTTTAAATTTATATGTTGTCGTTAATAAAATATTTGATTTTTGTGACCTTTGTATCGTATAGATAATTAATTGGTTTTTAGTGGGCTATAGGTCGATAATAATTAAAAGATGTTCTTATTTCATCGCAACGTTTCGAGTATGTTTATACTCTTCCTCAGGCCTTTTATTTGCAACAAAAAAGATAATATAAACATAAATTAGCACATAATTTTTTTACATTTTGAAGATTTCAAGTCAAAATTACTTACAATGTTTATATTTGTAATTAAACAAAGAATAAAAAAGAAGGTTTAACACTTAATGCACATTATTTAACGATAACTGGAAAAAATAATAAATAGTTTCTTTAAATTTAAATATAACACAACATTTAAATGAATTATTTTAAAAGAAAAAGAAAGAAAATACAAATTTAAGAAAATTACTATGCTATAGAACGACAGATGACACGTCCAATTTGCTGCACTATCACCTATTTATCATTTTATTTCTAGTTGTTGGCCTTTTTATAATCTGGCTGTAGGCATTACTCAAATTATCCAAATCCGATCTCCGGTTGACTGCAGTTTTGTTGTCTATGATATGCAACATCTCTAGCAGCATTCTTTTTGAAAAATGTTGCTCTGTTTGAAGAATTTCAACATTATCAAAATCAGCTGAGTGTTTCTCTTCAATTAGGTGGTGAGTTAATGCAGTCTTATGAGAGGCACCGCTCTTTAAATCAGACTTATGCCCAGAAATGCGGTTCTTTAATTTTTGTTTGGAAGTTCCGATATAAACGGACGAACAAGTTGTCTCCTTCCCTCCTAAACAATTTATCCTATAGACAACATCTGCTTTCTCCAAGATATCAACTCTGCCTTTGATGTTAGAAAAAAGCTTGTTTTTTAAGGAGAATGCAGACTTGAAAGCTATTTTCGTATTTTTATCATCTTTTATAGGTGCTGTGGTGATGCGGTTAGAAAGGTAAGGAATATATAATGTGCTTTTATATACACACACTTGTGGGGGCTCATCAGCTGGGTTTGTTGTTTTCTTATGCTGATAATTTTTTATTAACTTCTCGATAATCTCAGGAGGAAATGAATTGTAGCACAGGGTGTCACGGATAATTTTAATATTTTTATGATAAAACACGTTATCACTTATTTCAAGAACTTTGTTCATAAAATTTTGTGCGGTATTGACAATCACTTGCTTTGGTTGTTTGGAGTGAAAATTAATTAATCGTCCAGACGCAGTAGGTTTCCTGTACCAATCAAAAATTAATTTTTCCTTTTGTCTTATAATTTTCATATCGAGATATGGGAGCTCGCCATTTATTTCCATTTCTACAGTAAATTTAATTTTGTGGTTGTAAGTGTTCAAAGCATTCAACGTGTTTTGAACTTCTTCCGATTTAATCACCAGAAACAAATCGTCTACATATTTGGTGATGACTTTTGGTTTGGTTGTAAGTTTACCTAAGGCATCTTCCAATAAAGTTTCCATAACCAAATCGGCTAGAATTGGTGATGCTGGACTACCCATTGGCACACCTTGTTTTTGTTGATAAGTGGTTCCATTAAATTCTAGGTAATTATTATCAATAATGCAAAACCTAAGTATCTCGAAAAACATCGTCTTTTTAATATTGGTGTGTTCTTTTATTGTATTCCAATTTGATTTTATAATATCCAAAATCAAACTAATCGGAATGCAAGTAAACAAGGAGACCACATCAAATGAAACCAAAATGTCTCCGTCTTCCAATCGTATTGAAGAAACTTTCTCTATAAACTCTTTTGAATTTTTAACATTGAATTTAGAATTCTTAGTCAAATTTTGCAGGATTTTTACCATAAAATTCGACAATTCATAACAAGGAACATTCATGGAAGAACATATGGGTCGCAATGGGGTATTTTCCTTGTGTATTTTAGGTAAACCATAGATTTTTGGGGTGTTGGCGGTATACGTTGTCATTCGTTTCTTTTCGTATTGAGAAATATGTTCTTCTTTTTGCAAATCCTTCACCAAATCGTTGTTACGGTTTTGTAATGTTGTTGTTGGATTATTTCTCAAAACCCTATAAATATTCCGGTCCGCCATTATTTCCTGCATTTTATTTAAGTAATCAGTTTTATACAATGCAACTGTAACATTCCCTTTATCAGCAGGAACAATAAAAACATCTTTATGTTTTTTAATGAAGCCAAAATATTCCTTAAAAAACATAAAGATGTTTTTATTGTTCCTGCTGATAAAGGGAATGTTACAGTTGCATTGTATAAAACTGATTACTTAAATAAAATGCAGGAAATAATGGCGGACCGGAATATTTATAGGGTTTTGAGAAATAATCCAACAACAACATTACAAAACCGTAACAACGATTTGGTGAAGGATTTGCAAAAAGAAGAACATATTTCTCAATACGAAAAGAAACGAATGACAACGTATACCGCCAACACCCCAAAAATCTATGGTTTACCTAAAATACACAAGGAAAATACCCCATTGCGACCCATATGTTCTTCCATGAATGTTCCTTGTTATGAATTGTCGAATTTTATGGTAAAAATCCTGCAAAATTTGACTAAGAATTCTAAATTCAATGTTAAAAATTCAAAAGAGTTTATAGAGAAAGTTTCTTCAATACGATTGGAAGACGGAGACATTTTGGTTTCATTTGATGTGGTCTCCTTGTTTACTTGCATTCCGATTAGTTTGATTTTGGATATTATAAAATCAAATTGGAATACAATAAAAGAACACACCAATATTAAAAAGACGATGTTTTTCGAGATACTTAGGTTTTGCATTATTGATAATAATTACCTAGAATTTAATGGAACCACTTATCAACAAAAACAAGGTGTGCCAATGGGTAGTCCAGCATCACCAATTCTAGCCGATTTGGTTATGGAAACTTTATTGGAAGATGCCTTAGGTAAACTTACAACCAAACCAAAAGTCATCACCAAATATGTAGACGATTTGTTTCTGGTGATTAAATCGGAAGAAGTTCAAAACACGTTGAATGCTTTGAACACTTACAACCACAAAATTAAATTTACTGTAGAAATGGAAATAAATGGCGAGCTCCCATATCTCGATATGAAAATTATAAGACAAAAGGAAAAATTAATTTTTGATTGGTACAGGAAACCTACTGCGTCTGGACGATTAATTAATTTTCACTCCAAACAACCAAAGCAAGTGATTGTCAATACCGCACAAAATTTTATGAACAAAGTTCTTGAAATAAGTGATAACGTGTTTTATCATAAAAATATTAAAATTATCCGTGACACCCTGTGCTACAATTCATTTCCTCCTGAGATTATCGAGAAGTTAATAAAAAATTATCAGCATAAGAAAACAACAAACCCAGCTGATGAGCCCCCACAAGTGTGTGTATATAAAAGCACATTATATATTCCTTACCTTTCTAACCGCATCACCACAGCACCTATAAAAGATGATAAAAATACGAAAATAGCTTTCAAGTCTGCATTCTCCTTAAAAAACAAGCTTTTTTCTAACATCAAAGGCAGAGTTGATATCTTGGAGAAAGCAGATGTTGTCTATAGGATAAATTGTTTAGGAGGGAAGGAGACAACTTGTTCGTCCGTTTATATCGGAACTTCCAAACAAAAATTAAAGAACCGCATTTCTGGGCATAAGTCTGATTTAAAGAGCGGTGCCTCTCATAAGACTGCATTAACTCACCACCTAATTGAAGAGAAACACTCAGCTGATTTTGATAATGTTGAAATTCTTCAAACAGAGCAACATTTTTCAAAAAGAATGCTGCTAGAGATGTTGCATATCATAGACAACAAAAATGCAGTCAACCGGAGATCGGATTTGGATAATTTGAGTAATGCCTACAGCCAGATTATAAAAAGGCCAACAACTAGAAATAAAATGATAAATAGGTGATAGTGCAGCAAATTGGACGTGTCATCTGTCGTTCTATAGCATAGTAATTTTCTTAAATTTGTATTTTCTTTCTTTTTCTTTTAAAATAATTCATTTAAATGTTGTGTTATATTTAAATTTAAAGAAACTATTTATTATTTTTTCCAGTTATCGTTAAATAATGTGCATTAAGTGTTAAACCTTCTTTTTTATTCTTTGTTTAATTACAAATATAAACATTGTAAGTAATTTTGACTTGAAATCTTCAAAATGTAAAATAATTATGTGCTAATTTATGTTTATATTATCTTTTTTGTTGCAAATAAAAGGCCTGAGGAAGAGTATAAACATACTCGAAACGTTGCGATGAAATAAGAACATCTTTTAATTATTATCGACCTATAGCCCACTAAAAACCAATTTGTTGTCGTTAAGGCAAGTTAAAAAAGTTTAAAATTTTTAATTTTTTACAATAATAAAAACAACACCGAGTGAAACGTCAAAACAAAAGAGGCGATGGCAAGCGTTCAACAGACACAATGAGTTGCGTTCCGTCGGTGTTCAGTGCTGCTTCCAGTTTTTAATAAAAAAAATCATACTTTTTCGTAGTCATTTGTTTGTTTATTTTCTTTTTCGACCTATTTTTGTGAAATTGACATTGTGAAAAATATATTAAAAATGTAGGTATTTATAATCATTTTTTCGCAGCGTTTTTGGCGACATCAAATATGTGATCATTCCACAGAAGGTGGTTGGTAACACACATACCGAGAATGGAAAGCTTTTCAGTTTCCTCTATACAAGTGCCACTCATAGATAGTGGCATAAGGGGTATGTTACGCTTTAACGACAAAAGACAACATTGAGTTTTAGAAGCATTAAATTCCACGCGGTTGTTAATTCCCCATTGAACAATGCTGTCAAGATCGGAATTTAATGAGCTTATCATACGCTGCCCCTTCAGTTCCACAACCGAAGAGCTGGGTTGTGAATCTGGAAACGAATATGAAAATCTGAGGGTACTAACGTCAGCAAAACAATTTAGTGGATTAGAAGTTTCAGACAAAAGATCATTAATAAAAATCAAGAAGAAAGTCGGAGACAAAACGGAGCCCTGGGGCACACCAGCATTTATATTGAAGATTTCAGACTTGAAACCATCCAGTACTACTTGTATTGAACGGTCCGAAAGGTAATTTCTAATCCAACGAACTAGAGATTCATCATGCATTTTCGAAAAAAGAGCTTGATGCTAAACTCTATCAAATGCTTTTGAAATATCAAGCGCAATAATCTCACTTTCACCAAAACGATGTAAAGATTGGTTCCACTTTTCGGCTAGATAAGCCATCAGATCACCAGTGGACCTATTGCTACGAAAACCGTACTGCCGGTCATTAAGAAGCTTTCGTTCTTCGAGATATTTCTTAAACTTATAGTTTATCAGCGGTTCCATGACCTTAGAAAGAAGGGACGTAAGTGCAATCGGTCGATAATTGTAGGGGGAAGAAGATACGACTTTTTTAGGGACGGGCTGGACAAATGCTGTTTTCCATTCACTCGGGAAGAGACCAGTAGAATAGGACAGATGGAAAAGCTTACGCAGTTGCCAGCGTGGAAGCACTAATATTCAGAATAATGGAAATACTATCCGGGCCAGCGGATTTGTGTATGTCGAGATCCTTGAGAACTCTTGCAACTTTACGAGTGCGAAAGAAGATTCGCCAAATAATTCCGTTACGCTCTCAAGTACAGGAGGTGTCATATCACTATGTGGCAGCGTGGAGTTAGCAGCAAACTGAGCTGCAAACAAGCTTGCTTTTCCTTGTGAGCTAACCACAGGTGTTTCGTTTGAGACGAGCGTCGGAACCGAGGACGAAGTTGAATTTTGTATGTTTTTTACAGACGACCAAAAATGTTTACTGCCTTTGGGATATCGGTTTCGGTTATATTAATACCTTTCGAAAAAACCCAAAGAATATATAAAACATTTGCCGTTAAGTTAGTCTAAAAGGTTGACAAAAGTAGTGATAATATATGTGTTTAATATGTTTAATAACGTTTTGATATGTTAAAAAACAAATAAATTGTAATACAAAATTTAATTGGCAAAAATGTTCTAGTACTGGGCGGTACTAGTACATATTAATATGCAAACACTTTTTATTGGGACCCTTTTTAAATACCTTAACGGCAACATATTTTTATGATTTTTTGTTTGAACGGTATTAGCGTTGTTCAATCCGATGTTATATTTTTAAATTTATATGTTGTCGTTAAGGCAAGTTAAAAAAGTTTAAAATTTTTAATTTTTTACAATAATAAAAACAACACCGAGTGAAACGTCAAAACAAAAGAGGCGATGGCAAGCGTTCAACAGACACAATGAGTTGCGTTCCGTCGGTGTTCAGTGCTGCTTCCAGTTTTTAATAAAAAAAATCATACTTTTTCGTAGTCATTTGTTTGTTTATTTTCTTTTTCGACCTATTTTTGTGAAATTGACATTGTGAAAAATATATTAAAAATGTAGGTATTTATAATCATTTTTTCGCAGAGTTTTTGGCGACATCAAATATGTGATCATTCCACAGAAGGTGGTTGGTAACACACATACCGAGAATGGAAAGCTTTTCAGTTTCCTCTATACAAGTGCCACTCATAGATAGTGGCATAAGGGGTATGTTACGCTTTAACGACAACAGACAACATTGAGTTTTAGAAGCATTAAATTCCACGCGGTTGTTAATTCCCCATTGAACAATGCTGTCAAGATCGGATTTTAATGAGCTTATCATACGCTGCCCCTTCAGTTCCACAACCGAAGAGCTGGGTTGTGAATCTGGAAACGAATATGAAAATCTGAGGGTACTAACGTCAGCGAAACAATTTAGTGGATTAGAAGTTTCAGACAAAAGATCATTAATAAAAATCAAGAAGAAAGTCGGAGACAAAACGGAGCCCTGGGGCACACCAGCATTTATATTGAAGATTTCAGACTTGAAACCATCCAGTACTACTTGTATTGAACGGTCCGAAAGGTAATTTCTAATCCAACGAACTAGAGATTCATCATGCATTTTCGAAAAAAGAGCTTGATGCTAAACTCTATCAAATGCTTTTGAAATATCAAGCGCAATAATCTCACTTTCACCAAAACGATGTAAAGATTGGTTCCACTTTTCGGCTAGATAAGCCATCAGATCACCAGTGGACCTATTGCTACGAAAACCGTACTGCCGGTCATTAAGAAGCTTTCGTTCTTCGAGATATTTCTTAAACTTATAGTTTATCAGCGGTTCCATGACCTTAGAAAGAAGGGACGTAAGTGCAATCGGTCGATAATTGTAGGGGGAAGAAGAAGACAAATGCTGTTTTCCATTCACTCGGGAAGAGACCAGTAGAATAGGACAGATGGAAAAGCTTACGCAGTTGCCAGCGTGGAAGCACTAATATTCAGAATAATGGAAATACTATCCGGGCCAGCGGATTTGTGTATGTCGAGATCCTTGAGAACTCTTGCAACTTTACGAGTGCGAAAGAAGATTCGCCAAATAATTCCGTTACGCTCTCAAGTACAGGAGGTGTCATATCACTATGTGGCAGCGTGGAGTTAGCAGCAAACTGAGCTGCAAACAAGCTTGCTTTTCCTTGTGAGCTAACCACAGGTGTTTCGTTTGAGACGAGCGTCGGAACCGAGGACGAAGTTGAATTTTGTATGTTTTTTACAGACGACCAAAAATGTTTACTGCCTTTGGGATATCGGTTTCGGTTATATTAATACCTTTCGAAAAAACCCAAAGAATATATAAAACATTTGCCGTTAAGTTAGTCTAAAAGGTTGACAAAAGTAGTGATAATATATGTGTTTAATATGTTTAATAACGTTTTGATATGTTAAAAAACAAATAAATTGTAATACAAAATTTAATTGGCAAAAATGTTCTAGTACTGGGCGGTACTAGTACATATTAATATGCAAACACTTTTTATTGGGACCCTTTTTAAATACCTTAACGGCAACATATTTTTATGATTTTTTGTTTGAACGGTATTAGCGTTGTTCAATCCGATGTTATATTTTTAAATTTATATGTTGTCGTTAAGGCAAGTTAAAAAAGTTTAAAATTTTTAATTTTTTACAATAATAAAAACAACACCGAGTGAAACGTCAAAACAAAAGAGGCGATGGCAAGCGTTCAACAGACACAATCAGTTGCGTTCCGTCGGTGTTCAGTGCTGCTTCCAGTTTTTAATAAAAAAAATCATACTTTTTCGTAGTCATTTGTTTGTTTATTTTCTTTTTCGACCTATTTTTGTGAAATTGACATTGTGAAAAATATATTAAAAATGTAGGTATTTATAATCATTTTTTCGCAGCGTTTTTGGCGACATCAAATATGTGATCATTCCACAGAAGGTGGTTGGTAACACACATACCGAGAATGGAAAGCTTTTCAGTTTCCTCTATACAAGTGCCACTCATAGATAGTGGCATAAGGGGTATGTTACGCTTTAACGACAAAAGACAACATTGAGTTTTAGAAGCATTAAATTCCACGCGGTTGTTAATTCCCCATTGAACAATGCTGTCAAGATCGGAATTTAATGAGCTTTTCATACGCTGCCCCTTCAGTTCCACAACCGAAGAGCTGGGTTGTGAATCTGGAAACGAATATGAAAATCTGAGGGTACTAACGTCAGCGAAACAATTTAGTGGATTAGAAGTTTCAGACAAAAGATCATTAATAAAAATCAAGAAGAAAGTCGGAGACAAAACGGAGCCCTGGGGCACACCAGCATTTATATTGAAGATTTCAGACTTGAAACCATCCAGTACTACTTGTATTGAACGGTCCGAAAGGTAATTTCTAATCCAACGAACTAGAGATTCATCATGCATTTTCGAAAAAAGAGCTTGATGCTAAACTCTATCAAATGCTTTTGAAATATCAAGCGCAATAATCTCACTTTCACCAAAACGATGTAAAGATTGGTTCCACTTTTCGGCTAGATAAGCCATCAGATCACCAGTGGACCTATTGCTACGAAAACCGTACTGCCGGTCATTAAGAAGCTTTCGTTCTTCGAGATATTTCTTAAACTTATAGTTTATCAGCGGTTCCATGACCTTAGAAAGAAGGGACGTAAGTGCAATCGGTCGATAATTGTAGGGGGAAGAAGATACGACTTTTTTAGGGACGGGCTGGACAAATGCTGTTTTCCATTCACTCGGGAAGAGACCAGTAGAATAGGACAGATGGAAAAGCTTACGCAGTTGCCAGCGTGGAAGCACTAATATTCAGAATAATGGAAATACTATCCGGGCCAGCGGATTTGTGTATGTCGAGATCCTTGAGAACTCTTGCAACTTTACGAGTGCGAAAGAAGATTCGCCAAATAATTCCGTTACGCTCTCAAGTACAGGAGGTGTCATATCACTATGTGGCAGCGTGGAGTTAGCAGCAAACTGAGCTGCAAACAAGCTTGCTTTTCCTTGTGAGCTAACCACAGGTGTTTCGTTTGAGACGAGCGTCGGAACCGAGGACGAAGTTGAATTTTGTATGTTTTTTACAGACGACCAAAAATGTTTACTGCCTTTGGGATATCGGTTTCGGTTATATTAATACCTTTCGAAAAAACCCAAAGAATATATAAAACATTTGCCGTTAAGTTAGTCTAAAAGGTTGACAAAAGTAGTGATAATATATGTGTTTAATATGTTTAATAACGTTTTGATATGTTAAAAAACAAATAAATTGTAATACAAAATTTAATTGGCAAAAATGTTCTAGTACTGGGCGGTACTAGTACATATTAATATGCAAACACTTTTTATTGGGACCCTTTTTAAATACCTTAACGGCAACATATTTTTATGATTTTTTGTTTGAACGGTATTAGCGTTGTTCAATCCGATGTTATATTTTTAAATTTATATGTTGTCGTTAAGGCAAGTTAAAAAAGTTTAAAATTTTTAATTTTTTACAATAATAAAAACAACACCGAGTGAAACGTCAAAACAAAAGAGGCGATGGCAAGCGTTCAACAGACACAATCAGTTGCGTTCCGTCGGTGTTCAGTGCTGCTTCCAGTTTTTAATAAAAAAAATCATACTTTTTCGTAGTCATTTGTTTGTTTATTTTCTTTTTCGACCTATTTTTGTGAAATTGACATTGTGAAAAATATATTAAAAATGTAGGTATTTATAATCATTTTTTCGCAGCGTTTTTGGCGACATCAAATATGTGATCATTCCACAGAAGGTGGTTGGTAACACACATACCGAGAATGGAAAGCTTTTCAGTTTCCTCTATACAAGTGCCACTCATAGATAGTGGCATAAGGGGTATGTTACGCTTTAACGACAAAAGACAACATTGAGTTTTAGAAGCATTAAATTCCACGCGGTTGTTAATTCTCCATTGAACAATGCTGTCAAGATCGGAATTTAATGAGCTTTTCATACGCTGCCCCTTCAGTTCCACAACCGAAGAGCTGGGTTGTGAATCTGGAAACGAATATGAAAATCTGAGGGTACTAACGTCAGCGAAACAATTTAGTGGATTAGAAGTTTCAGACAAAAGATCATTAATAAAAATCAAGAAGAAAGTCGGAGACAAAACGGAGCCCTGGGGCACACCAGCATTTATATTGAAGATTTCAGACTTGAAACCATCCAGTACTACTTGTATTGAACGGTCCGAAAGGTAATTTCTAATCCAACGAACTAGAGATTCATCATGCATTTTCGAAAAAAGAGCTTGATGCTAAACTCTATCAAATGCTTTTGAAATATCAAGCGCAATAATCTCACTTTCACCAAAACGATGTAAAGATTGGTTCCACTTTTCGGCTAGATAAGCCATCAGATCACCAGTGGACCTATTGCTACGAAAACCGTACTGCCGGTCATTAAGAAGCTTTCGTTCTTCGAGATATTTCTTAAACTTATAGTTTATCAGCGGTTCCATGACCTTAGAAAGAAGGGACGTAAGTGCAATCGGTCGATAATTGTAGGGGGAAGAAGATACGACTTTTTTAGGGACGGGCTGGACAAATGCTGTTTTCCATTCACTCGGGAAGAGACCAGTAGAATAGGACAGATGGAAAAGCTTACGCAGTTGCCAGCGTGGAAGCACTAATATTCAGAATAATGGAAATACTATCCGGGCCAGCGGATTTGTGTATGTCGAGATCCTTGAGAACTCTTGCAACTTTACGAGTGCGAAAGAAGATTCGCCAAATAATTCCGTTACGCTCTCAAGTACAGGAGGTGTCATATCACTATGTGGCAGCGTGGAGTTAGCAGCAAACTGAGCTGCAAACAAGCTTGCTTTTCCTTGTGAGCTAACCACAGGTGTTTCGTTTGAGACGAGCGTCGGAACCGAGGACGAAGTTGAATTTTGTATGTTTTTTACAGACGACCAAAAATGTTTACTGCCTTTGGGATATCGGTTTCGGTTATATTAATACCTTTCGAAAAAACCCAAAGAATATATAAAACATTTGCCGTTAAGTTAGTCTAAAAGGTTGACAAAAGTAGTGATAATATATGTGTTTAATATGTTTAATAACGTTTTGATATGTTAAAAAACAAATAAATTGTAATACAAAATTTAATTGGCAAAAATGTTCTAGTACTGGGCGGTACTAGTACATATTAATATGCAAACACTTTTTATTGGGACCCTTTTTAAATACCTTAACGGCAACATATTTTTATGATTTTTTGTTTGAACGGTATTAGCGTTGTTCAATCCGATGTTATATTTTTAAATTTATATGTTGTCGTTAAGGCAAGTTAAAAAAGTTTAAAATTTTTAATTTTTTACAATAATAAAAACAACACCGAGTGAAACGTCAAAACAAAAGAGGCGATGGCAAGCGTTCAACAGACACAATCAGTTGCGTTCCGTCGGTGTTCAGTGCTGCTTCCAGTTTTTAATAAAAAAAATCATACTTTTTCGTAGTCATTTGTTTGTTTATTTTCTTTTTCGACCTATTTTTGTGAAATTGACATTGTGAAAAATATATTAAAAATGTAGGTATTTATAATCATTTTTTCGCAGCGTTTTTGGCGACATCAAATATGTGATCATTCCACAGAAGGTGGTTGGTAACACACATACCGAGAATGGAAAGCTTTTCAGTTTCCTCTATACAAGTGCCACTCATAGATAGTGGCATAAGGGGTATGTTACGCTTTAACGACAAAAGACAACATTGAGTTTTAGAAGCATTAAATTCCACGCGGTTGTTAATTCCCCATTGAACAATGCTGTCAAGATCGGAATTTAATGAGCTTTTCATACGCTGCCCCTTCAGTTCCACAACCGAAGAGCTGGGTTGTGAATCTGGAAACGAATATGAAAATCTGAGGGTACTAACGTCAGCGAAACAATTTAGTGGATTAGAAGTTTCAGACAAAAGATCATTAATAAAAATCAAGAAGAAAGTCGGAGACAAAACGGAGCCCTGGGGCACACCAGCATTTATATTGAAGATTTCAGACTTGAAACCATCCAGTACTACTTGTATTGAACGGTCCGAAAGGTAATTTCTAATCCAACGAACTAGAGATTCATCATGCATTTTCGAAAAAAGAGCTTGATGCTAAACTCTATCAAATGCTTTTGAAATATCAAGCGCAATAATCTCACTTTCACCAAAACGATGTAAAGATTGGTTCCACTTTTCGGCTAGATAAGCCATCAGATCACCAGTGGACCTATTGCTACGAAAACCGTACTGCCGGTCATTAAGAAGCTTTCGTTCTTCGAGATATTTCTTAAACTTATAGTTTATCAGCGGTTCCATGACCTTAGAAAGAAGGGACGTAAGTGCAATCGGTCGATAATTGTAGGGGGAAGAAGATACGACTTTTTTAGGGACGGGCTGGACAAATGCTGTTTTCCATTCACTCGGGAAGAGACCAGTAGAATAGGACAGATGGAAAAGCTTACGCAGTTGCCAGCGTGGAAGCACTAATATTCAGAATAATGGAAATACTATCCGGGCCAGCGGATTTGTGTATGTCGAGATCCTTGAGAACTCTTGCAACTTTACGAGTGCGAAAGAAGATTCGCCAAATAATTCCGTTACGCTCTCAAGTACAGGAGGTGTCATATCACTATGTGGCAGCGTGGAGTTAGCAGCAAACTGAGCTGCAAACAAGCTTGCTTTTCCTTGTGAGCTAACCACAGGTGTTTCGTTTGAGACGAGCGTCGGAACCGAGGACGAAGTTGAATTTTGTATGTTTTTTACAGACGACCAAAAATGTTTACTGCCTTTGGGATATCGGTTTCGGTTATATTAATACCTTTCGAAAAAACCCAAAGAATATATAAAACATTTGCCGTTAAGTTAGTCTAAAAGGTTGACAAAAGTAGTGATAATATATGTGTTTAATATGTTTAATAACGTTTTGATATGTTAAAAAACAAATAAATTGTAATACAAAATTTAATTGTCAAAAATGTTCTAGTACTGGGCGGTACTAGTACATATTAATATGCAAACACTTTTTATTGGGACCCTTTTTAAATACCTTAACGGCAACATATTTTTATGATTTTTTGTTTGAACGGTATTAGCGTTGTTCAATCCGATGTTATATTTTTAAATTTATATGTTGTCGTTAAGGCAAGTTAAAAAAGTTTAAAATTTTTAATTTTTTACAATAATAAAAACAACACCGAGTGAAACGTCAAAACAAAAGAGGCGATGGCAAGCGTTCAACAGACACAATCAGTTGCGTTCCGTCGTTGTTCAGTGCTGCTTCCAGGTTTTAATAAAAAAAATCATACTTTTTCGTAGTCATTTGTTTGTTTATTTTCTTTTTCGACCTATTTTTGTGAAATTGACATTGTGAAAAATATATTAAAAATGTAGGTATTTATAATCATTTTTTCGCAGCGTTTTTGGCGACATCAAATATGTGATCATTCCACAGAAGGTGGTTGGTAACACACATACCGAGAATGGAAAGCTTTTCAGTTTCCTCTATACAAGTGCCACTCATAGATAGTGGCATAAGGGGTATGTTACGCTTTAACGACAAAAGACAACATTGAGTTTTAGAAGCATTAAATTCCACGCGGTTGTTAATTCCCCATTGAACAATGCTGTCAAGATCGGAATTTAATGAGCTTATCATACGCTGCCCCTTCAGTTCCACAACCGAAGAGCTGGGTTGTGAATCTGGAAACGAATATGAAAATCTGAGGGTACTAACGTCAGCGAAACAATTTAGTGGATTAGAAGTTTCAGACAAAAGATCATTAATAAAAATCAAGAAGAAAGTCGGAGACAAAACGGAGCCCTGGGGCACACCAGCATTTATATTGAAGATTTCAGACTTGAAACCATCCAGTACTACTTGTATTGAACGGTCCGAAAGGTAATTTCTAATCCAACGAACTAGAGATTCATCATGCATTTTCGAAAAAAGAGCTTGATGCTAAACTCTATCAAATGCTTTTGAAATATCAAGCGCAATAATCTCACTTTCACCAAAACGATGTAAAGATTGGTTCCACTTTTCGGCTAGATAAGCCATCAGATCACCAGTGGACCTATTGCTACGAAAACCGTACTGCCGGTCATTAAGAAGCTTTCGTTCTTCGAGATATTTCTTAAACTTATAGTTTATCAGCGGTTCCATGACCTTAGAAAGAAGGGACGTAAGTGCAATCGGTCGATAATTGTAGGGGGAAGAAGATACGACTTTTTTAGGGACGGGCTGGACAAATGCTGTTTTCCATTCACTCGGGAAGAGACCAGTAGAATAGGACAGATGGAAAAGCTTACGCAGTTGCCAGCGTGGAAGCACTAATATTCAGAATAATGGAAATACTATCCGGGCCAGCGGATTTGTGTATGTCGAGATCCTTGAGAACTCTTGCAACTTTACGAGTGCGAAAGAAGATTCGCCAAATAATTCCGTTACGCTCTCAAGTACAGGAGGTGTCATATCACTATGTGGCAGCGTGGAGTTAGCAGCAAACTGAGCTGCAAACAAGCTTGCTTTTCCTTGTGAGCTAACCACAGGTGTTTCGTTTGAGACGAGCGTCGGAACCGAGGACGAAGTTGAATTTTGTATGTTTTTTACAGACGACCAAAAATGTTTACTGCCTTTGGGATATCGGTTTCGGTTATATTAATACCTTTCGAAAAAACCCAAAGAATATATAAAACATTTGCCGTTAAGTTAGTCTAAAAGGTTGACAAAAGTAGTGATAATATATGTGTTTAATATGTTTAATAACGTTTTGATATGTTAAAAAACAAATAAATTGTAATACAAAATTTAATTGTCAAAAATGTTCTAGTACTGGGCGGTACTAGTACATATTAATATGCAAACACTTTTTATTGGGACCCTTTTTAAATACCTTAACGGCAACATATTTTTATGATTTTTTGTTTGAACGGTATTAGCGTTGTTCAATCCGATGTTATATTTTTAAATTTATATGTTGTCGTTAAGGCAAGTTAAAAAAGTTTAAAATTTTTAATTTTTTACAATAATAAAAACAACACCGAGTGAAACGTCAAAACAAAAGAGGCGATGGCAAGCGTTCAACAGACACAATCAGTTGCGTTCCGTCGTTGTTCAGTGCTGCTTCCAGGTTTTAATAAAAAAAATCATACTTTTTCGTAGTCATTTGTTTGTTTATTTTCTTTTTCGACCTATTTTTGTGAAATTGACATTGTGAAAAATATATTAAAAATGTAGGTATTTATAATCATTTTTTCGCAGCGTTTTTGGCGACATCAAATATGTGATCATTCCACAGAAGGTGGTTGGTAACACACATACCGAGAATGGAAAGCTTTTCAGTTTCCTCTATACAAGTGCCACTCATAGATAGTGGCATAAGGGGTATGTTACGCTTTAACGACAAAAGACAACATTGAGTTTTAGAAGCATTAAATTCCACGCGGTTGTTAATTCCCCATTGAACAATGCTGTCAAGATCGGAATTTAATGAGCTTTTCATACGCTGCCCCTTCAGTTCCACAACCGAAGAGCTGGGTTGTGAATCTGGAAACGAATATGAAAATCTGAGGGTACTAACGTCAGCGAAACAATTTAGTGGATTAGAAGTTTCAGACAAAAGATCATTAATAAAAATCAAGAAGAAAGTCGGAGACAAAACGGAGCCCTGGGGCACACCAGCATTTATATTGAAGATTTCAGACTTGAAACCATCCAGTACTACTTGTATTGAACGGTCCGAAAGGTAATTTCTAATCCAACGAACTAGAGATTCATCATGCATTTTCGAAAAAAGAGCTTGATGCTAAACTCTATCAAATGCTTTTGAAATATCAAGCGCAATAATCTCACTTTCACCAAAACGATGTAAAGATTGGTTCCACTTTTCGGCTAGATAAGCCATCAGATCACCAGTGGACCTATTGCTACGAAAACCGTACTGCCGGTCATTAAGAAGCTTTCGTTCTTCGAGATATTTCTTAAACTTATAGTTTATCAGCGGTTCCATGACCTTAGAAAGAAGGGACGTAAGTGCAATCGGTCGATAATTGTAGGGGGAAGAAGATACGACTTTTTTAGGGACGGGCTGGACAAATGCTGTTTTCCATTCACTCGGGAAGAGACCAGTAGAATAGGACAGATGGAAAAGCTTACGCAGTTGCCAGCGTGGAAGCACTAATATTCAGAATAATGGATATACTATCCGGGCCAGCGGATTTGTGCATGTCGAGATCCTTGAGAACTCTTGCAACTTTACGAGTGCGAAAGAAGATTCGCCAAATAATTCCGTTACGCTCTCAAGTACAGGTGGTGTCATATCACTATGTGGCAGCGTGGAGTTAGCAGCAAACTGAGCTGCAAACAAGCTTGCTTTTCCTTGTGAGCTAACCACAGGTGTTTCGTTTGAGACGAGCGTCGGAACCGAGGACGAAGTTGAATTTTGTATGTTTTTTACAGACGACCAAAAATGTTTACTGCCTTTGGGATATCGGTTTCGGTTATATTAATACCTTTCGAAAAAACCCAAAGAATATATAAAACATTTGCCGTTAAGTTAGTCTAAAAGGTTGACAAAAGTAGTGATAATATATGTGTTTAATATGTTTAATAACGTTTTGATATGTTAAAAAACAAATAAATTGTAATACAAAATTTAATTGGCAAAAATGTTCTAGTACTGGGCGGTACTAGTACATATTAATATGCAAACACTTTTTATTGGGACCCTTTTTAAATACCTTAACGGCAACATATTTTTATGATTTTTTGTTTGAACGGTATTAGCGTTGTTCAATCCGATGTTATATTTTTAAATTTATATGTTGTCGTTAAGGCAAGTTAAAAAAGTTTAAAATTTTTAATTTTTTACAATAATAAAAACAACACCGAGTGAAACGTCAAAACAAAAGAGGCGATGGCAAGCGTTCAACAGACACAATGAGTTGCGTTCCGTCGGTGTTCAGTGCTGCTTCCAGTTTTTAATAAAAAAAATCATACTTTTTCGTAGTCATTTGTTTGTTTATTTTCTTTTTCGACCTATTTTTGTGAAATTGACATTGTGAAAAATATATTAAAAATGTAGGTATTTATAATCATTTTTTCGCAGAGTTTTTGGCGACATCAAATATGTGATCATTCCACAGAAGGTGGTTGGTAACACACATACCGAGAATGGAAAGCTTTTCAGTTTCCTCTATACAAGTGCCACTCATAGATAGTGGCATAAGGGGTATGTTACGCTTTAACGACAACAGACAACATTGAGTTTTAGAAGCATTAAATTCCACGCGGTTGTTAATTCCCCATTGAACAATGCTGTCAAGATCGGATTTTAATGAGCTTATCATACGCTGCCCCTTCAGTTCCACAACCGAAGAGCTGGGTTGTGAATCTGGAAACGAATATGAAAATCTGAGGGTACTAACGTCAGCGAAACAATTTAGTGGATTAGAAGTTTCAGACAAAAGATCATTAATAAAAATCAAGAAGAAAGTCGGAGACAAAACGGAGCCCTGGGGCACACCAGCATTTATATTGAAGATTTCAGACTTGAAACCATCCAGTACTACTTGTATTGAACGGTCCGAAAGGTAATTTCTAATCCAACGAACTAGAGATTCATCATGCATTTTCGAAAAAAGAGCTTGATGCTAAACTCTATCAAATGCTTTTGAAATATCAAGCGCAATAATCTCACTTTCACCAAAACGATGTAAAGATTGGTTCCACTTTTCGGCTAGATAAGCCATCAGATCACCAGTGGACCTATTGCTACGAAAACCGTACTGCCGGTCATTAAGAAGCTTTCGTTCTTCGAGATATTTCTTAAACTTATAGTTTATCAGCGGTTCCATGACCTTAGAAAGAAGGGACGTAAGTGCAATCGGTCGATAATTGTAGGGGGAAGAAGATACGACTTTTTTAGGGACGGGCTGGACAAATGCTGTTTTCCATTCACTCGGGAAGAGACCAGTAGAATAGGACAGATGGAAAAGCTTACGCAGTTGCCAGCGTGGAAGCACTAATATTCAGAATAATGGAAATACTATCCGGGCCAGCGGATTTGTGTATGTCGAGATCCTTGAGAACTCTTGCAACTTTACGAGTGCGAAAGAAGATTCGCCAAATAATTCCGTTACGCTCTCAAGTACAGGAGGTGTCATATCACTATGTGGCAGCGTGGAGTTAGCAGCAAACTGAGCTGCAAACAAGCTTGCTTTTCCTTGTGAGCTAACCACAGGTGTTTCGTTTGAGACGAGCGTCGGAACCGAGGACGAAGTTGAATTTTGTATGTTTTTTACAGACGACCAAAAATGTTTACTGCCTTTGGGATATCGGTTTCGGTTATATTAATACCTTTCGAAAAAACCCAAAGAATATATAAAACATTTGCCGTTAAGTTAGTCTAAAAGGTTGACAAAAGTAGTGATAATATATGTGTTTAATATGTTTAATAACGTTTTGATATGTTAAAAAACAAATAAATTGTAATACAAAATTTAATTGGCAAAAATGTTCTAGTACTGGGCGGTACTAGTACATATTAATATGCAAACACTTTTTATTGGGACCCTTTTTAAATACCTTAACGGCAACATATTTTTATGATTTTTTGTTTGAACGGTATTAGCGTTGTTCAATCCGATGTTATATTTTTAAATTTATATGTTGTCGTTAAGGCAAGTTAAAAAAGTTTAAAATTTTTAATTTTTTACAATAATAAAAACAACACCGAGTGAAACGTCAAAACAAAAGAGGCGATGGCAAGCGTTCAACAGACACAATCAGTTGCGTTCCGTCGGTGTTCAGTGCTGCTTCCAGTTTTTAATAAAAAAAATCATACTTTTTCGTAGTCATTTGTTTGTTTATTTTCTTTTTCGACCTATTTTTGTGAAATTGACATTGTGAAAAATATATTAAAAATGTAGGTATTTATAATCATTTTTTCGCAGCGTTTTTGGCGACATCAAATATGTGATCATTCCACAGAAGGTGGTTGGTAACACACATACCGAGAATGGAAAGCTTTTCAGTTTCCTCTATACAAGTGCCACTCATAGATAGTGGCATAAGGGGTATGTTACGCTTTAACGACAAAAGACAACATTGAGTTTTAGAAGCATTAAATTCCACGCGGTTGTTAATTCCCCATTGAACAATGCTGTCAAGATCGGAATTTAATGAGCTTATCATACGCTGCCCCTTCAGTTCCACAACCGAAGAGCTGGGTTGTGAATCTGGAAACGAATATGAAAATCTGAGGGTACTAACGTCAGCGAAACAATTTAGTGGATTAGAAGTTTCAGACAAAAGATCATTAATAAAAATCAAGAAGAAAGTCGGAGACAAAACGGAGCCCTGGGGCACACCAGCATTTATATTGAAGATTTCAGACTTGAAACCATCCAGTACTACTTGTATTGAACGGTCCGAAAGGTAATTTCTAATCCAACGAACTAGAGATTCATCATGCATTTTCGAAAAAAGAGCTTGATGCTAAACTCTATCAAATGCTTTTGAAATATCAAGCGCAATAATCTCACTTTCACCAAAACGATGTAAAGATTGGTTCCACTTTTCGGCTAGATAAGCCATCAGATCACCAGTGGACCTATTGCTACGAAAACCGTACTGCCGGTCATTAAGAAGCTTTCGTTCTTCGAGATATTTCTTAAACTTATAGTTTATCAGCGGTTCCATGACCTTAGAAAGAAGGGACGTAAGTGCAATCGGTCGATAATTGTAGGGGGAAGAAGATACGACTTTTTTAGGGACGGGCTGGACAAATGCTGTTTTCCATTCACTCGGGAAGAGACCAGTAGAATAGGACAGATGGAAAAGCTTACGCAGTTGCCAGCGTGGAAGCACTAATATTCAGAATAATGGAAATACTATCCGGGCCAGCGGATTTGTGTATGTCGAGATCCTTGAGAACTCTTGCAACTTTACGAGTGCGAAAGAAGATTCGCCAAATAATTCCGTTACGCTCTCAAGTACAGGAGGTGTCATATCACTATGTGGCAGCGTGGAGTTAGCAGCAAACTGAGCTGCAAACAAGCTTGCTTTTCCTTGTGAGCTAACCACAGGTGTTTCGTTTGAGACGAGCGTCGGAACTGAGGACGAAGTTGAATTTTGTATGTTTTTTACAGACGACCAAAAATGTTTACTGCCTTTGGGATATCGGTTTCGGTTATATTAATACCTTTCGAAAAAACCCAAAGAATATATAAAACATTTGCCGTTAAGTTAGTCTAAAAGGTTGACAAAAGTAGTGATAATATATGTGTTTAATATGTTTAATAACGTTTTGATATGTTAAAAAACAAATAAATGGTAATACAAAATTTAATTGGCAAAAATGGTCGAATTTCGACCACTGGGCGGTACTAGTACATATTAATATGCAAACACTTTTTATTGGGACCCTTTTTAAATACCTTAACGACAACATATTTTTATGATTTTTTGTTTGAACGGTATTAGCGTTGTTCGTTAAGGCAAGTTAAAAATGTTTAAATTTTTAAATTTTTTACAATAATAAAAACAACACCGAGTGAAACGTCAAAACAAAAGAGGCGATGGCAAGCGTTCAACAGACACAATGAGTTGCGTTCCGTCGGTGTTCAGTGCCGCTTCCAGTTTTTAATAAAAAAATCATACTTTTTCGTAGTCATTTGTTTGTTTATTTTCTTTTTCGACCTATTTTTGTGAAATTGACATTGTGAAAAATATATTAAAAATGTAGGTATTTATAATCATTTTTTCGCAGCGTTTTTGGCGACATCAAATATGTGATCATTCCACAGAAGGTGGTTGGTAACACACATACCGAGAATGGAAAGCTTTTCAGTTTCCTCTATACAAGTGCCACTCATAGATAGTGGCATAAGGGGTATGTTACGCTTTAACGACAAAAGACAACATTGAGTTTTAGAAGCATTAAATTCCACGCGGTTGTTAATTCCCCATTGAACAATGCTGTCAAGATCGGAATTTAATGAGCTTATCATACGCTGCCGCTTCAGTTCCACAACAGAAGAGTTGGGTTGTGAATCTGGAAACGAATATGAAAAGCTGAGGGTGCTGTCGTCAGCGAAACAATTTAGTGGATTAGAAGTTTCAGACAAAAGATCATTAATAAAAATCAAGAAGAAAGTCGGAGACAAAACGGAGCACTTGGGCACACCAGCATTTATATTGAAGATTTCAGACTTCAAACCATCCAGTACTACTTGTATCTTTCGTTCTTCGAGATATTTCTTAAACTGATAGTTTATCAGCGGTTCCATGACCTTAGAAAGAAGGGACGTAAGTGCAATCGGTCGATAATTGTAGGGGGAAGAAGATACGCCTTTTTTAGGGACGGGCTGGACAAATGCTGTTTTCCATCCACTCGGGAAGAGACCAGTAGAATAGGACAGATGGAAAAGCTTACGCAGTTGCCAGCGTGGAAGCACTAATATTCAGAATAATGGAAATACTATCCGGGCCAGCGGATATGTGTATGTCGAGATCCTTGAGAACTCTTGCAACTTTACGAGTGCGAAAGAAGATTCGCCCCATAAAACCGTTACGCTCTCAAGTACAGGAGGTGTCATATCACTATGTGGCAGCGTGGAGTTAGCAGTAAGCTGAGCTGCAAACAAGTTTGCTTTTCCTTGTGAGCTAACCACAGGTGTTTCGTTTGAGACGAGCGTCGGAACCGAGGACGAAGTTGAATTTCTTATGTTTTTTACAGACGACCAAAAATGTTTACTGCCTTTGGGATATCGGTTTCGGTTATATTAATACCTTTCGAAAAACCCCAAAAAATATATAAAACATTTGCCGTTAAGTTAGTCTAAAAGGTTGAAAAAAGTAGTGATAATATATGTGTTTAATATGTTTAATAACGTTTTGATATGTTATAAAACAAATAAATTGTAATACAAAATTTAATTGGCAAAAATGGTCGAATTTCGACCACTGGGCGGTACTAGTACATATTAATATGCAAACACTTTTTATTGGGACCCTTTTTAAATACCTTAACGGCAACATATTTTTATGATTTTTTGTTTGAACGGTATTAGCGTTGTTCAATCCGATGTTATATTTTTAAATTTATATGTTGTCGTTAAGGCAGGTTAAAAAAGTTTAAAATTATTAATTTTTTACAATAATAAAAACAACACCGAGTGAAACGTCAAATCAAAAGAGGCGATGGCAAGCGTTCAACAGACACAATGAGTTGCGTTCCGTCGGTGTTCAGTGCCGCTTCCAGTTTTTAATAAAAAAATCATACTTTTTCGTAGTCATTTGTTTGTTTATTTTCTTTTTCGACCTATTTTTGTGAAATTGACATTGTGAAAAATATATTAAAAATGTAGGTATTTATAATCATTTTTTCGCAGCGTTTTTTGCGACATCAAATATGTGATCATTCCACAAAAGGTGGTTGGTAACACACATACCGAGAATGGAAAGCTTTTCAGTTTCCTCTATACAAATGCCACTCATAGATAGTGGCATAAGGGGTATGTTACGCTTTAACGACAAAAGACAACATTGAGTTTTAGAAGCATTAAATTCAATGCGGTTGTTAATTCCCCATTGAACAATGCTGTCAAGATCGGAATTTGATGAGCTTATCATACGCTGCCCCTTCAGTTCCACAACCGAAGAGCTGGGTTTGAATCTGGAAACGAATTTGAAAATCTGAGGGTGCTGTCGTCAGCGAAACAATTTAGTGGATTAGAAGTTTCAGACAAAAGATCATTAATAAAAATCAAGAAGAAAGTCGGAGACAAAACGGAGCCCTGGGGCACACCAGCATTTATATTGAAGATTTCAGACTTGAAACCATCCAGTACTACTTGTATTGAACGGTCCGAAAGGTAATTTAATTTCTAATCCAACGAACTAGAGATTCATCATGCATTTTCGAAAAAAGAGCTTGATGCTAAACTCAATCAAATGCTTTTGAAATATCAAGCGCAATAATCTCACTTTCACCAAAACGATGTAAAGATTGGTTCAACTTTTCGGTTAGATAAGCCATCAGATCACCAGTGGACCTATTGCTACGAAAACCGTACTGCCGGTCATTAAGAAGCTTTCGTTCTTCGAGATATTTCTTAAACTGATAGTTTATCAGCGGTTCCATGACCTTAGAAAGAAGGGACGTAAGTGCAATCGGTCGATAATTGTAGGGGGAAGAAGATACGCCTTTTTTAGGGACGGGCTGGACAAATGCTGTTTTCCATCCACTCGGGAAGAGACCAGTAGAATAGGACAGATGGAAAAGCTTACGCAGTTGCCAGCGTGGAAGCACTAATATTCAGAATAATGGAAATACTATCCGGGCCAGCGGATTTGTGTATGTCGAGATCCTTGAGAACTATTGCAACGAGTGCGAAAGAAGATTCGCCCCATAAAACCGTTACGCTCTCAAGTACAGGAGGTGTCATATCACTATGTGGCAGCGTGGAGTTAGCAGCAAACTGAGCTGCAAACAAGTTTGCTTTTCCTTGTGAGCTAACCACAGGTGTTTCGTTTGAGACGAGTGTCGGAACCGAGGACGAAGTTGAATTCCGTATGTTTTTTACAGACGACCAAAAATTTTTACTGATTTTGGGATATCGGTTTCGGTTATATTAATACCTTTCGAAAAAACCCAATAAATATATAAAACATTTGCCGTTAAGTTAGTCTAAAAGGTTGACAAAAGTAGTGATAATATATGTGTTTAATATGTTTAATAACTTTTTGATATGTTAAAAAACAAATAAATTGTAATACAAAATTTAATTGGCAAAAATGGTCGAATTTCGACCACTGGGCGGTACTAGTACATATTAATATGCAAACACTTTTTATTGGGACCCTTTTTAAATACCTTAACGGCAACATATTTTTATGATTTTTTGTTTGAACGGTATTAGCGTTGTTCAATCCGATGTTATATTTTTAAATTTATATGTTGTCGTTAAGGCAAGTTAAAAAAGTTTAAAATTTTTAATTTTTTACAATAATAAAAACAACACCGAGTGAAACGTCAAAACAAAAGAGACGATGGCAAGCGTTCAACAGACACAATGAGTTGCGTTCCGTCGGTGTTCAGTGCTGCTTCCAGTTTTTAATAAAAAAAATCATACTTTTTCGTAGTCATTTGTTTGTTTATTTTCTTTTTCGACCTATTTTTGTGAAATTGATATTGTGAAAAATATATTAAAAATGTAGGTATTTATAATCATTTTTTCGCAGCGTTTTTGGGCGACTTCAAATATGTGATCATTCCACAGAAGGTGGTTGGTAACACACATACCGAGAATGGAAAGCTTTTCAGTTTCTTCTATACAAGTGCCACTCATAGATAGTGGCATAAGGGGTATGTTACGCTTTAACGACAACAGACAACATTGAGTTTTAGAAGCATTAAATTCCACGCGGTTGTTAATTCCCCATTGAACAATGCTGTCAAGATCGGAATTTAATGAGCTTATCATACGCTGCCGCTTCAGTTCCACAACAGAAGAGCTGGGTTGTGAATCTGGAAACGAATATGAAAAGCTGAGGGTGCTGTCGTCAGCGAAACAATTTAGTGGATTAGAAGTTTCAGACAAAAGATCATTAATAAAAATCAAGAAGAAAGTCGGAGACAAAACGGAGCCCTGGGGCACACCAGCATTTATATTGAAGATTTCAGACTTGAAACCATCCAGTACTACTTGTATTGAACGGTCCGAAAGGTAATTTCTAATCCAACGAACTAGAGATTCATCATGCATTTTCGAAAAAAGAGCTTGATGCTAAACTCTATCAAATGCTTTTGAAATATCAAGCGCAATAATCTCACTTTCACCAAAACGATGTAAAGATTGGTTCCACTTTTCGGTTAGATAAGCCATCAGATCACCAGTGGACCTATTGCTACGAAAACCGTACTGCCGGTCATTAAGAAGCTTTCGTTCTTCGAGATATTTCTTAAACTGATAGTTTATCAGCGGTTCCATGACCTTAGAAAGAAGGGACGTAAGTGCAATCGGTCGATAATTGTAGGGGGAAGAAGATACGCCTTTTTAAGGGACGGGCTGTACAAATGCTGTTTTCCATCCACTCGGGAAGAGACCAGTAGAATAGGACAGATGGAAAAGCTTACGCAGTTGCCAGCGTGGAAGCACTAATATTCAGAATAATGGAAATACTATCCGGGCCAGCGGATTTGTGTATGTCGAGATCCTTGAGAACTCTTGCAACTTTACGAGTGCGAAAGAAGATTCGCCCCATAAAACCGTTACGCTCTCAAGTACAGGAGGTGTCATATCACTATGTGGCAGCTTGGAGTTAGCAGCAAACTGAGCTGCAAACAAGTTTGCTTTTCCTTGTGAGCTAACCACAGGTGTTTCGTTTGAGACGAGCGTCGGAACCGAGGACGAAGTTGAATTTCGTATGTTTTTTACAGACGACCAAAAATGTTTACTGCCTTTGGGATATCGGTTTCGGTTATATTAATACCTTTCGAAAAAAATCCAAAGAATATATAAAATATTTGCCGTTAAGTAAGTCTAAAAAGTTGACAAAAGTAGTGATAATATATGTGTTTAATATGTTTAATAACGTTTTGATATGTTAAAAAACAAATAAATTGTAATACAAAATTTAATTGGCAAAAATGGTCGAATTTCGACCACTGGGCGGTACTAGTACATATTAATATGCAAACACTTTTTATTGGGACCCTTTTTAAATACCTTAACGGCAACATATTTTTACAATTTTTTGTTTGAACGGTATTAGCGTTGTTCAATCCGATGTTATATTTTTAGATTTATATGTTGTCGTTAAGGCAAGTTAAAAAAGTTTAAAATTTTTAATTTTTTACAATAATAAAAACAACACCGAGTGAAACGTCAAAACAAAAGAGGCGATGGCAAGCGTTCAACAGACACAATGAGTTGCGTTCCGTCGGTGTTCAGTGCCGCTTCCAGTTTTTAATAAAAAAATCATACTTTTTCGTAGTCATTTGTTTGTTTATTTTCTTTTTCGACCTATTTTTGTGAAATTGACATTGTGAAAAATATATTAAAAATGTAGGTATTTATAATCATTTTTTCGCAGCGTTTTTGGCGACATCAAATATGTGATCATTCCACAGAAGGTGGTTGGTAACACACATACCGAGAATGGAAAGCTTTTCAGTTTCCTCTATACAAGTGCCACTCATAGATAGTGGCATAAGGGGTATGTTACGCTTTAACGACAAAAGACAACATTGAGTTTTAGAAGCAATAAATTCCACGCGGTTGTTAATTCCCCATAGAATAATGCTGTCAAGATCGGAATTTAATGAGCTTATCATACGCTGCCGCTTCAGTTCCACAACCGAAGAGCTGGGTTGTGGATCTGGAAACGAATATGAAAAGCTGAGGGTGCTGTCGTCAGCGAAACAATTTAGTGGATTAGAAGTTTCAGACAAAAGATCATTAACAAAAATCAAGAAGAAAGTCGGAGACAAAACGGAGCCCTGGGGCACACCAGCATTTATATTGAAGATTTTAAATTTGAAACCATCCAGTACTACTTGTATTGAACGGTCCGAAAGGTAATTTCTCATTCATCATGCATTTTCGAAAAAAGAGCTTGATGCTTTTGAAATATCAAGCGCAATAATCTCACTTTCACCAAAACGATGTAAAGATTGGTTCCACTTTTCGGTTAGATAAGCCATCAGATCACCAGTGGACCTTTGGCCACGAAAACCGTACTGCCGGTCATTAAGAAGCTTTCGTTCTTCGAGATATTTCTTAAACTGATAGTTTATCAGCGGTTCCATGACCTTAGAAAGAAGGGACGTAAGTGCAATCGGTCGATAATTGTAGGGGGAAGAAGATACGCCTTTTTTAGGGACGGGCTGGACAAATGCTGTTTTCCATCCACTCGGGAAGAGACCAGTCGAATAGGACAGATGGAAAAGCTTACGCAGTTGCCAGCGTGGAAGCACTAATATTCAGAATAATGGAAATACTATCCGGGCCAGCGGATTTGTGAATGTCGAGATCCTTGAGAACTCTTGCAACTTTACGAGTGCGAAAGAAGATTCGCCCCATAAAACCGTTACGCTCTCAAGTACAGGAGGTGTCATATCACTATGTGGCAGCGTGGAGTCAGCAACAAACTGAGCTGCAAACAAGTTTGCTTTTCCTTGTGAGCTAACCACAGGTGTTTCGTTTGAGACGAGCGTCAGAACCGAGGACGAAGTTGAATTTCGTATGTTTTTTACAGACGACCAAAAATGTTTACTGCCTTTGGGATATCGGTTTCGGTTATATTAATACCTTTCGAAAAAATCCAAAGAATATATAAAACATTTGCCGTTAAGTTAGTATAAAAGGTTGACAAAAGTAGTGATAATATATGTGTTTAATATGTTTAATAACGTTTTGATATGTTAAAAAACAAGTAAATTGTAATACAAAATTTAATTGGCAAAAATGTTCTAGTACTGGGCGGTACTAGTACATATTAATATGCAAACACTTTTTATTGGGACCCATTTTAAATACCTTAACGGCAACATATTTTTATGATTTTTTGTTTGAACGGTATTAGCGTTGTTCAATCCGATGTTATATTTTTAAATTTATATGTTGTCGTTAAGGAAAGTTAAAAAAGTTTAAAATTTTTAATTTTTTACAATAATAAAAACAACACCGAGTGAAACTTCAAAACAAAAGAGGCGATGACAAGCGTTCAACAGACACAATAAGATGCGTTCCGTCGGTGTTCAGTGCCGCTTCCAGTTTTTAATAAAAAAAATCATACTTTTTCGTAGTCATTTGTTTGTTTATTTTCTTTTTCGACCTATTTTTGTGAAATTGACATTGTGAAAAATATATTAAAAATGTAGGTATTTATTAATCATTTTTTCGCAGCGTTTTTGGCGACATCAAATATGTGATCATTCCACAGAAGGTGGTTGGTAACACACATACCGAGAATGGAAAGCTTTTCAGTTTCCTCTATACAAATGCCACTCATAGATAGTGGCATAAGGGGTATGTTACGCTTTAACGACAAAAGACAACATTGAATTTTAGAAGCATTAAATTCCACGCGGTTGTTAATTCCCCATTGAACAATGCTGTCAAGATCGGAATTTAATGAGCTTATCATACGCTGCCGCTTCAGTTCCACAACCGAAGAGCTGGGTTGTGAATCTGGAAACGAATATGAAAAGCTGAGGGTGCTGTCGTCAGCGAAACAATTTAGTGGATTAGAAGTTTCAGACAAAAGATCATTAATAAAAATCAAGAAGAAAGTCGGAGACAAAACGGAGCCCTGGGGCACACCAGCATTTATATTGAAGATTTCAGACTTGAAACCTTCCAGTACTACTTGTATTGAACGGTCCGAAAGGTAATTTATAATCCAACGAACTAGAGATTCATCATGCATTTTCGAAAAAAGAGCTTGATGCTAAACTCTATCAAATGCTTTTGAAATATCAAGCGCAATAATCTCACTTTCACCAAAGCGATGTAAAGATTGGTTCCACTTTTCGGTTAGATAAGCCATCAGATCACCAGTGGACCTATTGCTACGAAAACCGAAAACCGTACTGCCGGTCATTAAGAAGCTTTCGTATGTTTTTTACAGACGACCAAAAATGTTTACTGTCTTTGGGATATCGGTTTCGGTTATATTAATACCTTTCGAAAAAACCCAAAGAATATATAAAACATTTGCCGTTAAGTTAGTCTAAAAGGTTGACAAAAGTAGTGATAATATATGTGTTTAATATGTTTAATAACGTTTTGATATGTTAAAAAACAAATAAATTGTAATACAAAATTTAATTGGCAAAAATGGTCGAATTTCGACCACTGGGCGGTACTAGTACATATTAATATGCAAACACTTTTTATTGGGACCCTTTTAAAATACCTTAACGGCAACATATTTTTATGATTTTTTGTTTGAACGGTATTAGCGTTGTTCAATCCGATGTTATATTTTTAAATTTATATGTTGTCGTTAAGGCAAGTTAAAAAAGTTTAAAATTTTTAATTTTTTACAATAATAAAAACAACACCGAGTGAAACGTCAAAACAAAAGAGGCGATGGCAAGCGTTCAACAGACACAATGAGTTGCGTTCCGTCGGTGTTCAGTGCCGCTTCCAGTTTTTAATAAAAAAAATCATACTTTTTCGTAGTCATTTGTTTGCTTATTTTCTTTTTCGACCTATTTTTGTGAAATTGACATTGTGAAAAATATATTAAAAATGTAGGTATTTATAATCATTTTTTCGCAGCGTTTTTGGGCGACTTCAAATATGTGATCATTCCACAGAAGGTGGTTGGTAACACACATACCGAGAATGGAAAGCTTTTCAGTTTCCTCTATACAAGTGCCACTCATAGATAGTGGCATAAGGGGTATGTTACGCTTTAACGACAACAGACAACATTGAGTTTTAGAAGCATTAAATTCCACGCGGTTGTTAATTCCCCATTGAACAATGCTGTCAAGATCGGAATTTAATGAGCTTATCATACGCTGCCGCTTCAGTTCCACAACCGAAGAGCTGGGTTGTGAATCTGGAAACGAATATGAAAAGCTGAGGGTGCTGTCGTCAGCGAAACAATTTAGTGGATTAGAAGTTTCAGACAAAAGATCATTAATAAAAATCAAGAAGAAAGTCGGAGACAAAACGGAGCCCTGGGGCACACCAGCATTTATATTGAAGATTTCAGACTTGAAACCATCCAGTACTACTTGTATTGAACGGTCCGAAAGGTAATTTCTAATCCAACGAACTAGAGATTCATCATGCATTTTCGAAAAAAGAGCTTGATGCTAAACTCTATCAAATGCTTTTGAAATATCAAGCGCAATAATCTCACTTTCACCAAAACGATGTAAAGATTGGTTCCACTTTTCGGTTAGATAAGCCATCAGATCACCAGTGGACCTATTGCTACGAAAACCGTACTGCCGGTCATTAAGAAGCTTTCGTTCTTCGAGATATTTCTTAAACTGATAGTTTATCAGCGGTTCCATGACCTTAGAAAGAAGGGACGTAAGTGCAATCGGTCGATAATTGTAGGGGGAAGAAGATACGCCTTTTTTAGGGACGGGCTGGACAAATGCTGTTTTCCATCCACTCGGGAAGAGACCAGTAGAATAAGACAGATGGAAAAGCTTACGCAGTTGCCAGCGTGGAAGCACTAATATTCAGAATAATGGAAATACTATCCGGGCCAGCGGATTTGTGTATGTCGAGATCCTTGAGAACTCTTGCAACTTTACGAGTGCGAAAGAAGATTCGCCCCATAAAACCGTTACGCTCTCAAGTACAGGAGGTGTCATATCACTATGTGGCAGCGTGGAGTTAGCAGCAAACTGAGCTGCAAACAAGTTTGCTTTTCCTTGTGAGCTAACCACAGGTGTTTCGTTTGAGACGAGCGTCGGAACCGAGGACGAAGTTGAATTTCGTATGTTTTTTACAGACGACCAAAAATGTTTACTGCCTTTGGGATATCGGTTTCGGTTATATTAATACCTTTCGAAAAAAACCCAAAGAATATATAAAACATTTGCCGTTAAGTTAGTCTAAAAGGTTGACAAAAGTAGTGATAATATATGTGTTTAATATGTTTAATAACGTTTTGATATGTTAAAAAACAAATAAATGGTAATACAAAATTTAATTGGCAAAAATGGTCGAATTTCGACCACTGGGCGGTACTAGTACATATTAATATGCAAACACTTTTTATTGGGACCCTTTTTAAATACCTTAACGACAACATATTTTTATGATTTTTTGTTTGAACGGTATTAGCGTTGTTCAATCCGATGTTATATTTTTAGATTTATATGTTGTCGTTAAGGCAAGTTAAAAAAGTTTAAAATTTTTAATTTTTTACAATAATAAAAACAACACCGAGTGAAACGTCAAAACAAAAGAGGCGATGGCAAGCGTTCAACAGACACAATGAGTTGCGTTCCGTCGGTGTTCAGTGCCGCTTCCAGTTTTTAATAAAAAAATCATACTTTTTCGTAGTCATTTGTTTGTTTATTTTCTTTTTCGACCTATTTTTGTGAAATTGACATTGTGAAAAATATATTAAAAATGTAGGTATTTATAATAATTTTTTCGCAGCGTTTTTGGCGACATCAAATATGTGATCATTCCACAGAAGGTGGTTGGTAACACACATACCGAGAATGGAAAGCTTTTCAGTTTCCTCTATACAAGTGCCACTCATAGATAGTGGCATAAGGGGTATGTTACGCTTTAACGACAAAAGACAACATTGAGTTTTAGAAGCAATAAATTCCACGCGGTTGTTAATTCCCCATAGAACAATGCTGTCAAGATCGGAATTTAATGAGCTTATCATACGCTGCCGCTTCAGTTCCACAACCGAAGAGCTGGGTTGTGGATCTGGAAACGAATATGAAAAGCTGAGGGTGCTGTCGTCAGCGAAACAATTTAGTGGATTAGAAGTTTCAGACAAAAGATCATTAACAAAAATCAAGAAGAAAGTCGGAGACAAAACGGAGCCCTGGGGCACACCAGCATTTATATTGAAGATTTCAGACTTGAAACCATCCAGTACTACTTGTATTGAACGGTCCGAAAGGTAATTTCTAATCCAACGAACTAGAGATTCATCATGCATTTTCGAAAAAAGAGCTTGATGCTAAACTCTATCAAATGCTTTTGAAATATCAAGCGCAATAATCTCACTTTCACCAAAACGATGTAAAGATTGGTTCCACTTTTCGGTTAGATAAGCCATCAGATCACCAGTGGACCTATTGCTACGAAAACCGTACTGCCGGTCATTAAGAAGCTTTCGTTCTTCGAGATATTTCTTAAACTGATAGTTTATCAGCGGTTCCATGACCTTAGAAAGAAGGGACGTAAGTGCAATCGGTCGATAATTGTAGGGGGAAGAAGATACGCCTTTTTTAGGGACGGGCTGGACAAATGCTGTTTTCCATCCACTCGGGAAGAGACCAGTAGAATAGGACAGATGGAAAAGCTTACGCAGTTGCCAGCGTGGAAGCATTAATATTCAGAATAATGGAAATACTATCCGGGCCAGCGGATTTGTGTATGTCGAGATCCTTGAGAACTCTTGCAACTTTACGAGTGCGAAAGAAGATTCGCCCCATAAAACCGTTACGCTCTCAAGTACAGGAGGTGTCATATCACTATGTGGCAGCTTGGAGTTAGCAGCAAACTGAGCTGCAAACAAGTTTGCTTTTCCTTGTGAGCTAACCACAGGTGTTTCGTTTGAGACGAGCGTCGGAACCGAGGACGAAGTTGAATTTCGTATGTTTTTTACAGACGACCAAAAATGTTTACTGCCTTTGGGATATCGGTTTCGGTTATATTAATACCTTTCGAAAAAAATCCAAAGAATATATAAAATATTTGCCGTTAAGTAAGTCTAAAAAGTTGACAAAAGTAGTGATAATATATGTGTTTAATATGTTTAATAACGTTTTGATATGTTAAAAAACAAATAAATTGTAATACAAAATTTAATTGGCAAAAATGGTCGAATTTCGACCACTGGGCGGTACTAGTACATATTAATATGCAAACACTTTTTATTGGGACCCTTTTTAAATACCTTAACGGCAACATATTTTTACAATTTTTTGTTTGAACGGTATTAGCGTTGTTCAATCCGATGTTATATTTTTAGATTTATATGTTGTCGTTAAGGCAAGTTAAAAAAGTTTAAAATTTTTAATTTTTTACAATAATAAAAACAACACCGAGTGAAACGTCAAAACAAAAGAGGCGATGGCAAGCGTTCAACAGACACAATGAGTTGCGTTCCGTCGGTGTTCAGTGCCGCTTCCAGTTTTTAATAAAAAAATCATACTTTTTCGTAGTCATTTGTTTGTTTATTTTCTTTTTCGACCTATTTTTGTGAAATTGACATTGTGAAAAATATATTAAAAATGTAGGTATTTATAATCATTTTTTCGCAGCGTTTTTGGCGACATCAAATATGTGATCATTCCACAGAAGGTGGTTGGTAACACACATACCGAGAATGGAAAGCTTTTCAGTTTCCTCTATACAAGTGCCACTCATAGATAGTGGCATAAGGGGTATGTTACGCTTTAACGACAAAAGACAACATTGAGTTTTAGAAGCAATAAATTCCACGCGGTTGTTAATTCCCCATAGAACAATGCTGTCAAGATCGGAATTTAATGAGCTTATCATACGCTGCCGCTTCAGTTCCACAACCGAAGAGCTGGGTTGTGGATCTGGAAACGAATATGAAAAGCTGAGGGTGCTGTCGTCAGCGAAACAATTTAGTGGATTAGAAGTTTCAGACAAAAGATCATTAACAAAAATCAAGAAGAAAGTCGGAGACAAAACGGAGCCCTGGGGCACACCAGCATTTATATTGAAGATTTTAAACTTGAAACCATCCAGTACTACTTGTATTGAACGGTCCGAAAGGTAATTTCTAATCCAACGAACTAGAAATTCATCATGCATTTTCGAAAAAAGAGCTTGATGCTTTTGAAATATCAAGCGCAATAATCTCACTTTCACCAAAACGATGTAAAGATTGGTTCCACTTTTCGGTTAGATAAGCCATCAGATCACCAGTGGACCTTTGGCCACGAAAACCGTACTGCCGGTCATTAAGAAGCTTTCGTTCTTCGAGATATTTCTTAAACTGATAGTTTATCAGCGGTTCCATGACCTTAGAAAGAAGGGACGTAAGTGCAATCGGTCGATAATTGTAGGGGGAAGAAGATACGCCTTTTTTAGGGACGGGCTGGACAAATGCTGTTTTCCATCCACTCGGGAAGAGACCAGTCGAATAGGACAGATGGAAAAGCTTACGCAGTTGCCAGCGTGGAAGCACTAATATTCAGAATAATGGAAATACTATCCGGGCCAGCGGATTTGTGAATGTCGAGATCCTTGAGAACTCTTGCAACTTTACGAGTGCGAAAGAAGATTCGCCCCATAAAACCGTTACGCTCTCAAGTACAGGAGGTGTCATATCACTATGTGGCAGCGTGGAGTCAGCAACAAACTGAGCTGCAAACAAGTTTGCTTTTCCTTGTGAGCTAACCACAGGTGTTTCGTTTGAGACGAGCGTCAGAACCGAGGACGAAGTTGAATTTCGTATGTTTTTTACAGACGACCAAAAATGTTTACTGCCTTTGGGATATCGGTTTCGGTTATATTAATACCTTTCGAAAAAATCCAAAGAATATATAAAACATTTGCCGTTAAGTTAGTATAAAAGGTTGACAAAAGTAGTGATAATATATGTGTTTAATATGTTTAATAACGTTTTGATATGTTAAAAAACAAGTAAATTGTAATACAAAATTTAATTGGCAAAAATGTTCTAGTACTGGGCGGTACTAGTACATATTAATATGCAAACACTTTTTATTGGGAACCATTTTAAATACTTATTGTTGTTATATTGTACTATTTGTACTGTAGAATGTCAGTTTTTATTACTTGACCATTCTGTTAATTTTTCATTGAATGTGTTTGAACAACAACAACAACTTAAAGGCGCTACCACCAATTTTTAAACGAATTTTATTTACTCGTTTACGAATATTATTATTCGTTTCTTTCTATCTTTGGCTGGAGATATAGCTATTTCAAGGATTGCCAATTCCTTTCATCAGTCTCCTTTTAGTGGTATTGAGCTTTAATCCAATTTTATTATGAAAAACTTTTTCACATGCACCTCGTGAGATTTGAACCCACGCCTTCAGATTTACTCAGTCTTCGAAGTCGTATGCACTACGCATTCCACCGCTTATGACCACTGACGACACAGGTCGAGATGTTATGTTTGTTTGTTTTTTCAAACGCATTTGGAGCTTCAACATTTTTCTAAGCGCCTCTAAGTATGTTGTTTTGTTCCGCCTCCATTTTCTCCTAACCTTATTTGATAGACTACAATTCGTAGCACATATCAAAGGGGGAGAGGTTGGAAGATTTGGTACGACCATACTATTTGAGTTGTTATTGTTGTTATATTGTACTATTTGTACTGTAGAATGTCAGTTTTTATTACTTGACCATTCTGTTAATTTTTCATTGAATGTGTTTGAACAACAACAACAACTTAAAGGCGCTACCACCAATTTTTAAACGAATTTTATTTACTCGTTTACGAATATTATTATTCGTTTCTTTCTATCTTTGGCTGGAGATATAGCTATTTCAAGGATTGCCAATTCCTTTCATCAGTCTCCTTTTAGTGGTATTGAGCTTTAATCCAATTTTATTATGAAAAACTTTTTCACATGCACCTCGTGAGATTTGAACCCACGCCTTCAGATTTACTCAGTCTTCGAAGTCGTATGCACTACGCATTCCACCGCTTATGACCACTGACGACACAGGTCGAGATGTTATGTTTGTTTGTTTTTTCAAACGCATTTGGAGCTTCAACATTTTTCTAAGCGCCTCTAAGTATGTTGTTTTGTTCCGCCTCCATTTTCTCCTAACCTTATTTGATAGACTACAATTCGTAGCACATATCAAAGGGGGAGAGGTTGGAAGATTTGGTACGACCATACTATTTGAGTTGTTATTGTTGTTATATTGTACTATTTGTACTGTAGAATGTCAGTTTTTATTACTTGACCATTCTGTTAATTTTTCATTGAATGTGTTTGAACAACAACAACAACTTAAAGGCGCTACCACCAATTTTTAAACGAATTTTATTTACTCGTTTACGAATATTATTATTCGTTTCTTTCTATCTTTGGCTGGAGATATAGCTATTTCAAGGATTGCCAATTCCTTTCATCAGTCTCCTTTTAGTGGTATTGAGCTTTAATCCAATTTTATTATGAAAAACTTTTTCACATGCACCTCGTGAGATTTGAACCCACGCCTTCAGATTTACTCAGTCTTCGAAGTCGTATGCACTACGCATTCCACCGCTTATGACCACTGACGACACAGGTCGAGATGTTATGTTTGTTTGTTTTTTCAAACGCATTTGGAGCTTCAACATTTTTCTAAGCGCCTCTAAGTATGTTGTTTTGTTCCGCCTCCATTTTCTCCTAACCTTATTTGATAGACTACAATTCGTAGCACATATCAAAGGGGGAGAGGTTGGAAGATTTGGTACGACCATACTATTTGAGTTGTTATTGTTGTTATATTGTACTATTTGTACTGTAGAATGTCAGTTTTTATTACTTGACCATTCTGTTAATTTTTCATTGAATGTGTTTGAACAACAACAACAACTTAAAGGCGCTACCACCAATTTTTAAACGAATTTTATTTACTCGTTTACGAATATTATTATTCGTTTCTTTCTATCTTTGGCTGGAGATATAGCTATTTCAAGGATTGCCAATTCCTTTCATCAGTCTCCTTTTAGTGGTATTGAGCTTTAATCCAATTTTATTATGAAAAACTTTTTCACATGCACCTCGTGAGATTTGAACCCACGCCTTCAGATTTACTCATTCATAATAAAATTGGATTAAAGCTCAATACCACTAAAAGGAGACTGATGAAAGGAATTGGCAATCCTTGAAATAGCTATATCTCCAGCCAAAGATAGAAAGAAACGAATAATAATATTCGTAAACGAGTAAATAAAATTCGTTTAAAAATTGGTGGTAGCGCCTTTAAGTTGTTGTTGTTGTTCAAACACATTCAATGAAAAATTAACAGAATGGTCAAGTAATAAAAACTGACATTCTACAGTACAAATAGTACAATATAACAACAATAACAACTCAAATAGTATGGTCGTACCAAATCTTCCAACCTCTCCCCCTTTGATATGTGCTACGAATTGTAGTCTATCAAATAAGGTTAGGAGAAAATGGAGGCGGAACAAAACAACATACTTAGAGGCGCTTAGAAAAATGTTGAAGCTCCAAATGCGTTTGAAAAAACAAACAAACATAACATCTCGACCTGTGTCGTCAGTGGTCATAAGCGGTGGAATGCGTAGTGCATACGACTTCGAAGACTGAGTAAATCTGAAGGCGTGGGTTCAAATCTCACGAGGTGCATGTGAAAAAGTTTTTCATAATAAAATTGGATTAAAGCTCAATACCACTAAAAGGAGACTGATGAAAGGAATTGGCAATCCTTGAAATAGCTATATCTCCAGCCAAAGATAGAAAGAAACGAATAATAATATTCGTAAACGAGTAAATAAAATTCGTTTAAAAATTGGTGGTAGCGCCTTTAAGTTGTTGTTGTTGTTCAAACACATTCAATGAAAAATTAACAGAATGGTCAAGTAATAAAAACTGACATTCTACAGTACAAATAGTACAATATAACAACAATAACAACTCAAATAGTATGGTCGTACCAAATCTTCCAACCTCTCCCCCTTTGATATGTGCTACGAATTGTAGTCTATCAAATAAGGTTAGGAGAAAATGGAGGCGGAACAAAACAACATACTTAGAGGCGCTTAGAAAAATGTTGAAGCTCCAAATGCGTTTGAAAAAACAAACAAACATAACATCTCGACCTGTGTCGTCAGTGGTCATAAGCGGTGGAATGCGTAGTGCATACGACTTCGAAGACTGAGTAAATCTGAAGGCGTGGGTTCAAATCTCACGAGGTGCATGTGAAAAAGTTTTTCATAATAAAATTGGATTAAAGCTCAATACCACTAAAAGGAGACTGATGAAAGGAATTGGCAATCCTTGAAATAGCTATATCTCCAGCCAAAGATAGAAAGAAACGAATAATAATATTCGTAAACGAGTAAATAAAATTCGTTTAAAAATTGGTGGTAGCGCCTTTAAGTTGTTGTTGTTGTTCAAACACATTCAATGAAAAATTAACAGAATGGTCAAGTAATAAAAACTGACATTCTACAGTACAAATAGTACAATATAACAACAATAACAACTCAAATAGTATGGTCGTACCAAATCTTCCAACCTCTCCCCCTTTGATATGTGCTACGAATTGTAGTCTATCAAATAAGGTTAGGAGAAAATGGAGGCGGAACAAAACAACATACTTAGAGGCGCTTAGAAAAATGTTGAAGCTCCAAATGCGTTTGAAAAAACAAACAAACATAACATCTCGACCTGTGTCGTCAGTGGTCATAAGCGGTGGAATGCGTAGTGCATACGACTTCGAAGACTGAGTAAATCTGAAGGCGTGGGTTCAAATCTCACGAGGTGCATGTGAAAAAGTTTTTCATAATAAAATTGGATTAAAGCTCAATACCACTAAAAGGAGACTGATGAAAGGAATTGGCAATCCTTGAAATAGCTATATCTCCAGCCAAAGATAGAAAGAAACGAATAATAATATTCGTAAACGAGTAAATAAAATTCGTTTAAAAATTGGTGGTAGCGCCTTTAAGTTGTTGTTGTTGTTCAAACACATTCAATGAAAAATTAACAGAATGGTCAAGTAATAAAAACTGACATTCTACAGTACAAATAGTACAATATAACAACAATAACAACTCAAATAGTATGGTCGTACCAAATCTTCCAACCTCTCCCCCTTTGATATGTGCTACGAATTGTAGTCTATCAAATAAGGTTAGGAGAAAATGGAGGCGGAACAAAACAACATACTTAGAGGCGCTTAGAAAAATGTTGAAGCTCCAAATGCGTTTGAAAAAACAAACAAACATAACATCTCGACCTGTGTCGTCAGTGGTCATAAGCGGTGGAATGCGTAGTGCATACGACTTCGAAGACTGAGTAAATCTGAAGGCGTGGGTTCAAATCTCACGAGGTGCATGTGAAAAAGTTTTTCATAATAAAATTGGATTAAAGCTCAATACCACTAAAAGGAGACTGATGAAAGGAATTGGCAATCCTTGAAATAGCTATATCTCCAGCCAAAGATAGAAAGAAACGAATAATAATATTCGTAAACGAGTAAATAAAATTCGTTTAAAAATTGGTGGTAGCGCCTTTAAGTTGTTGTTGTTGTTCAAACACATCCATTTTAAATACCTTAACGGCAACATATTTTTATGATTTTTTGTTTGAACGGTATTAGCGTTGTTCAATCCGATGTTATATTTTTAAATTTATATGTTGTCGTTAAGGAAAGTTAAAAAAGTTTAAAATTTTTAATTTTTTACAATAATAAAAACAACACCGAGTGAAACTTCAAAACAAAAGAGGCGATGACAAGCGTTCAACAGACACAATAAGATGCGTTCCGTCGGTTTTCAGTGCCGCTTCCAGTTTTTAATAAAAAAATCATACTTTTTCGTAGTCATTTGTTTGTTTATTTTCTTTTTCGACCTATTTTTGTGAAATTGACATTGTGAAAAATATATTAAAAATGTAGGTATTTATTAATCATTTTTTCGCAGCGTTTTTGGCGACATCAAATATGTGATCATTCCACAGAAGGTGGTTGGTAACACACATACCGAGAATGGAAAGCTTTTCAGTTTCCTCTATACAAATGCCACTCATAGATAGTGGCATAAGGGGTATGTTACGCTTTAACGACAAAAGACAACATTGAATTTTAGAAGCATTAAATTCCACGCGGTTGTTAATTCCCCATTGAACAATGCTGTCAAGATCGGAATTTAATGAGCTTATCATACGCTGCCGCTTCAGTTCCACAACCGAAGAGCTGGGTTGTGAATCTGGAAACGAATATGAAAAGCTGAGGGTGCTGTCGTCAGCGAAACAATTTAGTGGATTAGAAGTTTCAGACAAAAGATCATTAATAAAAATCAAGAAGAAAGTCGGAGACAAAACGGAGCCCTGGGGCACACCAGCATTTATATTGAAGATTTCAGACTTGAAACCTTCCAGTACTACTTGTATTGAACGGTCCGAAAGGTAATTTATAATCCAACGAACTAGAGATTCATCATGCATTTTCGAAAAAAGAGCTTGATGCTAAACTCTATCAAATGCTTTTGAAATATCAAGCGCAATAATCTCACTTTCACCAAAGCGATGTAAAGATTGGTTCCACTTTTCGGTTAGATAAGCCATCAGATCACCAGTGGACCTATTGCTACGAAAACCGAAAACCGTACTGCCGGTCATTAAGAAGCTTTCGTATGTTTTTTACAGACGACCAAAAATGTTTACTGTCTTTGGGATATCGGTTTCGGTTATATTAATACCTTTCGAAAAAAACCCAAAGAATATATAAAACATTTGCCGTTAAGTTAGTCTAAAAGGTTGACAAAAGTAGTGATAATATATGTGTTTAATATGTTTAATAACGTTTTGATATGTTAAAAAACAAATAAATGGTAATACAAAATTTAATTGGCAAAAATGGTCGAATTTCGACCACTGGGCGGTACTAGTACATATTAATATGCAAACACTTTTTATTGGGACCCTTTTTAAATACCTTAACGGCAACATATTTTTATGATTTTTTGTTTGAACGGTATTAGCGTTGTTCAATCCGATGTTATATTTTTAAATTTATATGTTGTCGTTAAGGCAAGTTAAAAAAGTTTAAAATTTTTAATTTTTTACAATAATAAAAACAACACCGAGTGAAACGTCAAAACAAAAGAGGCGATGGCAAGCGTTCAACAGACACAATGAGTTGCGTTCCGTCGGTGTTCAGTGCCGCTTCCAGTTTTTAATAAAAAAATCATACTTTTTCGTAGTCATTTGTTTGTTTATTTTCTTTTTCGACCTATTTTTGTGAAATTGACATTGTGAAAAATATATTAAAAATGTAGGTATTTATAATCATTTTTTCGCAGCGTTTTTGGCGACATCAAATATGTGATCATTCCACAGAAGGTGGTTGGTAACACACATACCGAGAATGGAAAGCTTTTCAGTTTCCTCTATACAAGTGCCACTCATAGATAGTGGCATAAGGGGTATGTTACGCTTTAACGACAAAAGACAACATTGAGTTTTAGAAGCAATAAATTCCACGCGGTTGTTAATTCCCCATAGAACAATGCTGTCAAGATCGGAATTTAATGAGCTTATCATACGCTGCCGCTTCAGTTCCACAACCGAAGAGCTGGGTTGTGGATCTGGAAACGAATATGAAAAGCTGAGGGTGCTGTCGTCAGCGAAACAATTTAGTGGATTAGAAGTTTCAGACAAAAGATCATTAACAAAAATCAAGAAGAAAGTCGGAGACAAAACGGAGCCCTGGGGCACACCAGCATTTATATTGAAGATTTTAAACTTGAAACCATCCAGTACTACTTGTATTGAACGGTCCGAAAGGTAATTTCTAATCCAACGAACTAGAAATTCATCATGCATTTTCGAAAAAAGAGCTTGATGCTTTTGAAATATCAAGCGCAATAATCTCACTTTCACCAAAACGATGTAAAGATTGGTTCCACTTTTCGGTTAGATAAGCCATCAGATCACCAGTGGACCTTTGGCCACGAAAACCGTACTGCCGGTCATTAAGAAGCTTTCGTTCTTCGAGATATTTCTTAAACTGATAGTTTATCAGCGGTTCCATGACCTTAGAAAGAAGGGACGTAAGTGCAATCGGTCGATAATTGTAGGGGGAAGAAGATACGCCTTTTTTAGGGACGGGCTGGACAAATGCTGTTTTCCATCCACTCGGGAAGAGACCAGTCGAATAGGACAGATGGAAAAGCTTACGCAGTTGCCAGCGTGGAAGCACTAATATTCAGAATAATGGAAATACTATCCGGGCCAGCGGATTTGTGAATGTCGAGATCCTTGAGAACTCTTGCAACTTTACGAGTGCGAAAGAAGATTCGCCCCATAAAACCGTTACGCTCTCAAGTACAGGAGGTGTCATATCACTATGTGGCAGCGTGGAGTCAGCAACAAACTGAGCTGCAAACAAGTTTGCTTTTCCTTGTGAGCTAACCACAGGTGTTTCGTTTGAGACGAGCGTCAGAACCGAGGACGAAGTTGAATTTCGTATGTTTTTTACAGACGACCAAAAATGTTTACTGCCTTTGGGATATCGGTTTCGGTTATATTAATACCTTTCGAAAAAATCCAAAGAATATATAAAACATTTGCCGTTAAGTTAGTATAAAAGGTTGACAAAAGTAGTGATAATATATGTGTTTAATATGTTTAATAACGTTTTGATATGTTAAAAAACAAGTAAATTGTAATACAAAATTTAATTGGCAAAAATGTTCTAGTACTGGGCGGTACTAGTACATATTAATATGCAAACACTTTTTATTGGGACCCATTTTAAATACCTTAACGGCAACATATTTTTATGATTTTTTGTTTGAACGGTATTAGCGTTGTTCAATCCGATGTTATATTTTTAAATTTATATGTTGTCGTTAAGGAAAGTTAAAAAAGTTTAAAATTTTTAATTTTTTACAATAATAAAAACAACACCGAGTGAAACTTCAAAACAAAAGAGGCGATGACAAGCGTTCAACAGACACAATAAGATGCGTTCCGTCGGTTTTCAGTGCCGCTTCCAGTTTTTAATAAAAAAATCATACTTTTTCGTAGTCATTTGTTTGTTTATTTTCTTTTTCGACCTATTTTTGTGAAATTGACATTGTGAAAAATATATTAAAAATGTAGGTATTTATTAATCATTTTTTCGCAGCGTTTTTGGCGACATCAAATATGTGATCATTCCACAGAAGGTGGTTGGTAACACACATACCGAGAATGGAAAGCTTTTCAGTTTCCTCTATACAAATGCCACTCATAGATAGTGGCATAAGGGGTATGTTACGCTTTAACGACAAAAGACAACATTGAATTTTAGAAGCATTAAATTCCACGCGGTTGTTAATTCCCCATTGAACAATGCTGTCAAGATCGGAATTTAATGAGCTTATCATACGCTGCCGCTTCAGTTCCACAACCGAAGAGCTGGGTTGTGAATCTGGAAACGAATATGAAAAGCTGAGGGTGCTGTCGTCAGCGAAACAATTTAGTGGATTAGAAGTTTCAGACAAAAGATCATTAATAAAAATCAAGAAGAAAGTCGGAGACAAAACGGAGCCCTGGGGCACACCAGCATTTATATTGAAGATTTCAGACTTGAAACCTTCCAGTACTACTTGTATTGAACGGTCCGAAAGGTAATTTATAATCCAACGAACTAGAGATTCATCATGCATTTTCGAAAAAAGAGCTTGATGCTAAACTCTATCAAATGCTTTTGAAATATCAAGCGCAATAATCTCACTTTCACCAAAGCGATGTAAAGATTGGTTCCACTTTTCGGTTAGATAAGCCATCAGATCACCAGTGGACCTATTGCTACGAAAACCGAAAACCGTACTGCCGGTCATTAAGAAGCTTTCGTATGTTTTTTACAGACGACCAAAAATGTTTACTGTCTTTGGGATATCGGTTTCGGTTATATTAATACCTTTCGAAAAAAACCCAAAGAATATATAAAACATTTGCCGTTAAGTTAGTCTAAAAGGTTGACAAAAGTAGTGATAATATATGTGTTTAATATGTTTAATAACGTTTTGATATGTTAAAAAACAAATAAATGGTAATACAAAATTTAATTGGCAAAAATGGTCGAATTTCGACCACTGGGCGGTACTAGTACATATTAATATGCAAACACTTTTTATTGGGACCCTTTTTAAATACCTTAACGGCAACATATTTTTATGATTTTTTGTTTGAACGGTATTAGCGTTGTTCAATCCGATGTTATATTTTTAAATTTATATGTTGTCGTTAAGGCAAGTTAAAAAAGTTTAAAATTTTTAATTTTTTACAATAATAAAAACAACACCGAGTGAAACGTCAAAACAAAAGAGGCGATGGCAAGCGTTCAACAGACACAATGAGTTGCGTTCCGTCGGTGTTCAGTGCCGCTTCCAGTTTTTAATAAAAAAAATCATACTTTTTCGTAGTCATTTGTTTGCTTATTTTCTTTTTCGACCTATTTTTGTGAAATTGACATTGTGAAAAATATATTAAAAATGTAGGTATTTATAATCATTTTTTCGCAGCGTTTTTGGGCGACTTCAAATATGTGATCATTCCACAGAAGGTGGTTGGTAACACACATACCGAGAATGGAAAGCTTTTCAGTTTCCTCTATACAAGTGCCACTCATAGATAGTGGCATAAGGGGTATGTTACGCTTTAACGACAACAGACAACATTGAGTTTTAGAAGCATTAAATTCCACGCGGTTGTTAATTCCCCATTGAACAATGCTGTCAAGATCGGAATTTAATGAGCTTATCATACGCTGCCGCTTCAGTTCCACAACCGAAGAGCTGGGTTGTGAATCTGGAAACGAATATGAAAAGCTGAGGGTGCTGTCGTCAGCGAAACAATTTAGTGGATTAGAAGTTTCAGACAAAAGATCATTAATAAAAATCAAGAAGAAAGTCGGAGACAAAACGGAGCCCTGGGGCACACCAGCATTTATATTGAAGATTTCAGACTTGAAACCATCCAGTACTACTTGTATTGAACGGTCCGAAAGGTAATTTCTAATCCAACGAACTAGAGATTCATCATGCATTTTCGAAAAAAGAGCTTGATGCTAAACTCTATCAAATGCTTTTGAAATATCAAGCGCAATAATCTCACTTTCACCAAAACGATGTAAAGATTGGTTCCACTTTTCGGTTAGATAAGCCATCAGATCACCAGTGGACCTATTGCTACGAAAACCGTACTGCCGGTCATTAAGAAGCTTTCGTTCTTCGAGATATTTCTTAAACTGATAGTTTATCAGCGGTTCCATGACCTTAGAAAGAAGGGACGTAAGTGCAATCGGTCGATAATTGTAGGGGGAAGAAGATACGCCTTTTTTAGGGACGGGCTGGACAAATGCTGTTTTCCATCCACTCGGGAAGAGACCAGTAGAATAAGACAGATGGAAAAGCTTACGCAGTTGCCAGCGTGGAAGCACTAATATTCAGAATAATGGAAATACTATCCGGGCCAGCGGATTTGTGTATGTCGAGATCCTTGAGAACTCTTGCAACTTTACGAGTGCGAAAGAAGATTCGCCCCATAAAACCGTTACGCTCTCAAGTACAGGAGGTGTCATATCACTATGTGGCAGCGTGGAGTTAGCAGCAAACTGAGCTGCAAACAAGTTTGCTTTTCCTTGTGAGCTAACCACAGGTGTTTCGTTTGAGACGAGCGTCGGAACCGAGGACGAAGTTGAATTTCGTATGTTTTTTACAGACGACCAAAAATGTTTACTGCCTTTGGGATATCGGTTTCGGTTATATTAATACCTTTCGAAAAAAACCCAAAGAATATATAAAACATTTGCCGTTAAGTTAGTCTAAAAGGTTGACAAAAGTAGTGATAATATATGTGTTTAATATGTTTAATAACGTTTTGATATGTTAAAAAACAAATAAATGGTAATACAAAATTTAATTGGCAAAAATGGTCGAATTTCGACCACTGGGCGGTACTAGTACATATTAATATGCAAACACTTTTTATTGGGACCCTTTTTAAATACCTTAACGACAACATATTTTTATGATTTTTTGTTTGAACGGTATTAGCGTTGTTCAATCCGATGTTATATTTTTAAATTTATATGTTGTCGTTAAGGCAAGTTAAAAAAGTTTAAAATTTTTAATTTTTTACAATAATAAAAACAACACCGAGTGAAACGTCAAAACAAAAGAGGCGATGGCAAGCGTTCAACAGACACAATGAGTTGCGTTCCGTCGGTGTTCAGTGCCGCTTCCAGTTTTTAATAAAAAAATCATACTTTTTCGTAGTCATTTGTTTGTTTATTTTCTTTTTCGACCTATTTTTGTGAAATTGACATTGTGAAAAATATATTAAAAATGTAGGTATTTATAATCATTTTTTCGCAGCGTTTTTATCGACATCAAATATGTGATCATTCCACAGAAAGTGGTTGGTAACACACATACCGAGAATGGAAAGCTTTTCAGTTTCCTCTATACAAATGCCACTCATAGATAGTGGCATAAGGGGTATGTTACGCTTTAACGACAAAAAACAACATTGAGTTTTAGAAGCATTAAATTCCACGCGGTTGTTGTCCCCATTGAACAATGCTGTCAAGATCGGAATTTAATGAGCTTATCATACGCTGCCGCTTCAGTTCCACAACCGAAGAGCTGGGTTGTGAATCTGGAAAACAATATGAAAACCTGAGGGTGCTGTCGTCAGCGAAACAATTTAGTGGATTAGAAATTTCAGACAAAAGATCATTAATAAAAATCAAGAAGAAAGTCGGAGACAAAACGGAGCCCTGGGGCACACCAGCATTTAAATTGAAGATTTCAGACTTGAAACCATCCAGTACTACTTGTATTGAACGGTCCGAAAGGTAATTTAATTTCTAATCCAACGAACTAGATATTCATCATGCATTTTCGAAAAAAGAGCTTGATGCTAAACTCTATCAATGCTTTTGAAATATCAAGCGCAAAAATCTCACTTTCACCAAAACGATGTAAAGATTGTTTCCACTTTTCGGTTAGATAAGCCATCAGATCACCAGTGGACCTATTGCTACGAAAACCGTACTGCCGGTCATTAAGAAGTTTTCGTTCTTCGAGATATTTCTTAAACTAATATTTTATCAGCGGTTCCATGACCTTAGAAAGAAGGGACGTAAGTGCAATCGGTCGATAATTGTAGGGGGAAGAAGATACGCCTTTTTTAGGGACGGGCTGAACAAATGCTGTTTTCCATCCACTCGGGAAGAGACCAGTACAGATGGAAAAGCTTACGCAGTTGCCAGCGTGGAAGCACTAATATTCAGAATAATGGAAATACTATCCGGGCCAGCGGATTTGTGTATGTCGAGATCCTTGAGAACTCTTGCAACTTTACGAGTGCGAAAGAAGATTCGCCCCATAAAACCGTTACGCTCTCAAGTACAGGAGGTGTCATATCACTATGTGGCAGCTTGGAGTTAGCAGCAAACTGAGCTGCAAACAAGTTTGCTTTTCCTTGTGAGCTAACCACAGGTGTTTCGTTTGAGACGAGCGTCGGAACCGAGGACGAAGTTGAATTTCGTATGTTTTTTACAGACGACCAAAAATGTTTACTGCCTTTGGGATATCGGTTTCGGTTATATTAATACCTTTCGAAAAAAACCCAAAGAATATATAAAACATTTGCCGTTAAGTTAGTCTAAAAGGTTGACAAAAGTAGTGATAATATATGTGTTTAATATGTTTAATAACGTTTTGATATGTTAAAAAACAAATAAATGGTAATACAAAATTTAATTGGCAAAAATGGTCGAATTTCGACCACTGGGCGGTACTAGTACATATTAATATGCAAACACTTTTTATTGGGACCCTTTTTAAATACCTTAACGGCAACATATTTTTAAGATTTTTTGTTTGAACGGTATTAGCGTTGTTCAATCCGATGTTATATTTTTAAATTTATATGTTGTCGTTAAGGCAAGTTAAAAAAGTTTAAAATTTTTAATTTTTTACAATAATAAAAACAACACCGAGTGAAACGTCAAAACAAAAGAGGCGATGGCAAGCGTTCAACAGACACAATGAGTTGCGTTCCGTCGATGTCAGTGCCGCTTCCAGTTTTTAATAAAAAAATCATACTTTTTCGTAGTCATTTGTTTGTTTATTTTCTTTTTCGACCTATTTTTGTGAAATTGACATTGTGAAAAATATATTAAAAATGTAGGTATTTATAATCATTTTTTCGCAGCGTTTTTGGCGACATCAAATATGTGATCATTCCACAGAAGGTGGTTGGTAACACACATACCGAGAATGGAAAGCTTTTCAGTTTCCTCTATACAAGTGCCACTCATAGATAGTGGCATAAGGGGTATGTTACGCTTTAACGACAAAAGACAACATTGAGTTTTAGAAGCAATAAATTCCACGCGGTTGTTAATTCCCCATAGAACAATGCTGTCAAGATCGGAATTTAATGAGCTTATCATACGCTGCCGCTTCAGTTCCACAACCGAAGAGCTGGGTTGTGGATCTGGAAACGAATATGAAAAGCTGAGGGTGCTGTCGTCAGCGAAACAATTTAGTGGATTAGAAGTTTCAGACAAAAGATCATTAACAAAAATCAAGAAGAAAGTCGGAGACAAAACGGAGCCCTGGGACACACCAGCATTTATATTGAAGATTTTAAACTTGAAACCATCCAGTACTACTTGTATTGAACGGTCCGAAAGGTAATTTCTAATCCAACGAACTATAGTTTGTCCTCTATAAATTGGCAGTACAGGCCTTATGGGGAAGCTTTTTCAAAATCAGTAGCGCGCCTTATTTGTGCACCATACTGAATTGAAAGAAACCCCATTTAAAAAATGTTTACCCGCCAATGATTTTTCGATCGCATCCGACATAGATCCCACAACGACCTGCCTAGCGTACAGTTGAATACGCACTGATTGGCTAATGCATTTCAACCCTCTTTTAACATCCATTCGAACAGAGATACCTTTGTCAATTTGGTAACTCGTTTCGTATTTTTTACATTGAGTTTCTGTTGGGGAACTTTTGATTTTAGAGCTTAAAAAATACCTTTTATTGATGAAATGATAATGAGATATTGAGATGAGCATATTACTAGTACAAAAGTGTTATCGTGCAGTGTTTTTGTTGATCATGTTTGTGTTTTTTATGTGGGGAAAATCTTAAAATGCAGTTACAAAAATGTAGGTAAGCTGTTGTCTTTAAAAAATTTATTTGCGTAGATTCTCGCGCCGGTCGGTCGGTTGATATTTCGTGTATATTTTTTCTTATTTGCGTAGATTTTTAAAGCGCGCGGGCGGTCGGTATTGATGTTTCGTGTACCTATTTTTGTAATTAGTGTTTTGAAATTAATGTGAAGTGAAGTGTTGTAAATATTACTTTTTTTAAAAACGTAAATTTATATTTATTTTTGTTATGCTTGTTTATTTATTTTGCTTGTTATATTAATCTTTATGAATAAATTCTTTATTTTTTGTTTGTTTTTTATTTAAAAGAGATTAGGCCTACTGGGGATACCCTTCAAAAACGCTCCTACTATCTTACCTTTTGGTGGTGTGGAAAAAGATAAATTTCATTTCATTTTTATAAATAAAAATTAAGAAAATAATTTCAATTAAAAAAGAAGAAAGGTAACCCTACATCATATTTTTTCAGTTTTTTCCAATTCAAAATGCTTACTACGGCAACCCTGTTAGAGCTTTTGAAAGAAGATAACCTTATGGAAAGCAAAGAAGTGCGAATGAGAGACAAACATCCCTATCCTCCCTGTACTGCCAATTTTTAGTGGACAGACTATAGAGATTCATCATGCATTTTCGAAGAAAGAGCTTGATGCTAAACTCTATCAAATGCTTTTGAAATATCAAGCGCAATAATCTCACTTTCACCAAAACGATGTAAAGATTGGTTCCACTTTTCGGTTAGATAAGCCATCAGATCACCAGTGGACCTTTGGCCACGAAAACCGTACTGCCGGTCATTAAGAAGCTTTCGTTCTTTGAGATATTTCTTAAACTGATAGTTTATCAGCGGTTCCATGACCTTAGAAAGAAGGGACGTAAGTGCAATCGGTCGATAATTGTAGGGGGAAGAAGATACGCCTTTTTTAGGGACGGGCTGGACAAATGCTGTTTTCCATCCACTCGGGAAGAGACCAGTAGAATAGGACAGATGGAAAAGCTTACGCAGTTGCCAGCGTGGAAGCACTAATATTCAGAATAATGGAAATACTATCCGGGCCAGCGGATTTGTGTATGTCGAGATCCTTGAGAACTCTTGCAACTTTACGAGTGCGAAAGAAGATTCGCCCCATAAAACCGTTACGCTCTCAAGTACAGGAGGTGTCATATCACTATGTGGCAGCGTGGAGTTAGCAGCAAACTGAGCTGCAAACAAGTTTGCTTTTCCTTGTGAGCTAACCACAGGTGTTTCGTTTGAGACGAGCGTCAGAACCGAGGACGAAGTTGAATTTCGTATGTTTTTTACAGACGACCAAAAATGTTTACTGCCTTTGGGATATCGGTTTCGGTTATATTAATACCTTTCGAAAAAATCCAAAGAATATATAAAACATTTGCCGTTAAGTTAGTATAAAAGGTTGACAAAAGTAGTGATAATATATGTGTTTAATATGTTTAATAACGTTTTGATATGTTAAAAAACAAATAAATTGTAATACAAAATTTAATTGGCAAAAATGTTCTAGTACTGGGCGGTACTAGTACATATTAATATGCAAACACTTTTTATTGGGACCCATTTTAAATACCTTAACGGCAACATATTTTTATGATTTTTTGTTTGAACGGTATTAGCGTTGTTCAATCCGATGTTATATTTTTAAATTTATATGTTGTCGTTAAGGAAAGTTAAAAAAGTTTAAAATTTTTAATTTTTTACAATAATAAAAACAACACCGAGTGAAACGTCAAAACAAAAGAGGCGGTGACAAGCGTTCAACAGACACAATAAGATGCGTTCCGTCGGTGTTCAGTGCCGCTTCCAGTTTTTAATAAAAAAATCATACTTTTTCGTAGTCATTTGTTTGTTTATTTTCTTTTTCGACCTATTTTTGTGAAATTGACATTGTGAAAAATATATTAAAAATGTAGGTATTTATAATCATTTTTTCGCAGCGTTTTTGGCGACATCAAATATGTGATCATTCCACAGAAGGTGGTTGGTAACACACATACCGAGAATGGAAAGCTTTTTAGTTTCCTCTATACAAGTGCCACTCATAGATAGTGGCATAAGGGGTATGTTACGCTTTAACGACAAAAGACAACATTGAATTTTAGAAGCATTAAATTCCACGCGGTTGTTAATTCCCCATTGAACAATGCTGTCAAGATCGGAATTTAATGAGCTTATCATTCGCCTCCGCTTCAGTTCCACAACCGAAGAGCTGGGTTGTGAATCTGGAAACGAATATGAAAAGCTGAGGGTGCTGTCGTCAGCGAAACAATTTAGTGGATTAGAAGTTTCAGACAAGAGATCATTAAAAAAAATCAAGAAGAAAGTCAGAGACAAAACGGAGCCCTGGGGCACACCAGCATTTATATTGAAGATTTCAGACTTGAAACCTTCCAGTACTACTTGTATTGAACGGTCCGAAAGGTAATTTCTAATCCAACGAACTAGAGATTCATCATGCATTTTCGAAAAAAGAGCTTGATGCTAAACTCTATCAAATGCTTTTGAAATATCAAGCGCAATAATCTCACTTTCACCAAAGCGATGTAAAGATTGGTTCCACTTTTCGGTTAGATAAGCCATCAGATCACCAGTGGACCTATTGCTACGAAAACCGTACTGCCGGTCATTAAGAAGCTTTCGTATGTTTTTTTACAGACGACCAAAAATGTTTACTGTCTTTGGGATATCGGTTTCGGTTATATTAATACCTTTCGAAAAAACCCAAAGAATATATAAAACATTTGCCGTTAAGTTAGTCTAAAAGGTTGACAAAAGTAGTGATAATATATGTGTTTAATATGTTTAATAACGTTTTGATATGTTAAAAAACAAATAAATTGTAATACAAAATTTAATTGGCAAAAATGGTCGAATTTCGACCACTGGGCGGTACTAGTACATATTAATATGCAAACACTTTTTATTGGGACCCTTTTTAAATACCTTAACGGCAACATATTTTTATGATTTTTTGTTTGAACGGTATTAGCGTTGTTCAATCCGATGTTATATTTTTAAATTTATATGTTGTCGTTAAGGCAAGTTAAAAAAGTTTAAAATTATAATTTTTTTACAATAATAAAAACAACACCGAGTGAAACGTCAAAACAAAAGAGGCGATGGCAAGCGTTCAACAGACACAATGAGTTGCGTTCCGTCGGTGTTCAGTGCCGCTTCCAGTTTTTGTTAATTTTCTTTTTCGACCTATTTCTGTGAAATTGACGTTGTGAAAAATATATTAAAAAATGTAGGTATTTATAATCATTTTTTCGCAGCGTTTTTGGCGACATCAAATATGTGATCATTCCACAGAAGGTGGTTGGTAACACACATACCGAGAATGGAAAGCTTTTCAGTTTCCTCTATACAAATGCCACTCATAGATAGTGGCATAAGGGGTATGTTACGCTTTAACGACAAAAGATAACATTGAGTTTTAGAAGCATTAAATTCAACGCGGTTGTTAATTCCCCATTGAACAATGCTGTCAAGATCGGAATTTAATGAGCTTATCATACGCTGCCCCTTCAGTTCCACAACCGAAGAGCTGGGTTTGAATCTGGAAACGAATATGAAAATCTGAGGGTGCTGTCGTCAGCGAAACAATTTAGTGGATAAGAAGTTTCAGACAAAGAAAGTCGAAGACAAAACGGAGCCCTGGGGCACACCAGCATTTATATTGAAGATTTCAGACTTGAAACCATCCAATACTACTTGTATTGAACGGTCCGAAAGGAAATTTCTAATCCAACGAACTAGAGATTCATCATGCATTTTCGAAAAAAGAGCTTGATGCTAAACTCTATCAAATGCTTTTGAAATATCAAGCGCAATAATCTCACTTTCACCAAAACGATGTAAAGATTGGTTCCACTTTTCGGTTAGATAAGCCATCAGATCACCAGTGGACCTATTGCTACGAAAACCGTACTGCCGGTCATTAAGAAGCTTTCGTTCTTCGAGATATTTCTTAAACTGATAGTTTATCAGCGGTTCCATGACCTTAGAAAGAAGGGACGTAAGTGCAATCGGTCGATAATTGTAGGGGGAAGAAGATACGCCTTTTTTTAGGGACGGGCTGGACAAATGCTGTTTTCCATCCACTCGGGAAGAGACCAGTAGAATAGGACAGATGGAAAAGCTTACGCAGTTGCCAGCGTGGAAGCACTATAATTCAGAATAATGGAAATACTATCCGGGCCAGCGGATTTGTGTATGTCGAGGGGGAAGAATATACGCCTTTTTTAGGGACGGGCTGGACAAATGCTGTTTTCCATCCACTCGGGAAGAGACCAGTAGAATAGGACAGATGGAAAAGCTTACGCAGTTGCCAGCGTGGAAGCACTAATATTCAGAATAATGGAAATACTATCCGGGCCAGCGGATTTGTGTATGTCGAGATCCTTGAGAACTCTTGCAACTTTACAAGTGCGAAAGAAGATTCGCCCCATAAAACCGTTACGCTCTCAAGTACAGGAGGTGTCATATCACTATGTGGCAGCGTGGAGTTAGCAGCAAACTGAGCTGCAAACAAGCTTGCTTTTCCTTGTGAGCTAACCACAGGTGTTTCGTTTGAGACGAGCGTCGGAACCGAGGACGAAGTTGAATTTTGTATGTTTTTTACAGACGACCAAAAATGTTTACTGCCTTTGGGATATCGGTTTCGGTTATATTAATACCTTTCGAAAAAACCCAAAGAATATATAAAACATTTGCCGTTAAGTTAGTCTAAAAGGTTGACAAAAGTAGTGATAATATATGTGTTTAATATGTTTAATAACGTTTTGATATGTTAAAAAACAAATAAATTGTAATACAAAATTTAATTGGCAAAAATGTTCTAGTACTGGGCGGTACTAGTACATATTAATATGCAAACACTTTTTATTGGGACCCATTTTAAATACCTTAACGGCAACATATTTTTATGATTTTTTGTTTGAACGGTATTAGCGTTGTTCAATCCGATGTTATATTTTTAAATTTATATGTTGTCGTTAAGGAAAGTTAAAAAAGTTTAAAATTTTTAATTTTTTACAATAATAAAAACAACACCGAGTGAAACGTCAAAACAAAAGAGGCGGTGACAAGCGTTCAACAGACACAATAAGATGCGTTCCGTCGGTGTTCAGTGCCGCTTCCAGTTTTTAATAAAAAAATCATACTTTTTCGTAGTCATTTGTTTGTTTATTTTCTTTTTCGACCTATTTTTGTGAAATTGACATTGTGAAAAATATATTAAAAATGTAGGTATTTATAATCATTTTTTCGCAGCGTTTTTGGCGACATCAAATATGTGATCATTCCACAGAAGGTGGTTGGTAACACACATACCGAGAATGGAAAGCTTTTTAGTTTCCTCTATACAAGTGCCACTCATAGATAGTGGCATAAGGGGTATGTTACGCTTTAACGACAAAAGACAACATTGAATTTTAGAAGCATTAAATTCCACGCGGTTGTTAATTCCCCATTGAACAATGCTGTCAAGATCGGAATTTAATGAGCTTATCATTCGCCTCCGCTTCAGTTCCACAACCGAAGAGCTGGGTTGTGAATCTGGAAACGAATATGAAAAGCTGAGGGTGCTGTCGTCAGCGAAACAATTTAGTGGATTAGAAGTTTCAGACAAGAGATCATTAAAAAAAATCAAGAAGAAAGTCAGAGACAAAACGGAGCCCTGGGGCACACCAGCATTTATATTGAAGATTTCAGACTTGAAACCTTCCAGTACTACTTGTATTGAACGGTCCGAAAGGTAATTTCTAATCCAACGAACTAGAGATTCATCATGCATTTTCGAAAAAAGAGCTTGATGCTAAACTCTATCAAATGCTTTTGAAATATCAAGCGCAATAATCTCACTTTCACCAAAGCGATGTAAAGATTGGTTCCACTTTTCGGTTAGATAAGCCATCAGATCACCAGTGGACCTATTGCTACGAAAACCGTACTGCCGGTCATTAAGAAGCTTTCGTATGTTTTTTTACAGACGACCAAAAATGTTTACTGTCTTTGGGATATCGGTTTCGGTTATATTAATACCTTTCGAAAAAACCCAAAGAATATATAAAACATTTGCCGTTAAGTTAGTCTAAAAGGTTGACAAAAGTAGTGATAATATATGTGTTTAATATGTTTAATAACGTTTTGATATGTTAAAAAACAAATAAATTGTAATACAAAATTTAATTGGCAAAAATGGTCGAATTTCGACCACTGGGCGGTACTAGTACATATTAATATGCAAACACTTTTTATTGGGACCCTTTTTAAATACCTTAACGGCAACATATTTTTATGATTTTTTGTTTGAACGGTATTAGCGTTGTTCAATCCGATGTTATATTTTTAAATTTATATGTTGTCGTTAAGGCAAGTTAAAAAAGTTTAAAATTATAATTTTTTTACAATAATAAAAACAACACCGAGTGAAACGTCAAAACAAAAGAGGCGATGGCAAGCGTTCAACAGACACAATGAGTTGCGTTCCGTCGGTGTTCAGTGCCGCTTCCAGTTTTTGTTAATTTTCTTTTTCGACCTATTTCTGTGAAATTGACGTTGTGAAAAATATATTAAAAAATGTAGGTATTTATAATCATTTTTTCGCAGCGTTTTTGGCGACATCAAATATGTGATCATTCCACAGAAGGTGGTTGGTAACACACATACCGAGAATGGAAAGCTTTTCAGTTTCCTCTATACAAATGCCACTCATAGATAGTGGCATAAGGGGTATGTTACGCTTTAACGACAAAAGATAACATTGAGTTTTAGAAGCATTAAATTCAACGCGGTTGTTAATTCCCCATTGAACAATGCTGTCAAGATCGGAATTTAATGAGCTTATCATACGCTGCCCCTTCAGTTCCACAACCGAAGAGCTGGGTTTGAATCTGGAAACGAATATGAAAATCTGAGGGTGCTGTCGTCAGCGAAACAATTTAGTGGATAAGAAGTTTCAGACAAAGAAAGTCGAAGACAAAACGGAGCCCTGGGGCACACCAGCATTTATATTGAAGATTTCAGACTTGAAACCATCCAATACTACTTGTATTGAACGGTCCGAAAGGAAATTTCTAATCCAACGAACTAGAGATTCATCATGCATTTTCGAAAAAAGAGCTTGATGCTAAACTCTATCAAATGCTTTTGAAATATCAAGCGCAATAATCTCACTTTCACCAAAACGATGTAAAGATTGGTTCCACTTTTCGGTTAGATAAGCCATCAGATCACCAGTGGACCTATTGCTACGAAAACCGTACTGCCGGTCATTAAGAAGCTTTCGTTCTTCGAGATATTTCTTAAACTGATAGTTTATCAGCGGTTCCATGACCTTAGAAAGAAGGGACGTAAGTGCAATCGGTCGATAATTGTAGGGGGAAGAAGATACGCCTTTTTTTAGGGACGGGCTGGACAAATGCTGTTTTCCATCCACTCGGGAAGAGACCAGTAGAATAGGACAGATGGAAAAGCTTACGCAGTTGCCAGCGTGGAAGCACTATAATTCAGAATAATGGAAATACTATCCGGGCCAGCGGATTTGTGTATGTCGAGGGGGAAGAATATACGCCTTTTTTAGGGACGGGCTGGACAAATGCTGTTTTCCATCCACTCGGGAAGAGACCAGTAGAATAGGACAGATGGAAAAGCTTACGCAGTTGCCAGCGTGGAAGCACTAATATTCAGAATAATGGAAATACTATCCGGGCCAGCGGATTTGTGTATGTCGAGATCCTTGAGAACTCTTGCAACTTTACAAGTGCGAAAGAAGATTCGCCCCATAAAACCGTTACGCTCTCAAGTACAGGAGGTGTCATATCACTATGTGGCAGCGTGGAGTTAGCAGCAAACTGAGCTGCAAACAAGTTTGCTTTTCCTTGTGAGCTAACCACAGGTGTTTCGTTTGAGACGAGCGTCGGAACCGAGGACGAAGTTGAATTTTGTATGTTTTTTACAGACGACCAAAAATGTTTACTGCCTTTGGGATATCGGTTTCGGTTATATTAATACCTTTCGAAAAAACCCAAAAAATATATAAAACATTTGCCGTTAAGTTAGTCTAAAAGGTTGACAAAAGTAGTGATAATATATGTGTTTAATATGTTTAATAACGTTTTGATATGTTAAAAAACAAATAAATTGTAATACAAAATTTAATTGGCAAAAATGTTCTAGTACTGGGCGGTACTAGTACATATTAATATGCAAACACTTTTTATTGGGACCCATTTTAAATACCTTAACGGCAACATATTTTTATGATTTTTTGTTTGAACGGTATTAGCGTTGTTCAATCCGATGTTATATTTTTAATTTTATATGTTGTCGTTAAGGAAAGTTAAAAAAGTTTAAAATTTTTAATTTTTTACAATAATAAAAACAACACCGAGTGAAACGTCAAAACAAAAGAGGCGATGACAAGCGTTCAACAGACACAATAAGATGCGTTCCGTCGGTGTTCAGTGCCGCTTCCAGTTTTTAATAAAAAAATCATACTTTTTCGTAGTCATTTGTTTGTTTATTTTTTTTTCGACCTATTTTTGTGAAATTGACATTATAAAAAATATATTAATAATGTAGGTATTTATAATCATTTTTTCGCAGCGTTTTTGGCGAAATCAAATATGTGATCATTCCACAGAAGGTGGTTGGTAACACACATACCGAGAATGGAAAGCTTTTCAGTTTCCTCTATACAAGTGCCACTCATAGATAGTGGCATAAGGGGTATGTTACGCTTTAACGACAAAAGACAACATTGAGTTTTAGAAGCATTAAATTCTACGCGGTTGTTAATTCCCCATTGAACAATGCTGTCAAGATTGGAATTTAATGACCTTTTAGTACTACTTGTATTGAACGGTCCGAAAGGTAATTTCTAATCCAACGAACTAGAGATTCATCATGCATTTTCGAAAAAAGAGCTTGATGCTAAACTCTATCAAATGCTTTTGAAATATCAAGCGCAATAATCTCACTTTCACCAAAACGATGTAAAGATTGGTTCCACTTTTCGGTTAGATAAGCCATCAGATCACCAGTGGACCTATTGCTACGAAAACCGTACTGCCGGTCATTAAGAAGCTTTCGTTCTTCGAGATATTTCTTAAACTGATAGTTTATCAGCTGTTCCATGACCTTAGAAAGAAGGGACGTAAGTGCAATCGGTCGATAATTGTAGGGGGAAGAAGATACGCCTTTTTTAGGGACGGGCTGGACAAATGCTGTTTTCCATCCACTCGGCAAGAGACCAGTAGAATAGGACAGATGGAAAAGCTTACGCAGTTGCCAGCGTTGAAGCACTAATATTCAGAATAATGGAAATACTATCCGGGCCAGCGGATTTGTGTATGTCGAGATCCTTGAGAACTCTTGCAACTTTACGAGTGCGAAAGAAGATTCGCCTAATAAAACCGTTACGCTCTTAAGTACAGGAGGTGTCATATCGATATGTGGCAGCGTGGAGTTAGCAGCAAACTGAGCTGCAAACAAGTTTGCTTTTCCTTGTGAGCTAACCACAGGTGTTTCGTTTGAGACGAGCGTCGGAACCGAGGACGAAGTTGAATTTCGTATGTTTTTTACAGAGGACCAAAAATGTTTACTGCCTTTGGGATATCGGTTTCGGTTATATTAATACCTTTCGAAAAAACCCAAAAAATATATAAAACATTTGCCGTTAAGTTAGTCTAAAAGGATGACAAAAGTAGTGATAATATATGTGTTTAATATGTTTAATAACGTTTTGATATGTTAAAAAACAAATAAATTGTAATACAAAATTTAATTGGCAAAAATGTTCTAGTACTGGGCGGTACTAGTACATATTAATATGCAAACACTTTTTATTGGGACCCATTTTAAATACCTTAACGGCAACATATTTTTATGATTTTTTGTTTGAAAGGTATTAGCGTTGTTCAATCCGATGTTATATTTTTAAATTTATATGTTGTCGTTAAGGCCAGTTAAAAAAGTTTTAATTGTTTTAATTGTTTACAATAATAAAAACAACACCGAGTGAAACGTCAAAACAAAAGAGGAGATGGCAAGCGTTCAACAGACACAATGAGTTGCGTTCCGTTGGTGTTCAGTGCCGCTTCCAGTTTTGTAATAAAAAAATCATACTTTTTCGTAGTCATTTGTTTGTTTATTTTCTTTTTCGACCTATTTCTGTGAAATTGACATTGTCAAAAATATATTAAAAATGTAGATATTTATAATCATTTTTTCGCAGCGTTTTTGGCGACATCAAATATGTGATCATTCCACAGAAGGTGGTTGGTAACACACATACCGAGAATGGAAGCTTTTCAGTTTCCTCTATACAAGTGCCACTCATAGATAGTGGCATAAGGGGTATGTTACGCTTTAACGGCAAAAGACAACATTGAGTTTTAGAAGCATTAAATTCCACGCGGTTGTTAATTCCCCATTGAACAATGCTGTCAAGATCGGAATTTAATGAGCTTATCATACGCTGCCGCTTCAGTTCCACAAACGAAGAGCTGGGTTGTGAATCTGGAAACGAATATGAAAAGCTGAGGGTGCTGTCGTCAGCGAAACAATTTAGTGGATTAGAAGTTTCAGACAAAAGATCATTAATAAAAATCAAGAAGAAAGTCGGAGACAAAACGGAGCCCTGGGGCACACCAGCATTTATATTGAAGATTTCAGACTTGAAACCATCCAGTACTACTTGTATTGAACGGTCCGAAAGGTAATTTCTAATCCAACGAACTAGAGATTCATCATGCATTTTCGAAAAAAGAGCTTGATGCTAAACTTTATCAAATGCTTTTGAAATATCAAGCGCAATAATCTCACTTTCACCAAAACGATGTAAAGATTGGTTCCACTTTTCGGTTAAATATTGCTACGAAAACCGTACTGCCGGTCATTAAGAAGCTTTCGTTCTTTGAGATATTTCTTAAACTGATAGTTTATCAGCGGTTCCATGACCTTAGAAAGAAGGGACGTAAGTGCAATCGGTCGATAATTGTAGGGGGAAGAAGATACGCCTTTTTTAGGGACGGGCTGGACAAATGCGGTTTTCCATCCACTCGGGAAGAGACCAGTAGAATAGGACAGATGGAAAAGCTTACGCAGTTGCCAGCGTGGAAGCGCTAATAATCAGAATAATGGCAATACTATCCATGTCTAGATCCTTGAGAACTCTTGCAACTTTAAGAGTGCGAAAGAAGATTCGCCCCATAAAACCGTTACGCTCTCAAGTACAGGAGATGTCATATCACTATGTGGCAGCGTGGAGTTAGCAGCAAACTGAGCTGCAAACAAGTTTGCTTTTCCTTGTGAGCTAACCACAAGTGTTTCGTTTGAGACGAGCGTCGGAACCGAGGACGAAGTTGAATTTCGTATGTTTTTTACAGACGACCAAAAATTTTTACTGCCTTTGGGATATCGGTTTCGGTTATATTAATACCTTTCGAAAAAACCAAAAAAATATATAAAACATTTGCCGTTAAGTTAGTCTAAAAGGTTGACAAAAGTAGTGATAATATATGTGTTAAAAATGTTTAATAACGTTTTGATATGTTAAAAAACAAATAAATTGTAATACAAAATTTAATTGGCAAAAATGGTCGAATTTCGACCACTGGGCGGTACTAGTACATATTAATAGGCAAACACTTTTTATTGGGACCCTTTTTAAATACCTTAACGGCAACTTATTTTTATGATTTTTTGTTTGAACGGTATTAGCGTTGTTCAATCCGATGTTATATTTTTTAAATTTATATGTTGTCGTTAAGGCAAGTTAAAAAAGTTTAAAATTTTTAATTTTTTACAATAATAAAAACAACACCGAGTGAAACGTCAAAACAAAAGAGGCGATGGCAAGCGTTCAACAGACACAATGAGTTGCGTTCCGTCGGTGTTCAGTGCCGCTTCCAGTTTTTAATAAAAAAAATCATACTTTTTCGTAGTCATTTGTTTGTTTATTTTCTTTTTCGAACTATTTCTGTGAAATTGACATTGTGAAAAATATATTAAAAATGTAGATATTTATAATCATTTTTTCGCAGCGTTTTTGGCGACATCAAATATGTGATCATTCCACAGAAGGTGGTTGGTAACACACATACCGAGAATGGAAAGCTTTTCAGTTTCCTCTATACAAGTGCCACTAATAAACATTGAGTTTTAGAAGCATTAAACTCCACGCGGTTGTTAATTCCCCATGGAACAATGCTGTCAAGATCGGAATTTAATGAGCTTATCATACGCTGCAGCTTCAGTTCCACAACCGAAGAGCTGGGTTGTGAATCTGGAAACGAATATGAAAAGCTGAGGGTGCTGTCGCCAGCGAAACAATTTAGTGGATTAGAAGTTTCAGACAAAAGATCATTAATAAAAATCAAGAAGAAAGTCGGAGACAAAACGGAGCCCTGGGGCACACCAGCATTTATATTGAAGATTTCAGACTTGAAACCATCCAGTACTACTTGTATTGAACGGTCCGAAAGGTAATTTCTAATCCAACGAACTAGAGATTCATCATGCATTTTCGAAAAAAGAGCTTGATGCTAAACTCTATCAAATGCTTTTGAAATATCAAGCGCAATAATCTCACTTTCACCAAAACGATGTAAAGATTGGTTCCACTTTTCGGTTAGATAAGCCATCAGATCACCAGTGGACCTATTGCTACGAAAACCGTACTGCCGGTCATTAAGATGCTTTCGTTCTTCGAGATATTTCTTTAACTGATAGTTTATCAGCGGTTCCATGACCTTAGAAAGAAGGGACGTAAGTGCAATCGGTAGATAATTGTAGGCGGAAGAAGATACGCTTTTTTAAGGGACGGGCTGGACAAATGCTGTTTTCCATCCACTCGGGAAGAGACCAGTAGAATAGGACAGATGGAAAAGCTTACGCAGTTGCCAGCGTGGAAGCACTAATATTCAGAATAATGGAAATACTATTCGGGCCAGCGGATTTGTGTATGTCGAGATCCTTGAGAACTCTTGCAACTTTACGAGTGCGAAAGAAGATTCGCCCCATAAAACCGTTACGCTCTCAAGTACAGGAGATGTCATATCACTATGTGGCAGCGTGGAGTTAGCAGCAAACTGAGCTGCAAACAAGTTTGCTTTTCCTTGTGAGCTAACCACAGGTGTTTCGTTTGAGACGAGCGTTGGAACTGAGGACGAAGTTGAATTTCGTATGTTTTTTACAGACGACCAAAAATTTTTACTGCCTTTGGGATATCGGTTTCGGTTATATAATATATAAAACATTTGCCGTTAAGTTAGTCTAAAAGGTTGACAAAAGTAGTGATAATATATGTGTTTAATATGTTTAATAACGTTTTGATATGTTAAAAAACAAATAAATTGTAATACAAAATTTAATTGGCAAAAATGTTCTAGTACTGGGCGGTACTAGTACATATTAATATGCAAACACTTTTTATTGGGACCCATTTTAAATACCTTAACGGCAACTTATTTTTATGATTTTTTGTTTGAACGGTATTAGCGTTGTTCAATCCGATGTTATATTTTTTAAATTTATATGTTGTCGTTAAGGCAAGTTAAAAAAGTTTAAAATTTTTAATTTTTTACAATAATAAAAACAACACCGAGTGAAATGTCAAAACAAAAGAGGCGATGGCAAGCGTTCAACAGACACAATGAGTTGCGTTCCGTCGGTGTTCAGTGCCGCTTCCAGTTTTTAATAAAAAAATCATATTTTTTCGTAGTCATTTGTTTGTTTATTTACTTTTCGGCCTATTTCTGTGAAATTGACGTTGTGAAAAATATATTAAAAATGTAGGTATTTATAATCAAATCTCGAAGGGTAATTAAGTTAAAAGTTAATTTGAGAAGAATAGATGTATTCACGATCTTAAAAGTGTGACATTTTGTAATGTAATATCCTAGTGGACGTTCGGAGAGCCCTCGAACTTCCAAGTGAAAAAATCATCCTAAATGTCTTCCGGAATTGAATTGGACGTGTTGGGCGTATTGGGAGTGCTGTCACAATTCACTACCTTATTATGTATATAATTCATAAATACGTCATAATGGTCAAAGCCGTATTTTTTTTTATATTTTGCGCGCACTCAAGGGATTATGAATACCCTTTATATGATTAACACATTTCGAGCGTTTAGGAAAATTGGATAGGGGTTGAAAGAAGATACCGATGCACATTGGTTTTGAATGCTTGAAGATTAAAATGGAGGGGAAAAACAGAGCCGGGTAAAGCATTCCACATTCAGTGCGGCTAAAACAAGAGTCTCTGTACTTAAATGTTCGTCCGAAGTTGGGCTCAAGGGTGAACTCATGGGCATTCCTTGCAGTACGAGTAATGCGGTTGAATTGTTTCAGGGGAGGAACGCAACTGGATATTTCGGCGGAGCACTCTTTATAAAAAAAAAGCGATAAAATAAGGAGGCAAGAAACATTTCCGCGGTGTTCAAGTGACACAAATGTTTCCGTTATAATCCTGTCCCCTAATATTTTTAAGGAAAGAACGCATCAGGCGAAAACGAGCTTAAACTTTACTTGGCATACTTTTGTTTCGAAAAAGGACATCAGTTATTCATCAAAACTAGAACTGTTTGACGCAGTTGCTAGATCAATTCTGGGATATGATGCACAAGCTTAGGGACATCAGCAATACGATGAAATGGAAAAGGTCCAGAGATACTTCCTTAAAAAAATAATGAAAATTCCAACATCAACTCCGAACTACATGCTTACCCTGGAACTTAAATTAAAACCTCTTTATAGCTACACTATGAAATGTCACATGGCCTATATCAAGAAAATACTCTGTGTGTATAACGAGAACCGTCTGCCACATATTTTAGCGAATATAATTGTATCAAAAAATATATACTGGATCACACAATGGTCGTGTGTTAGAAGGAAGATTTAATCATGAGGTTGTTGCTAACAGTAGATTGTTCCATAATGCAATTGATTTGGCTGATACACAAATAATGAAAAGAGAATGGGATGTGGCAGTTCAAAGAGCGCAAGCGACAACATCACATGGACTTTATAATTCCCTCAACTACATCGAAGGAAGTAGATACATTCAGGAAGAATGGATCTCATCCAAAAAATGATGGATTTTTAAGGCAAGAGGAGGTCTTATTTATTTGAACGGTACATTTGCGTCAAACAACAGGAATACTGAATGCACTCTATGCAATCTGCGAGAAGATGAAACATTTATCCACTTATGTCTAGTGTTAAGAGAACTTCGTCTGTTATACTTTGGAACAAGAGCATGAAACAACAACAGCAAAGAAAACGGTATTAGCGTTGTTCAATCCGATGTTATATTTTTTAAATTTATATGTTGTCGTTAAGGCAAGTTAAAAAAGTTTAAAATTTTTAATTTTTTACAATAATAAAAACAACACCGAGTGAAATGTCAAAACAAAAGAGGCGATGGCAAGCGTTCAACAGACACAATGAGTTGCGTTCCGTCGGTGTTCAGTGCCGCTTCCAGTTTTTAATAAAAAAATCATATTTTTTCGTAGTCATTTGTTTGTTTATTTACTTTTCGGCCTATTTCTGTGAAATTGACGTTGTGAAAAATATATTAAAAATGTAGGTATTTATAATCAAATCTCGAAGGGTAATTAAGTTAAAAGTTAATTTGAGAAGAATAGATGTATTCACGATCTTAAAAGTGTGACATTTTGTAATGTAATATCCTAGTGGACGTTCGGAGAGCCCTCGAACTTCCAAGTGAAAAAATCATCCTAAATGTCTTCCGGAATTGAATTGGACGTGTTGGGCGTATTGGGAGTGCTGTCACAATTCACTACCTTATTATGTATATAATTCATAAATACGTCATAATGGTCAAAGCCGTATTTTTTTTTATATTTTGCGCGCACTCAAGGGATTATGAATACCCTTTATATGATTAACACATTTCGAGCGTTTAGGAAAATTGGATAGGGGTTGAAAGAAGATACCGATGCACATTGGTTTTGAATGCTTGAAGATTAAAATGGAGGGGAAAAACAGAGCCGGGTAAAGCATTCCACATTCAGTGCGGCTAAAACAAGAGTCTCTGTACTTAAATGTTCGTCCGAAGTTGGGCTCAAGGGTGAACTCATGGGCATTCCTTGCAGTACGAGTAATGCGGTTGAATTGTTTCAGGGGAGGAACGCAACTGGATATTTCGGCGGAGCACTCTTTATAAAAAAAAAGCGATAAAATAAGGAGGCAAGAAACATTTCCGCGGTGTTCAAGTGACACAAATGTTTCCGTTATAATCCTGTCCCCTAATATTTTTAAGGAAAGAACGCATCAGGCGAAAACGAGCTTAAACTTTACTTGGCATACTTTTGTTTCGAAAAAGGACATCAGTTATTCATCAAAACTAGAACTGTTTGACGCAGTTGCTAGATCAATTCTGGGATATGATGCACAAGCTTAGGGACATCAGCAATACGATGAAATGGAAAAGGTCCAGAGATACTTCCTTAAAAAAATAATGAAAATTCCAACATCAACTCCGAACTACATGCTTACCCTGGAACTTAAATTAAAACCTCTTTATAGCTACACTATGAAATGTCACATGGCCTATATCAAGAAAATACTCTGTGTGTATAACGAGAACCGTCTGCCACATATTTTAGCGAATATAATTGTATCAAAAAATATATACTGGATCACACAATGGTCGTGTGTTAGAAGGAAGATTTAATCATGAGGTTGTTGCTAACAGTAGATTGTTCCATAATGCAATTGATTTGGCTGATACACAAATAATGAAAAGAGAATGGGATGTGGCAGTTCAAAGAGCGCAAGCGACAACATCACATGGACTTTATAATTCCCTCAACTACATCGAAGGAAGTAGATACATTCAGGAAGAATGGATCTCATCCAAAAAATGATGGATTTTTAAGGCAAGAGGAGGTCTTATTTATTTGAACGGTACATTTGCGTCAAACAACAGGAATACTGAATGCACTCTATGCAATCTGCGAGAAGATGAAACATTTATCCACTTATGTCTAGTGTTAAGAGAACTTCGTCTGTTATACTTTGGAACAAGAGCATGAAACAACAACAGCAAAGAAAACGGTATTAGCGTTGTTCAATCCGATGTTATATTTTTTAAATTTATATGTTGTCGTTAAGGCAAGTTAAAAAAGTTTAAAATTTTTAATTTTTTACAATAATAAAAACAACACCGAGTGAAATGTCAAAACAAAAGAGGCGATGGCAAGCGTTCAACAGACACAATGAGTTGCGTTCCGTCGGTGTTCAGTGCCGCTTCCAGTTTTTAATAAAAAAATCATATTTTTTCGTAGTCATTTGTTTGTTTATTTACTTTTCGGCCTATTTCTGTGAAATTGACGTTGTGAAAAATATATTAAAAATGTAGGTATTTATAATCAAATCTCGAAGGGTAATTAAGTTAAAAGTTAATTTGAGAAGAATAGATGTATTCACGATCTTAAAAGTGTGACATTTTGTAATGTAATATCCTAGTGGACGTTCGGAGAGCCCTCGAACTTCCAAGTGAAAAAATCATCCTAAATGTCTTCCGGAATTGAATTGGACGTGTTGGGCGTATTGGGAGTGCTGTCACAATTCACTACCTTATTATGTATATAATTCATAAATACGTCATAATGGTCAAAGCCGTATTTTTTTTTATATTTTGCGCGCACTCAAGGGATTATGAATACCCTTTATATGATTAACACATTTCGAGCGTTTAGGAAAATTGGATAGGGGTTGAAAGAAGATACCGATGCACATTGGTTTTGAATGCTTGAAGATTAAAATGGAGGGGAAAAACAGAGCCGGGTAAAGCATTCCACATTCAGTGCGGCTAAAACAAGAGTCTCTGTACTTAAATGTTCGTCCGAAGTTGGGCTCAAGGGTGAACTCATGGGCATTCCTTGCAGTACGAGTAATGCGGTTGAATTGTTTCAGGGGAGGAACGCAACTGGATATTTCGGCGGAGCACTCTTTATAAAAAAAAAGCGATAAAATAAGGAGGCAAGAAACATTTCCGCGGTGTTCAAGTGACACAAATGTTTCCGTTATAATCCTGTCCCCTAATATTTTTAAGGAAAGAACGCATCAGGCGAAAACGAGCTTAAACTTTACTTGGCATACTTTTGTTTCGAAAAAGGACATCAGTTATTCATCAAAACTAGAACTGTTTGACGCAGTTGCTAGATCAATTCTGGGATATGATGCACAAGCTTAGGGACATCAGCAATACGATGAAATGGAAAAGGTCCAGAGATACTTCCTTAAAAAAATAATGAAAATTCCAACATCAACTCCGAACTACATGCTTACCCTGGAACTTAAATTAAAACCTCTTTATAGCTACACTATGAAATGTCACATGGCCTATATCAAGAAAATACTCTGTGTGTATAACGAGAACCGTCTGCCACATATTTTAGCGAATATAATTGTATCAAAAAATATATACTGGATCACACAATGGTCGTGTGTTAGAAGGAAGATTTAATCATGAGGTTGTTGCTAACAGTAGATTGTTCCATAATGCAATTGATTTGGCTGATACACAAATAATGAAAAGAGAATGGGATGTGGCAGTTCAAAGAGCGCAAGCGACAACATCACATGGACTTTATAATTCCCTCAACTACATCGAAGGAAGTAGATACATTCAGGAAGAATGGATCTCATCCAAAAAATGATGGATTTTTAAGGCAAGAGGAGGTCTTATTTATTTGAACGGTACATTTGCGTCAAACAACAGGAATACTGAATGCACTCTATGCAATCTGCGAGAAGATGAAACATTTATCCACTTATGTCTAGTGTTAAGAGAACTTCGTCTGTTATACTTTGGAACAAGAGCATGAAACAACAACAGCAAAGAAAACGGTATTAGCGTTGTTCAATCCGATGTTATATTTTTTAAATTTATATGTTGTCGTTAAGGCAAGTTAAAAAAGTTTAAAATTTTTAATTTTTTACAATAATAAAAACAACACCGAGTGAAATGTCAAAACAAAAGAGGCGATGGCAAGCGTTCAACAGACACAATGAGTTGCGTTCCGTCGGTGTTCAGTGCCGCTTCCAGTTTTTAATAAAAAAATCATATTTTTTCGTAGTCATTTGTTTGTTTATTTACTTTTCGGCCTATTTCTGTGAAATTGACGTTGTGAAAAATATATTAAAAATGTAGGTATTTATAATCAAATCTCGAAGGGTAATTAAGTTAAAAGTTAATTTGAGAAGAATAGATGTATTCACGATCTTAAAAGTGTGACATTTTGTAATGTAATATCCTAGTGGACGTTCGGAGAGCCCTCGAACTTCCAAGTGAAAAAATCATCCTAAATGTCTTCCGGAATTGAATTGGACGTGTTGGGCGTATTGGGAGTGCTGTCACAATTCACTACCTTATTATGTATATAATTCATAAATACGTCATAATGGTCAAAGCCGTATTTTTTTTTATATTTTGCGCGCACTCAAGGGATTATGAATACCCTTTATATGATTAACACATTTCGAGCGTTTAGGAAAATTGGATAGGGGTTGAAAGAAGATACCGATGCACATTGGTTTTGAATGCTTGAAGATTAAAATGGAGGGGAAAAACAGAGCCGGGTAAAGCATTCCACATTCAGTGCGGCTAAAACAAGAGTCTCTGTACTTAAATGTTCGTCCGAAGTTGGGCTCAAGGGTGAACTCATGGGCATTCCTTGCAGTACGAGTAATGCGGTTGAATTGTTTCAGGGGAGGAACGCAACTGGATATTTCGGCGGAGCACTCTTTATAAAAAAAAAGCGATAAAATAAGGAGGCAAGAAACATTTCCGCGGTGTTCAAGTGACACAAATGTTTCCGTTATAATCCTGTCCCCTAATATTTTTAAGGAAAGAACGCATCAGGCGAAAACGAGCTTAAACTTTACTTGGCATACTTTTGTTTCGAAAAAGGACATCAGTTATTCATCAAAACTAGAACTGTTTGACGCAGTTGCTAGATCAATTCTGGGATATGATGCACAAGCTTAGGGACATCAGCAATACGATGAAATGGAAAAGGTCCAGAGATACTTCCTTAAAAAAATAATGAAAATTCCAACATCAACTCCGAACTACATGCTTACCCTGGAACTTAAATTAAAACCTCTTTATAGCTACACTATGAAATGTCACATGGCCTATATCAAGAAAATACTCTGTGTGTATAACGAGAACCGTCTGCCACATATTTTAGCGAATATAATTGTATCAAAAAATATATACTGGATCACACAATGGTCGTGTGTTAGAAGGAAGATTTAATCATGAGGTTGTTGCTAACAGTAGATTGTTCCATAATGCAATTGATTTGGCTGATACACAAATAATGAAAAGAGAATGGGATGTGGCAGTTCAAAGAGCGCAAGCGACAACATCACATGGACTTTATAATTCCCTCAACTACATCGAAGGAAGTAGATACATTCAGGAAGAATGGATCTCATCCAAAAAATGATGGATTTTTAAGGCAAGAGGAGGTCTTATTTATTTGAACGGTACATTTGCGTCAAACAACAGGAATACTGAATGCACTCTATGCAATCTGCGAGAAGATGAAACATTTATCCACTTATGTCTAGTGTTAAGAGAACTTCGTCTGTTATACTTTGGAACAAGAGCATGAAACAACAACAGCAAAGAAAACGGTATTAGCGTTGTTCAATCCGATGTTATATTTTTTAAATTTATATGTTGTCGTTAAGGCAAGTTAAAAAAGTTTAAAATTTTTAATTTTTTACAATAATAAAAACAACACCGAGTGAAATGTCAAAACAAAAGAGGCGATGGCAAGCGTTCAACAGACACAATGAGTTGCGTTCCGTCGGTGTTCAGTGCCGCTTCCAGTTTTTAATAAAAAAATCATATTTTTTCGTAGTCATTTGTTTGTTTATTTACTTTTCGGCCTATTTCTGTGAAATTGACGTTGTGAAAAATATATTAAAAATGTAGGTATTTATAATCAAATCTCGAAGGGTAATTAAGTTAAAAGTTAATTTGAGAAGAATAGATGTATTCACGATCTTAAAAGTGTGACATTTTGTAATGTAATATCCTAGTGGACGTTCGGAGAGCCCTCGAACTTCCAAGTGAAAAAATCATCCTAAATGTCTTCCGGAATTGAATTGGACGTGTTGGGCGTATTGGGAGTGCTGTCACAATTCACTACCTTATTATGTATATAATTCATAAATACGTCATAATGGTCAAAGCCGTATTTTTTTTTATATTTTGCGCGCACTCAAGGGATTATGAATACCCTTTATATGATTAACACATTTCGAGCGTTTAGGAAAATTGGATAGGGGTTGAAAGAAGATACCGATGCACATTGGTTTTGAATGCTTGAAGATTAAAATGGAGGGGAAAAACAGAGCCGGGTAAAGCATTCCACATTCAGTGCGGCTAAAACAAGAGTCTCTGTACTTAAATGTTCGTCCGAAGTTGGGCTCAAGGGTGAACTCATGGGCATTCCTTGCAGTACGAGTAATGCGGTTGAATTGTTTCAGGGGAGGAACGCAACTGGATATTTCGGCGGAGCACTCTTTATAAAAAAAAAGCGATAAAATAAGGAGGCAAGAAACATTTCCGCGGTGTTCAAGTGACACAAATGTTTCCGTTATAATCCTGTCCCCTAATATTTTTAAGGAAAGAACGCATCAGGCGAAAACGAGCTTAAACTTTACTTGGCATACTTTTGTTTCGAAAAAGGACATCAGTTATTCATCAAAACTAGAACTGTTTGACGCAGTTGCTAGATCAATTCTGGGATATGATGCACAAGCTTAGGGACATCAGCAATACGATGAAATGGAAAAGGTCCAGAGATACTTCCTTAAAAAAATAATGAAAATTCCAACATCAACTCCGAACTACATGCTTACCCTGGAACTTAAATTAAAACCTCTTTATAGCTACACTATGAAATGTCACATGGCCTATATCAAGAAAATACTCTGTGTGTATAACGAGAACCGTCTGCCACATATTTTAGCGAATATAATTGTATCAAAAAATATATACTGGATCACACAATGGTCGTGTGTTAGAAGGAAGATTTAATCATGAGGTTGTTGCTAACAGTAGATTGTTCCATAATGCAATTGATTTGGCTGATACACAAATAATGAAAAGAGAATGGGATGTGGCAGTTCAAAGAGCGCAAGCGACAACATCACATGGACTTTATAATTCCCTCAACTACATCGAAGGAAGTAGATACATTCAGGAAGAATGGATCTCATCCAAAAAATGATGGATTTTTAAGGCAAGAGGAGGTCTTATTTATTTGAACGGTACATTTGCGTCAAACAACAGGAATACTGAATGCACTCTATGCAATCTGCGAGAAGATGAAACATTTATCCACTTATGTCTAGTGTTAAGAGAACTTCGTCTGTTATACTTTGGAACAAGAGCATGAAACAACAACAGCAAAGAAAACGGTATTAGCGTTGTTCAATCCGATGTTATATTTTTTAAATTTATATGTTGTCGTTAAGGCAAGTTAAAAAAGTTTAAAATTTTTAATTTTTTACAATAATAAAAACAACACCGAGTGAAATGTCAAAACAAAAGAGGCGATGGCAAGCGTTCAACAGACACAATGAGTTGCGTTCCGTCGGTGTTCAGTGCCGCTTCCAGTTTTTAATAAAAAAATCATATTTTTTCGTAGTCATTTGTTTGTTTATTTACTTTTCGGCCTATTTCTGTGAAATTGACGTTGTGAAAAATATATTAAAAATGTAGGTATTTATAATCAAATCTCGAAGGGTAATTAAGTTAAAAGTTAATTTGAGAAGAATAGATGTATTCACGATCTTAAAAGTGTGACATTTTGTAATGTAATATCCTAGTGGACGTTCGGAGAGCCCTCGAACTTCCAAGTGAAAAAATCATCCTAAATGTCTTCCGGAATTGAATTGGACGTGTTGGGCGTATTGGGAGTGCTGTCACAATTCACTACCTTATTATGTATATAATTCATAAATACGTCATAATGGTCAAAGCCGTATTTTTTTTTATATTTTGCGCGCACTCAAGGGATTATGAATACCCTTTATATGATTAACACATTTCGAGCGTTTAGGAAAATTGGATAGGGGTTGAAAGAAGATACCGATGCACATTGGTTTTGAATGCTTGAAGATTAAAATGGAGGGGAAAAACAGAGCCGGGTAAAGCATTCCACATTCAGTGCGGCTAAAACAAGAGTCTCTGTACTTAAATGTTCGTCCGAAGTTGGGCTCAAGGGTGAACTCATGGGCATTCCTTGCAGTACGAGTAATGCGGTTGAATTGTTTCAGGGGAGGAACGCAACTGGATATTTCGGCGGAGCACTCTTTATAAAAAAAAAGCGATAAAATAAGGAGGCAAGAAACATTTCCGCGGTGTTCAAGTGACACAAATGTTTCCGTTATAATCCTGTCCCCTAATATTTTTAAGGAAAGAACGCATCAGGCGAAAACGAGCTTAAACTTTACTTGGCATACTTTTGTTTCGAAAAAGGACATCAGTTATTCATCAAAACTAGAACTGTTTGACGCAGTTGCTAGATCAATTCTGGGATATGATGCACAAGCTTAGGGACATCAGCAATACGATGAAATGGAAAAGGTCCAGAGATACTTCCTTAAAAAAATAATGAAAATTCCAACATCAACTCCGAACTACATGCTTACCCTGGAACTTAAATTAAAACCTCTTTATAGCTACACTATGAAATGTCACATGGCCTATATCAAGAAAATACTCTGTGTGTATAACGAGAACCGTCTGCCACATATTTTAGCGAATATAATTGTATCAAAAAATATATACTGGATCACACAATGGTCGTGTGTTAGAAGGAAGATTTAATCATGAGGTTGTTGCTAACAGTAGATTGTTCCATAATGCAATTGATTTGGCTGATACACAAATAATGAAAAGAGAATGGGATGTGGCAGTTCAAAGAGCGCAAGCGACAACATCACATGGACTTTATAATTCCCTCAACTACATCGAAGGAAGTAGATACATTCAGGAAGAATGGATCTCATCCAAAAAATGATGGATTTTTAAGGCAAGAGGAGGTCTTATTTATTTGAACGGTACATTTGCGTCAAACAACAGGAATACTGAATGCACTCTATGCAATCTGCGAGAAGATGAAACATTTATCCACTTATGTCTAGTGTTAAGAGAACTTCGTCTGTTATACTTTGGAACAAGAGCATGAAACAACAACAGCAAAGAAAACGGTATTAGCGTTGTTCAATCCGATGTTATATTTTTTAAATTTATATGTTGTCGTTAAGGCAAGTTAAAAAAGTTTAAAATTTTTAATTTTTTACAATAATAAAAACAACACCGAGTGAAATGTCAAAACAAAAGAGGCGATGGCAAGCGTTCAACAGACACAATGAGTTGCGTTCCGTCGGTGTTCAGTGCCGCTTCCAGTTTTTAATAAAAAAATCATATTTTTTCGTAGTCATTTGTTTGTTTATTTACTTTTCGGCCTATTTCTGTGAAATTGACGTTGTGAAAAATATATTAAAAATGTAGGTATTTATAATCAAATCTCGAAGGGTAATTAAGTTAAAAGTTAATTTGAGAAGAATAGATGTATTCACGATCTTAAAAGTGTGACATTTTGTAATGTAATATCCTAGTGGACGTTCGGAGAGCCCTCGAACTTCCAAGTGAAAAAATCATCCTAAATGTCTTCCGGAATTGAATTGGACGTGTTGGGCGTATTGGGAGTGCTGTCACAATTCACTACCTTATTATGTATATAATTCATAAATACGTCATAATGGTCAAAGCCGTATTTTTTTTTATATTTTGCGCGCACTCAAGGGATTATGAATACCCTTTATATGATTAACACATTTCGAGCGTTTAGGAAAATTGGATAGGGGTTGAAAGAAGATACCGATGCACATTGGTTTTGAATGCTTGAAGATTAAAATGGAGGGGAAAAACAGAGCCGGGTAAAGCATTCCACATTCAGTGCGGCTAAAACAAGAGTCTCTGTACTTAAATGTTCGTCCGAAGTTGGGCTCAAGGGTGAACTCATGGGCATTCCTTGCAGTACGAGTAATGCGGTTGAATTGTTTCAGGGGAGGAACGCAACTGGATATTTCGGCGGAGCACTCTTTATAAAAAAAAAGCGATAAAATAAGGAGGCAAGAAACATTTCCGCGGTGTTCAAGTGACACAAATGTTTCCGTTATAATCCTGTCCCCTAATATTTTTAAGGAAAGAACGCATCAGGCGAAAACGAGCTTAAACTTTACTTGGCATACTTTTGTTTCGAAAAAGGACATCAGTTATTCATCAAAACTAGAACTGTTTGACGCAGTTGCTAGATCAATTCTGGGATATGATGCACAAGCTTAGGGACATCAGCAATACGATGAAATGGAAAAGGTCCAGAGATACTTCCTTAAAAAAATAATGAAAATTCCAACATCAACTCCGAACTACATGCTTACCCTGGAACTTAAATTAAAACCTCTTTATAGCTACACTATGAAATGTCACATGGCCTATATCAAGAAAATACTCTGTGTGTATAACGAGAACCGTCTGCCACATATTTTAGCGAATATAATTGTATCAAAAAATATATACTGGATCACACAATGGTCGTGTGTTAGAAGGAAGATTTAATCATGAGGTTGTTGCTAACAGTAGATTGTTCCATAATGCAATTGATTTGGCTGATACACAAATAATGAAAAGAGAATGGGATGTGGCAGTTCAAAGAGCGCAAGCGACAACATCACATGGACTTTATAATTCCCTCAACTACATCGAAGGAAGTAGATACATTCAGGAAGAATGGATCTCATCCAAAAAATGATGGATTTTTAAGGCAAGAGGAGGTCTTATTTATTTGAACGGTACATTTGCGTCAAACAACAGGAATACTGAATGCACTCTATGCAATCTGCGAGAAGATGAAACATTTATCCACTTATGTCTAGTGTTAAGAGAACTTCGTCTGTTATACTTTGGAACAAGAGCATGAAACAACAACAGCAAAGAAAACGGTATTAGCGTTGTTCAATCCGATGTTATATTTTTTAAATTTATATGTTGTCGTTAAGGCAAGTTAAAAAAGTTTAAAATTTTTAATTTTTTACAATAATAAAAACAACACCGAGTGAAATGTCAAAACAAAAGAGGCGATGGCAAGCGTTCAACAGACACAATGAGTTGCGTTCCGTCGGTGTTCAGTGCCGCTTCCAGTTTTTAATAAAAAAATCATATTTTTTCGTAGTCATTTGTTTGTTTATTTACTTTTCGGCCTATTTCTGTGAAATTGACGTTGTGAAAAATATATTAAAAATGTAGGTATTTATAATCAAATCTCGAAGGGTAATTAAGTTAAAAGTTAATTTGAGAAGAATAGATGTATTCACGATCTTAAAAGTGTGACATTTTGTAATGTAATATCCTAGTGGACGTTCGGAGAGCCCTCGAACTTCCAAGTGAAAAAATCATCCTAAATGTCTTCCGGAATTGAATTGGACGTGTTGGGCGTATTGGGAGTGCTGTCACAATTCACTACCTTATTATGTATATAATTCATAAATACGTCATAATGGTCAAAGCCGTATTTTTTTTTATATTTTGCGCGCACTCAAGGGATTATGAATACCCTTTATATGATTAACACATTTCGAGCGTTTAGGAAAATTGGATAGGGGTTGAAAGAAGATACCGATGCACATTG